>JAMPIV010010027.1:1877500-2298871 GCA_024509875.1 Oreohelix idahoensis
CAAATTGATTCCACTTTGCTCGGTCGGCGGCCATCCTTTGTACAGTGTCCCAACTCTGGTTCATTCTTTGCATCTCAGCCTCCACAGTCCTCCGCCAGGTTGTTTTTGGTCGGCCTCTCTTTCGTTTTCCTTCAGGGATCCAAAGCATAGCTGTTTTTGTGATGGCATCGGGGTCTTTTCTGAGGACATGGCCAACCCAGCTCCAGCGTCTGCCAGCTATGATGGTGTGCATGTCCTCTTGCTTGCTCCGAGTAAGCAGATCTTTGTTGGTGATGGTATTCGGCCAAAAGATTCGGTGAATTTTTCTTAGGCATGTTGTGTGAAAAGAGGACAATTTCGACATTTCCTTCTCTGTAACTCTCCAGCATTCTGCACCATAGAGAAGCACAGAAAGCACACAGCTCTGATATAATCTTAATTTTGTGCTTGTGCTGTATTGAGAGGACTTCTAGATGCTGTTTAGGCTAAAAAAGGCTGTTCTTGCCTTATTCATTCTGATTTTGATGTCTTTGCCTGCCCCGCCGTCTGGTGTTACTATGCATCCTAGGTATGTTAAGGTGTCTGTCTGTACCAGTTGCTGATTCCTTACTGATATGGGCTCAGGGTTGCTCACATTGAGCGTCACGACCTCTGACTTCTTTAAATTGATGTTCAAGCCCACCTGCTGGCAAAACTTATTAAGTCTATCCGTTTTTTCCTGGATGTGTTGGCGTGAATGTGCTAGTAGAGCAATGTCATCTGCATATTCCAGATCTTCCAATGTAGAAAATGTAGTCCATCTTATTCCTCTTGGACTGCCCTCTGTTGTCTGGCGCATCACCCAATCTATGACTGTTAAAAATAGAGTGGTTGATAAGGGGCATCCATGTCGTACTCCTGTCTTCACCTCAAAGGTTAGGTTGCTCTGCCCAACACTACACGTAAAGTTGGCATAGAGGCTTTTTATGTTTGACACTATGCAGCTTGGAATTCCATAAGCCCTCAGTATTTTCCATAAACTGTCCCTATGTATGCTGCCAAAAGCCTTTTCAAAATCAACGAAATTAATGTTCAGCTGTCTTTGCCATTCTGAGCACTGCTCTATAATATTCCTGAGAGTGAATATATGATCTACACATCTTCTGTTCTGTCTAAATCCTGCTTGTTCTTTCCTCAGTTTGTGGTCTACTGCTTTTGAAATTCTCTGCATAATTATCCTGCCTAATATTTTGCTGGGAACTGAGAGAAGAGTGATTCCTCTTCAATTATTGCAGTCTGCAAGATCTCCCTTCTTGGGCAATTTGACAATTATTCCTTTGTTCCACTCTGATGGTGTTGTCCCCGTTTTCCACACTTGTGCAAATAGTGGTTCTAATAATTCTGCTGCTAGCTCAGGGTCTGTCTTAAATAGCTCTGCATTTAAGTTATCATGGCCAGGAGCTTTTCCGTTCTTTAACCCTTTGAGTGCTGTGATGATTTCCTCTTTACGTGGAATTTCTGTATTTACATCTAGATCGTTTTCAGCCTCAGGAACATTCACTTGTGTCTCTGGTGGTTCCTTGTTCAGAGTTTCTCTGAAGTGCTCTGCCCATCTTGTTTCCTGTCCCTCTGCTGTCGTGATGAGATTTCCTTGCTTATCTCTTACTAATGTAATATTGTTTGCACCTCGTTTTCCGCTGATGAATTTAGTTATTTTGTATACTGTGCTTTGTTCATTTCTCAGTGCTGCCTCCTCTGCCTGTCTTGCAAGATCGTCTAGGAAATTCCTTTTGTTGGCTCGGGTTTGGCGTTTAACTTCCTTGTCCAGCTGACTGTACTGTTCGCTATATAGTTGCTTTAACCTGGGGGACTTCGCTTCTGATTTCTTTCTTTTCATTTTCTTTCTCAGAGTTATGGTGTTTAATGTGTCTGGTGTTTTCCAGTCTTGCTTCTTCCTTTCCTGGAATCCCAAGCGTGATTTGCTGCTTTCCTTATATATTGTTGAAATGGTTTTGAATTTCTGGGTGAGACATAACACCTTTGGGGAATTCCGTGGTCAAATTTTGAACCAAAGTTAATTTTGCCACCTTTTGCCGCCCGCTAGACGTGGTCCCACGAGCAAATCGTCTCTTAGATCACGTTTCGTCCGCAGCTTAATTACATTCACGAACGAACGATGAGTGGGGGGGGGGGGGTTAACTGTAATTATCTACCCCTGACAAAAGTACGACTTTTGGATAATCGCCCTTGATTTTCTTCATAAGCTTATCTCTCCATATTCTATATTCTCACTACGCGCATCATCTTTCTTCTTTGATCCTTAGCCGCCGACCGTCAAAGCAGTCAGTGGCTATCACACCTAGTGGCGTCTTGTAGGGCAACAACAAATTGATTCCACTTTGCTCGGTCGGCGGCCATCCTTCGTACAGTGCCCCAACTCTGGTTCATTCTTTGCATCTCAGCCTCCACAGTCCTCCGCCAGGTTGTTTTTGGTCGGCCTCTCTTTCGTTTTCCTTCAGGGATCCAAAGCATAGCTGTTCTTGTGATGGCATCGGGGTCCCTTCTGAGGACATGGCCAACCCAGCTCTAGCGTCTGCCAGCTATGATGGTGTGCATGTCCTCTTGCTTGCTCTGAGTAAGCAGATCTTTGTTGGTGATGGTATTCGGCCAAAAGATTCGGTGAATTTTTCTTAGGCATGTTGTGTGAAAAGAGGACAATTTCGACATTTCCTTCTCTGTAACTCTCCAGCATTCTGCACCATAGAGAAGCACAGAAAGGACACAGCTCTGATATAATCTTAATTTTGTTCTTGTGCTGTATTGAGAGGACTTCTAGATGCTGTTTAGGCTAAAAAAGGCTGTTCTTGCCTTATTCATTCTGATTTTGATGTCTTTGCCTGCCCCGCCGTCTGGTGTTACTATGCATCCTAGGTATGTTAAGGTGTCTGTCTGTACCAGTTGCTGATTCCTTACTGATATGGGCTCAGGGTTGCTCACATTGAGCGTCATGACCTCTGACTTCTTTAAATTGATGTTCAAGCCCACCTGCTGGCTAAACTTAATAAGTCTATCCGTTTTTTCCTGGATGTGTTGTTGTGAATGTGCTAGTAGAGCAATGTATATTATAAATATATAAATGACGCAATAACTACTGTTTACAGGCCTCGGGTTTCCCTTCCTTATATGTTATAAATGTTTATACAATATCAGAAACCTACCCTCTGTTCTATACTACTGTTCTTAAGTCTTCTATCATTTACTAGACACAGTATCAAGGTCTTTGTCTTGTGTGGACCTACATATACTGTATAATAGGGGAACGACAGAAGTGATTGCGTCATTTATTAGGCTAAGCTGCCGATTGTAAACTTCCGGTGTTGTCTTGTGTTTCGCACTAATGACCGGTCAGGAAAGCATTTTTTTGGGGGATGCCTAGCTGGCCAGGAGGATAGTGTGATTCGCTTGTTTAGCTAGGCGGTGTTGTCGTACGGAAGGTACGGGGTTCGAATCCTGGGTAAGCCACTCACGTCTGTTGTTTTTCTGTTGTCTAGTGTTCTACTTCTTTATTTCTTACGAGTGCCTGAAAACATACCTTTATGTTTGTCTAATATTTATTTACTGTTTTTACAGTCCTTGTTTTCAATTTTTGTTGTTGCTTTTAATGAACTATCCACTCCCGCTTTCCGGTTTATGGCAGACATTTTCGCTCCAACTTGTGACACACATCGGGGAGTATTTTTCTCTTATTTCTATAGTTTCATGTTCTACACTTAATTCTCACTTTCTTTTCCTCCTGTCTCTTGTTTGTCTGTCCCTGACGAAGACCTCGTGGACGCAACGTAGGTTTTTTCCTTGTCCTTTCTCTTTGTAAGACATATTACTATTTGTGTGTGTGTTTTTTTCATTCTACTTCATTATTCTCCTTGTAGTAAACCATTCACCAATGCTGAAATCATCATCATCATCACCATCATTTCTTTTCTTTACACTCAATGGGGCTACTCATGTAGCAGGTCGGAAGCCAGCAACAAGCAGTCACATGCTCTTCCAGGGGCAGTTTCCGTAGCAGTTTCTTTTACATGATGAGGTTGCCATCCCTCCATGCACAACTCATATTAGTAGTCTTGTACGACATGCCCGAGGGTGCAGCATTCCTAGTCTTTCTTTATCTCTTCAGAGACCCCCGGGAACTACACGGGGCCAGTGCTGACATGGCAGGAGAAAATATTTTCTCTACATCAGGGGTCGGCAACCGGTCGATCCTGATCTACCGGTAGATATCATGGGATGATATTGTAAATCTTTGGTAGATATCATGGGATGATATTGTAAATCTTTAGGTGACGGAAGGGGGGAAAAAAGAAAGAATTGTTTAAGTTAGGAAAAGTTCAGAGTGACCATATCCCGTCGGCACTTAAAACTGCGATGTTGTAAAGATTAAAAGTAATTCTTCCAGGTTCCCAAGGAAAACCTTCCGGCTAACTTACTATAATTCAATTTATTTGCGAACTGTATAAGATGGGAAAGTGATTTTTTTCTTCTGTGAGACATATATGCAGGAAACAAAGCATCCGATAGAGAAAACAATTACAGATATACTGTACGCTGTAAAAGAGGTAAAGGATCCCGTTACTCATCCGTTGAGGCATATTGGGAATATGGTGTTAGGCCCATATTTTCTTGACCATCGGCACACTAAGGGTGATATGGTCAGCATCATGCCGGCCGACTTAACTTCCCAGAGTTGCTCTGGTACCCAATTCATGAGGCTGGGTCGACCCTGGAGCCGTTTTGCTGTTTAAAAAAGCCCATCTCGAACCATGGACCACCGAGCTAGGAAGCCAGTGCACTAACCATTGCACTACCGCGGCTCTCATTTATGCTGTACTTATTACAAATACTTTGACACCTGAAAAAAGAGATGATTTTGTCAAGGCAGATCTTTAGAGAGTTCAGTATTTGTCAAGTAGATCATCACAGCTTGTGGGTTGCCCACCCATGCTCTGTATTAATGTAAGCACAGTGAGAAAATGTAAACACGGTGAGAAACATACATATATACAAGGTACAAGCAATGATGAGGGATGAACTAAGTAACTTCGATCGTTCCAGTCCACAGGAGAGGGTCACGTGTACCTTGACGCTGAAAATCTTGTCTGCGCTGCTCATACTAGCTCTGGTAGCCATTGTCGTGATGGCCATCTTCTTAGCCATGAGTTTGCGATCTGATGGGCAAGATGTTTTGATCAAGCAAAGGGCAGAGACGTCTACACCTCGTAAGTTCAATTTTCACAGTTAATTTTCAAGAAAGAGAAAGATAGATAGGTAGCAGTGGCGTATTCTCTATGTGTGCTGTGCATGCTGCGCACACCTATGAACGAAGGAAAATAAAAATTTAATGTATTATTCTATAAAATATTTCTCTTATAATGTTCTGCTTTCGGACCGCACGAATCAGGATAACGGATTTTCCCGCATAGAATCTACGAGTATATCCAGTTTCAGTTTCCCAGACGCGTTTTATAGTGCAGTTTTTTTGGTTGGTAGCAATCGCCCGAAGTTTCTCGGGTAATTCCGTCACTATGCGTGCTGCACCTTTCGGTTTTACGTTTGAAGACTGGTTTGTGTGGATCGGGGTCATGGATAGATACGTCAATACAATACGAACATGCGTGCGGTGGTCTTGCAGCTCTCGAGTTGTAAAAATCGGCTGTGTCCGTCCAGTGTTTTTTATGATTAATTTTTGTTAGTTGCCGGGAATGCAGATTATTACAGTGACAGTGAGTTTCAAGTTGTAAGTTAATTAGTATTTCGGAGATAATTGACATATACCCCTAATAACTATCGTTGCGTAATTGAATATAGTTGGTTTTTAAATTAAGAGGGGAAGAAGTTAAATAGTAGGCGTACATATTCATTTTAAGTAGCAGCACGCCTAGCTCGCATTACCAGGATACGCCACTGATAGGTAGGCAGATGACAGACAGGCAAATAGGTAGACAGACGGATAAACAGATAGACAGAAAGACAGATGACAAACAGATAGGCAGGCAGACAGTCAGACAGACAGACATATAGATAGATAGATGGATGCATGAATGAATAGATAGATAGATAAATAGATAGATAGATAGATAGATAGATAGATAGATAGATAGATAGATAGATAGATAGATAGATAGATAGATAGATAGATAGATAGATAGATAGATAGATAGATAGATAGATAGAACGAACGAACTTTAGTTTCAAAGGGTTAAGAATTGGGCACGCAGGCCCGTCTGACATTCTGCCCTTCCTCTCCCTCTCTCATCATGTATACTGTATCCTTTCACCTCACATTTTACTTTAAGCATTATTATGGCATTTATCATTATAAAAGTAATATAACATCATATATTGGCAATAATATCTTAATTAAAGTGTATGTTTTTAAAAAAAATGGAAAAATAAAGAATAAAAAAATTTAAAAAAATTATTTAAAAAAAATATTAATGAAAATGAAAAAATAACTAAAAAAAAAAAAAAAAAAAAACAACTTGACTGATAAATGCATTTTTCAAATAACTAACTTGTTTTTGTGACGTCAGAAACATTACCGCGAGGAGGCAATAAAATTTGTCTGCGTGTTTTGCCTCTGTTGGCTTTGCTCCAGCGTGTATATATGCATGGCGGACTATCAAGCGAAGCGGGGTGTTGGCGTGGCGGGTTAAGGATTGGCGTTAATAATTTGTATTGTATCGTGTAACACTACCAAAAAATGTAAGGATTACTACTTATTACCAGAGTTAAAGTTAACTATTACGTTAATTCAGATAGTTATTTTGCGGCACACTTCCGCAAAATCGTTAATTATAAGTCTAGGCTGCAAAATGTATGCAGCAGATCTGGCTAAATGTTAAATGTTGGTAGTACGTTTTCGAAACCGAAACCAAAACGCGTGTTAGATTTTTACCGTGGAATCGTTCTATAGGCTTTAGCACTGCACAAAAGGCAGCGTTGCTGGCGTGTGAGAGCATCACCGTCAGACACAATAGGGCTGGTTTATTTATTTCATTTTATGACTAAAATCTTACTGAAATGTGCGATTATTCTCTCAGATTTTACTACAATGGTGTATATAACTTTGTAATCGATAGAACGGATTTAGGTCAGCCTGAAATATTTAAGTAGACCTAGTATTTTAGTACAGGGTTCCCTCAGTGATAAAGTAGCTCAAAGTATTACGGACAGGAGTTTGAACTGTTTGGATTTCTTGTGGCTAGACATGCATAACAAAAGATTAGGTCAGCGGCGTCTGGGAGTTTATTATTTCCAGACCGTTGTTTACTTTGAAAACGGGGTAGAGAAAAGAGAAGGGAATTGTATGGGAGGCTGACCTTTCGGGCACAAATAATTGTTTGTCGCTTAGTGCGAAAATAGAGCAGGTATAGACAGGGGAGTTTAGGAAACAAGGGAGATATATGTTAGAGAGGAGTATATTATTGATCTGTAGTATAGCTGTTGCATTTCTTTGTCTACAGCAGTTCACTGCACAGTGGGAGAGCGTAATTTGTCCCTACAAATTACCCACGGCAAAGTTTTGGCATCTCAGAAGCTGAGAGATTGAGATATCGCCAGAGGCGAAGAAAAAATAAAATACGTTTTTTCCAGACAGGGAAGACATTCTTCAGCTGGACGGGATTTATGTTTGTTATTACACACGCAAATTGGCACATTGCCAGTGCTGTTGTAATTTAGTTTTCTTCACGACCACAATAAAGTCGTTGCTCTAAACCCGAAGAGGGGTTCTTCTTCTTTCTTTGATCTTTAGCCGCCGACCGTCAAAGCAGTCAGTGGCCATCACACCTAGTGGCGTCTTGTAGGGCAACAACAAATTGATTCCACTTTGCTCGGTCGGCGGCCATCCTTCGTACAGTGCCCCAACCCTGGTTCATTCTTTGCATCTCAGCCTCCACAGTACTCCGCCAGGTTGTTTTTGGTCGGACTCTCTTTCGTTTTCCTTCAGGGGTCCAAAGCATAGCTGTTCTCGTGATGGCATCGGGGTCTCTTTTGAGGACATGGCTAACCCAGCTCCAGCGCCTGCCAGCTATGATGGTGTGCATGTCCTCTTTTGCTTGCTCCGAGTAAGCAGATCTTTGTTGGTGATGGTATTCGGCCAAAAGATTCGGTGAATTTTTCTTAGGCATGTTGTGTGAAAAGAGGACAATTTCGACATTTCCTTCTCTGTAACTTTTCAGCATTCTAGTACTTTACTCTGGAAGAGAGGATGGACAGCACAATGAAGGTGTAGCCATTATTCTACAGAAAGGAATAGAAAGGACATTACTGGAATGGAAACCCAGACTGATAAGATTAAGATTGAGATGTAGATTCACCAATACTACAATAATACAATGCTACGCACCAACGAATGACAGCGATGAAGAGGTCAAGGATGAATTCTATCAACAACTGCAGAAAGAAATGGAAGACACACCTAGATATGATCTTATTATAGTAATGGGAGACCTCAATGCGAAAGCTGGTACACACAATACATATAATGAAAGAGAAATGGGGAAATGCGGCAGCGGAACAGCAAACGAAAATGGGGATAAATTAATAAGTTTCTGTAGTATTAACAACCTGGTCATTGGAGGAACACTTTTCCCACATAAAGAAATTCACAAATTAACATGGGAATCATCAAATGGTCGGGATAGAAACCAGATAGACCACATCATGTTTAACAGTAGATGGAGACATGCATTACAAGATGTGAAGGTAAGAAGAGGTGCAGATGTGGGAAGTGATCACCATTTAGTAGTAGCAAAACTGAAAGTGAAACTAAGAAGGGCTGGACCAACTGTAACTACACAGAAAAGGTTTGAACGAAGAGGGGTAACGGGGCAAATTTAAGAAGTTGTCCAGCATCAGTGAAGCTTCTACAGTTTGCTTCAAGTACCTCGGGCTTGATACCCAAGTCATCAGTGCAGTGGTCAGAAACAGGAGAAAGGGTTAACATTCCTGGTTCTGAATGTTAACGAGAGAAGGGGCGTAACGGAGACGCCACAACAGCAGACGAAGAGTGTCAGAGAGACACTGAAGCCAGGCGGAGAGGAGAGAGAGATAGAGAAAAATAGCCGGGACCAGCAGGGTCATATTATCCTTAGAGGATAGCCTCTGAGCCATTGATGTAATAAAAGTCTACCAGCGTAGCAATAATAGTGGTGTTAGTTAGTGGCGTGTATATCGCCTAAAGATCTTGAAAGCTGTGTAGGTAGTCGTTTAGGCAGTGTCAGCAAGACAGTGATAAAAGTAATAGTAATAATAGCTGGTTGGAGTGGTGGCTCGAAATCCGAGACCCCACCAAGTTCAGTGTCGTTTTTTTTGTTTAATCTTAAATTCTTTTTTCCCATACAGGTTGCAATTGTGGGTGAAGGGTTGGGGTTGATGATAAACCATTTTAATTGTGCTTTGTTTGTTTTCAGGTGTGCGAACACGCACTTCATTTCTTTGATATGTACTTGCTATTTTTGGTGTAAATAAACTTTAAATTGTAGTCTGGATCAGTTACTTTATTTACATACAGTAGCTATATGGTGTCTGTGGTCTTTAATTAAAACTTATCTCATTAGTGTAGTAAGGGGTGGTGGGGCTATAGCTATTGAATAAGTCACAAGTGGCAAGGGAGAGTCAATCTCGGTTCTCGCCCTTGTAGCCAATAGTCTCATCTTTCCACAGTCACTTTCATTTTCATCTAAAATCTATCTTCTCAGACTTTCTTACCACTAGTGTCTTATCTCTACATTAAGACAACCTCTAGTCTTAAATCCATTTTGTGACAAGCAGTAGTTGCTGATTTCCATAAATTATTCAAGTCCGTGTTAATCCAGTTTTTGATAGCGCACTCTGCACCTTGTACCATTACTTTATTTGTTGTGTTATAGACACGGAGAACAACCTCTGCTGTGGAAATAACATCTTCTACATATGAACCACTAGCGTCAGTCCTTGTTTCAACAGGTGCGCTAGGTTCATAGTATGCTTTAGATAGGCTATGTAATGCTTCATATTCGATTAATGTTGAAAACGTAAGAATTGCACACTGATTGTTGTTCTTATATGATATCGTTACAGAAGGTGTGTAGGGCGAGTTGGTCTTCAAACTCTTACTTTTCTTTTTAACTGCTTTAGTTACATTCAAAATGTAGTCCTTCTGTTCATTACCTTTTGTTTTCGGTCGGGTCGTGGCGATCGAACGGACGTGTAGCATTGTGAATGCGAACGTTAATGCCCTGGCGTATTTAATGGGCGTGGAAAGAGGTAATTTAAAGCCGTTCACTGCCTTCTTGCTCCGCTCTTAATGACAGCTTGACTCGCCCACTCACAAGTGAACAGTGACCAGTTTCTAAAGCCACGGGTCCGTGACATTCCTTAGGGGGTAATAATACATCCATTACTGTCGGATACCCCAATTTTCAGTACCATCCGGGTGGAACGTTGCGGAATTCCAACACGAAAGCAACTTTCTGTAATAATAACAACGGAAGATATGCATCATTTTTCATAAAAATCACAGTTCCCTTTCGCATGAACACACTAATATGCATTTTACGATAAAGCCACTAACATTGTGTACACAGTGATATAAAAATCCATCAGAAATATTTCTTGAAATGCAGTTTAAAAATCAAAATGTAGGACTCCGCAAAAACGCGTCCGCACGCTTCGAAATACAGATGACAAAAGCATGTAGATAGATAGATAGATAGATAGATAGATAGATAGATAGATAGATAGATAGATAGATAGATAGATAGATAGATAGATAGATAGATAGATAGATAGATATATATGTAGTGATGTGAATCCGTATGACAACACGCTCAAATTCCCCGCTTAATGCGTACTAGCTATCGTAATTTTAAATCTATAAATAACTACAGTATTTGAAATTTGTCTGAGGGTCTAGTCAATTTTACCGCCAACATTTAACTAAGAGTACTTGAATTTTTCTAAGAAAACAAGTTAAAAGTTACCACTAACCCCCCCCCCCCCCCTCTCTCTCTCTCTTTCTCACACACCCATCCCTATATTTATTGAAGGACGTAGTAAAATTTAACAACCAATCAAATTGTTACCTCTTTTTTTGTATTGACAAGAAAATTTTGCTTGAAGTGGAAATAATGCCTATTTTGAGTTTTTGACCGAAATTAAATAATTTATTTCTCGATAACTAAAGATAATTAAAATAAAAGGGATATCTCAAGTTATAGCGCTGATAATGCTTAACATATACACATAGAGATTCCCTCATAGAAAAATTATCTTGACTTAGAAAAATTTAATTTAGTAATATTTTCACATCAGGTTAAGATCAAATTTAATTACAAAAAATTAACCCCATTTGAATGAAAAGGAATAACTAAAGGAAAACTATATAGAACAGTAGAGAATAATTGGCCGTTTAATTATCACTTTTGATTATTAAAATCGGTTCACAAATAACTATGATATAAAATAAACAAATTCGGTCAGATTAGACAAACACGCTTAAAACTGCTCAAATTTTATAGCCTAGGAAATAGTTAATTTTTTTTGACTCGTCATTTGATTGGTTGGGGGTAGTGTGATAAAAATTATCAACTGCTTGTAAAGTCCGCCATTGACGAAAAAGTTTCCATACCAAGCTGACATTATTGTAAGAGACTGAAGGACAAGCCTTTACCGTCTGTACTGAGGGCTGAGAGGCTATAGCCCTTTACTGTCGGGTTGCTTGTGTGTGTGAATATTCTTTACTTGAGGGTAAGATAGATAATTTTATTTGCATAATTTGTTAGTCCTGTAAGTAACAGGCTATGGTGTGCCATAATAGTTTTCGATACTGCCGAAAGGGATGTGTATGTCACGACGACCTAAGTAGGAATGTGCCTATAGCAGGCTTATTCGGAGTGATATTGTGTAAAATGTTTGCCAATTGGCTTTACAAATTTGCGACTGTAAGTGCAGTATTAATAACTTGATATTGTCTTTTGGAATGACACACTGTTCAAATAACATGTGAAAACATATAGGGAATGTTCGAATGCAGTAATCAACAGGTCACAAGTTATATTGTATCCACCATGACTATTGTATGGAAGACAAACAGAAATGAGGGACATTAACGTAGAATCAATACTGAAGAAGACTGATTACACCAAGCTGAGTGTAGACAACAGAATTTAAGGTCTGGTGCGACTTGTTAGCACAAGTGGCTGACCTAGGTAGGTATTAATACAGTTTAGAGGTGAAATTGATAGAGGCAGATGTTACATAGAAGGGATTGTCCTTCTTATTTCAGGTTGTATTACAAAGTACCTCGTTGCTGCAGTAGCCTGAAAGGAAGAACATGTTGGAGTGAGTGCTCATGCTACAATTTGAAGCTAGCTCCTTTTCTTCAGTCAGGAGTCACAACGTTGGTGTACAGGCCTAAGATCAACAAAACAGCTGCAATAATCCTTTCACAGATAAGTCCTTTATACAGGCACTGATACCTCATCCTAAAACATACTTTCACCACTAAAACAATATACCACCTGGGAGTGATTTTTTGTTGTACACAAATGGACAGAGTTTCCAAAAATATTTAATTTTGCATGTAAATAACCTTTTCTTGATTTTTTGAGAATTCCTGTCCCAACCAGATTGAGGTACAGGAATAATAAATTGTAAATATATCTATTTTCAAACAGTCTTGCTTAAATTTCATTAAAGTTAAAGTTCTGTTTTGAAATTCATAACTGTGATAATATATTACCCTAGACACTTTGCCAAATAACAACACACAGTTAACATACTCTTGGTGAGATCTCAAGAGGTAGCAGATAGGGACCCAGAGAACTTCATCATCATCATTCCTTACTCTGGGAACTTACATAGCTGGACCTCACCTTGATTGTCTATACACCCTTGCTCTTTTCAGAGACGGGGGTATGTCTCATAAGACCAGTCTCTTATCTGGCACTATCCTGGTATCTTCTGATACATCTATTTGTCCAGGATATCCTCTAATTAATAACATCAAAACCTCTTATCACAAGATAGATAGATAGATAGATAGATAGATAGATAGATAGATAGATAGATAGATAGATAGATAGATAGATAGATAGATAGATAGATAGATAGATAGATAGAATGAGAGTTAAGGATTGGAGGAAAATGGTGCAAAAACAGGAAATAAAATTGTTGTTCAGAACGCAGAATTAGGAAGACGGGCAGATTGAAAATGAGATGAAAAAAGATTATATTAGGTACAAAGTATTTCAAAAAGTTACACATGTACAGAAAAACGGAAATTATGACAGAGGGAAATTAAAATTTCTTTATGAAAAACTAGTGTTGAGAGGAAAGGGCTGAGGACATATGGGAAACTACTGTACGTTAATGGGAATGTGCGAAAAAAAAAAAAAAGACACAAGTTGAGTTGAGTTGAGTTAAAACCGGAAAATTCCACTTAAGGGAATATCCGTCCCTAGTACACTGAGACTGAGGCAGTGAGTGAGGTGGAAGAATGGGAAAAGATCAACGGCTCACGAAGAGGAACAGCTAGAGCAAGTATGTGGTACACTACAGACGTATCAGGACATAGATGCAGATAACGGTTGGCCACTGTAACAGAGAATGGATCTTCCTCATGTATATCTACATGAAAAAAGAAATGAAAAGGTGAAGCATTATATTGGTATCTCCTAGTCCCCTGTACGAAGCGACTGGGAAAACGTAACTCCTCAAAAGAGCAAGGAAGTCCATATTATGAATGATTTTGAATACTGGCTGTCCTTATAAGCTCAAAGTCAACGTAGATTCATTTTGGGGTTTGGTGCGATCAATTTACATTTAATCAGAGATTGTCTTGTTACTTGAAGTAGGCTATAGCATGCATTTGTGATGGTGGTCCTACTGAAGATTTTGCCAAAACACATAAAAGTTCTGTTCATTTAGCTTGTGTATAGTTTCGCTTGTATCACACTTAAGTGCACGCTTGTTTTGTCTGAGACAGCTTTCTAAACAACTTGTTGCGTGTCTTTTTCAGATGCCGATGAACCCGTATGTCTAACAGCTCCTTGTGTGTCTGCAGGTAATATATCATCTTTTACATTCTACTTTACATCACAGGTTCACAACTGGTGTATCCTTTATCTTTAGTTCCCCGCGGAGCACGAGCTAGCACTTCAGCTGGCCTATTTGCAGAAACCTGCACCAAAGCATTGATGGTTCTTTCAGCAGTGGTTTCCCTAGCAATGCGTTTCACGTGATGAGGCCGCCAGCCTCACAACCTCATATTAGTCGCCTGAAACGGCATTGCCTAATGGAAACTGTTGTATCCTATTGTGAGGTTTGTCGCCAAGTTTCACCTTTACACGATTTTACATACTGTCATAGCTAGTCTTGATGAGTAGGCAGCATCGACCTTGGCCATGAACGCCGGACTTTCTAAGGGGTCACAGCTTCTCTGTTCCTCCTCGACTACACCCCCACTTCCCCCCAAAAAACAGTTTTCGAGTGGCTTTAACGAAGCTAATATTGAAGCCTACAAATGGGTTGTTGGCTTGTTGTTGCGTAGGTTTGAGGGATTGAAATGGAATGGTAAGATCAACGGCTTGGACCCGATGAAAGAACCAGACAAGTGTCGGTGAAATACGAGGTGAGATGACGACACTTTTGTTGAATAGAACATACATCGAGCAAACCTGTTGATAGCAATATAAGTCGGTCCTTGTTCTGGAATACCCTTGTCCCCTAGCTGTGAATCCACTGAAAGAATAATAAACTTTTATTGTGAATTAGGTGGTTTGGGTCTTGTGGAACCAGTTGATAATAACCAATTCACTCCAACAATTTCTCCAGTATGGAGAAAAATATTACTTGGTTAATTTTTTTACTGGTACCTTTTAATGAGGAATTTGTCGCTCTCGGTGTCGAGGTCGACAAATTGTATGTTGTCAGTGTCTTCAATACCACTTGACTTGTTTAAACTTCTGTCAAGGCATAGGTACCGATGTCAATAGTAACGTTTTCTAAATTGAAAAAGCACAGTTCTTTTGAAATCACAAACTGAGACAGTGTGACTTATTTTGCTGGGGTTTTTTTTTCTACAAGAGGTACATATGAACTTCTTGATGAAGTGATGGCATTCGACACGTGAGTGGTTTACAAAATATATGATTAAAGTTTGATAGATGGCTTGAATTTAATTAACTTTTCTGCCTGATCAATGATTGCTTCGCTCAGTATTTGATGTGCAGAATCTGTGATCTTATAAAGTGCAGCGAACTGACCTATCTTCTAAAGCGAGGGGTTTTCATCAACTAAAGCTGCCTTGCTAATTGATTCATTTGGTGTTTAGCGTAGTAACATGTTTCTAATACAGGCATACATCGGAGATGCTGCAGGATTGGTTGTAGACCACTGCAATGAAGCGAATATCGCAATAAAGATGAACAAAATAAGAATTAAAAAATAATAAACAAAAAGGAAGTTTGATAATGTTTAATTTAAGGTATCACGCTTCTGTTTTCACGTAGCCACACGGATACTCCAAGCTCTGGATACTAGCGTAGATCCTTGCTCTGATTTCTACCAGTTCTCTTGTGGAAACTGGATGAAAACAAACGATATTCCAGCAAACGAGAACGAGTTTACAACAATCAGTGAACTTCAAGAACGTTTATTCCTGTCACTTAAAAGTAAGTATAGCAGTGCTGTCAAATTTTGTATTGAATCATCATCATCATCATCATCACCATCATCAGCATCATCACCATCATCATCATCAACATCTTCATCCTAATCACCATCATCATCATCATCATCATCATCATCATCATCATCACCATCATCATCCCCATCATTCTCATCACCATCATCATCACCATCATCATCAACATCATCATCATCACCATGATCATCATCACCATCGTTATCATCATCATCACCATCATCATCATCATCATCATCATCATCATCATCATCATCACCATCGTCATCATCATCACCATCGTCATCACCATCATAACCATCGTCATCACCATCATCATCATCATCACCACCATCACCATCGTCATCGTCATCACAATCATCATCATCATCATCCTCATCACCATCATCATCACTATCATGACCATCATCATCATCATCACCATCATCATCACCATCATCACTATTGTCATCACCATCATCATCATTATCACCATCATCATTATCACCATCATCATCACCATCATCATCATCACCACCATCACCATCATAAACATCACCATTATCACCATCATGATCACCATCATCATCATCTTCACCATCATCATCATCATCATCATCATCACCATCGTCATCGTCATCATCACCCTATCATCACCATCCCCATCATCATCACCATCATCATCACCATCATCATCACCATCATCATCACCATCACCATCGCCATCATCATCACCATCATCACCGTCACCATCACCATCGTCTTCACTATCATCATCATCACCATCATTACCATCATCATCACCAACATCATCATTATCATCACCGTCATCATCACCATCATCATCACCATCATCATCACTATCATTATCACCATCATCATCACCATCACCACCATCACAATCACCACCATCACCATCACCACCATCACCACCATCACCACCATCATCACCATCATCATTTTCCTTTTCGCTCCCTATAGAGCATAAAGCCACCACTGTAGCTATCCCTTTGCAGGAAACCATCATGAAGCATTCACCAGCTCTTGCAGCGGTGGTTTTTGTGACAATGTCTTTTACATGATGAGATTGCCAGCCGCCATGAAAAACTTCATAATAGTCGCCTTTTACGACATGCCTGAGAGTGTAGTACTTATTCTGTCTTTGTCCCTCGGGAACTCCAACCCTATAGATAAAATCCCAGCTTTTTCTGTCAGTGCGTAACGCTAAGGGATGCAACTTTGGTTGAAAGTTAGACATTAATTGTATTGTTTCCCTTATTTAGGTAAGGTAAAGGTAAAGGATCCCTGATACCGATAATGGTGGGTTAGTGATACCGATAAATTTGTTGTCATCATTATAAGGCGTCTATTGTTGATACATACACATACGCCACACAGGCTAAATATAGAGATACGTTGCTAAAGGGTTCTGTATTACAGGCCACGCCCACACAGGGCTATTCCTAAATATGTGTTACTACTGTCACGTCTGGAATATTGAGTGCGTGTGTTGGTTTAGTCGTTTACACCACAGGTACGTACACAAGAGTCATGGATGGTTGTAAACGACTGGTGACATTTAATACTGGTTTATTCACGTCACAACACATTGATATAAAATGCACATAGTCAGGATACAGTTCACAGCACAACACGAGATATATCTTAACACTATAAGGACTGCACACTCGGCAGTTACAATGATATCAGCGCTATAAAGTATCATCAATAACTCAGCGCTATCTCTTCCTCAACAACTATCCTCTCACAGGAAACAATGGCCTTTATATAATTCATCAGCGCTACAAAGTATCATCAATAACAATCCTCTCACAGGAGATAATGGCCTTTATATAAATCATCAATAACTATCCTCTCACAGGAAGCAATGGCCTTTATATAATTCATCAGCGCTATAAAGTATCATCAATAACGATCCTCTCACAGGAGATCATGGCCTTTATATAATTCATCAACAACTATCCTCACACAGGAAATAATGGCCTTTAAGTAATTCATCAGCGCTATCCCCTCACAGGAAACAATGGCCTATAAGGACTGCACACTGCAGTTATCAAAATAGCCTACACAACATCTTCAACTACTATCCTCTCACAGGAAATAATGGCCGTTAAGGACTGCACACTGCAGTTATCAAAATGGCCTACACAAAATCTTCAACTACTATCCTCTCACAGGAAATAATGGCCGTTAAGGACTGCACACTGCAGTTATCAAAATGGCCTACACAAAATCTTGGCCTCATAAACATTTTCACAATAAACCATACTGCAGTTTTATTCTACGCTGTACCCACATCGAAAAATCCGTCGACATTTTAACTTCAGCACTGCGCAGGCATTTCACACTTCCCAAAAACACTGTCTTGACCTACCCGGTCAAACGCCCAGAACACTCTCTTCGAATCACACACTCGACCCGCTCAACACAGTCACGAGACTTCCTCACGGTTCAACACAACTCAGTCAATCAATCATCTGCGGGCTAGCCGCGAGCTATTCTCACCCCGCTCAAAACAATACAGAATAAATATATCTCACTACTTGAGATGATCAGCGTTTTTCCACGCTATCTGTAATCTATCTCTCGAAACTACCACGAGATATTTTCAAAACAATTCAATAGCCAACAAGCAAACAAGTGCTCTAACTCAGAATCTATCTTGACTACTAATATACTCAGATTTACGTCCCTTACACCAGTTCTGTTCTTAACCTCACCCCCGGAGAAAAAAAATGATTCTATCATTTTTTTGACAAATACATCCCCCCAAAATGTTAAGAGGACAATGAATCTCTAACATATGCGTATAAGAATAACCTTAAGTTAAATCAAAATACGACATCTACAAAATATAAGCATTTAAGTGAAATGTAAAAATGAAGTATCCAATGCAATCAATTAAGCATACTAAAAAATAATGCATTACAAAACCGAGTTAAGTGAATACAGAACAATTAAATAGGAAACAACCGATAGTAAAAGAAAAGACAATATCAAGCAAAAGAAAAATGATCCGTAATAAAGGTAAGTATGAAATCCGAATATGAGGGAAAATAATAATATCACATTCAAACAATTTCTTATATGAAAAATAACTACAAATATTACAAGTAGTTACACTATATTAAGTTATCCCATTAACTAACAATACAAAAAATGAAAGTATAAGAAGCGAAAGAAGAAGTATATAAGAAGGATGCGAAACGCAAACAATGGAATGTAAACAAAATATGAAACCATACTGAAAAGACAACAGAAAAGAAAGAATAGAATGAAGAATAATCAACAAAGACAGATGGAAAGCAAAAAGTATGACTATAGAGAAAGTTGGTAAAATATATACCAATAACTATTTAGATCAAACAACGTATTTTATAATACATACAAACATGATCGAAAACCACAAAACAAAATAACAAAGTATACCTATACTAATATCATAAAAATAGTTTATAACTAAACAAAACATAATCAGTAATTTAAACAAGTTACACAAGTTATACATAACCAACAATAAATTATCGACACCACACCAACCCCCCCCACCCCCCCCCCCCCCCCCCCCCCTCCCCCCAAAAAAAATCACAATGTCCGGAAAAAAAATATTTTCCAAAAAATACAATACAAAAATATTTCGTAACGCTAAGTTACATAAAAATAGTATTTTAATTTAATTAATTCAAATCTATAATTAACAAATTAACAAAGAAACTAGCTTTAACAAAATGAGAAACATATAACAATTCCTGTATCTAAGCAAACACTAAACAACACGTGTAAATTTTTCAAAAAATAAATCACAGAGAAACACATAGAAAAACACACTATTACCAACATACAAGCCTGCAAATATATGAAAACAACGTAATGTATGCTAATCAAATGCTTAAATCAGATCTTTAGATTCCTCAATAAAATAACAATATCAGCAAACGCTGTTAATTTTCTCTATACAGTTCAATTTAAACTTTTAAATATTTCCGGCTGACAATCACGTTCAGCTTAGCTACAGTGTTATTTAGTTATAAATTACGCCCACGACGACCGTTCCTCAATTGGCTGTGTGTGGTGTACCCGGAAACGGAGCCTCCCAGTACTTAGGCACAGTTAAGTCCCCGATGTCACTTATCGGCGCAGAGTTGAGAGAGATGGCTGAGCATCACAATCCCCCCTGTGTTGCAGCATGATGAGAACCCAGCATTTCACACTGGGCTTGGGGGATCACATGGGCACCAGACTTAATACTGGCTCTTGACTGGATGGCCGCATGCAGGAGATTCTACAGTGGAGGGATGGCAGGTGGTAGGTATCTGGAAGTGGCTCTGTGCAGGACGTGAGGATTCCTTGGGAGGGCCCAGAACCAGAGCACAGCATTGTGCAAGCTCTGCATAGTTGGAAAGCCCCCCTGGATGACGGGGAATGCACAGTGTGCCACCTCACCTATCCCCAACTGCTAACTTAGAACCAGAAGTGGGGTCCTCTGTATGCGTGCCGGGCCAGGATAAAATCCTTGGGAAAGAGACTGGAGCTCAGAACTCCCTAACTCAAAGTTGCAGGATGGCAGAAAAGCCACGGGAAAGACAGGTCTATTTTGAAGATAATGCAACCATATTTTCACCATACGAGCTCGGACGCCGCCTCGGTAAACAAGGTCCGCGCAGAGCAGTGACACCCCCAGGCTGCTTGCGAATAGTCTACTACTGGGAACATAAACAGATTAGGGATGAGCCCACTCTCCCGTTGAACAGGTGCTAAAGTCGTAGATACTGGGCCAGAAGGCGCACCGGAAACCACAGTATCACGCAACTCGCTTTTTTTTTCTATGGAGAGTACACCGTCAAATAAATCTCGTACTGGTGCTCGCCCTGTGGAGCTCCACCAGGCAGGTGCAGTGCCGGGCTCTGAGCCTCGACAGAGCCCACCCTCAGCTACTGGAGGACCCTCTAGACCGTCTTGTGGAGTCAGCAGACGGCGGAGGAGAACTACTGACCAAAACAAAACAGAAAAAGAGAAACCCAGAGTGCCACTTGTCATGATGCACTGGAATGCAGAGGGAGTGAACAGCAAGCAGGCTGGATACAGCAAAAAGACAGAGCTGGAAAACATCTTGTATGAGAAGCAAGTCAGTGTTTGCTGTATCCAAGAGACTCACTTGAAAGCAGATCAAACCTTTAAAATAAGGGGATATCAATGCTTCAGATCCGACAGAAAAGATAGACGAAAGGGAGGAGTACTTACTCTTGTAAGGAATAACATTCCTGCACACGAAAGGAAAACCTTCATGGATGGAGCAGAATATCAGCTGTTGCAGATAAAGGTAGACAAGATGGAAATAGAACTCCTGAACTATTACTGTCCGAACAACAAACCCCTGAGTCTCAGCTCTATACAGGTACCAGCCACCAACTTTATAGCAGTTGGAGACTTTAATAGCCACTCCCAGAGCTGGGGCTATAACCATCTGGATCACAGAGGTGAAGAGGTTGAAACTTGGCAAGATGATCACTCCCTAATCCTAGTCAATAATGCCACAGATACTCCTACCTTCTACTCCAGAGGATGGCACACAACTTCAACACCAGATCTTGCCTTCTCCACACCAGATATAGCTGGATCTATTAGTAGAGAAGTAGGAGACCAACTAGGGGGAAGCGACCATCGCCCAATCTTTCTTACTGTCCAGAGTGCAACTCTCAGTACAGGCCCAGCCATTACAAGATGGAACTACAAAAAAGCCAACTGGGGTTTATTCAGGCATCAGGTGAACACGCTGCTGTCTACCCTCAAGGTACAGAACAGAGACATTAATGAAGTGGTAAAAGACTTCAACAGATGCATACTACAAGCTGCAAAAGAAACCATTCCCAAAGGATGCCGGCGTAACTACATACCATACTGGTCCAGCACACTCCAAGAACGTCAGGAAGCTATGGACAGGGCTAGAAATGACGCAGAGTCTCAGCCTTCACTTGAAACTCACAACAAATGGAAAAAGGCTGTAGCAGAGTTCCAGAGAACAAAGCTAGAAGAAAAACGGAAAAGCTGGAGAACTAAAACGGCATCGCTGAACCTTGAGAAAGACGGCAGGAAACTTTGGAGATTAATCAAGTCTCTAAATGAAGAGCGTTCCTCACCAAGGCAGACTATCACATTGGATGAAGGTGGCAAACTTTTCAGAGGAAATCAAGCTGCAGACTTGTTTGCTAGAAGATACAGTTCAGAAAGCAACTTACCCATTAACATAGACCATCAGAGAGAGATAAGAAAAGAAATACTGGCAACCATGGGACAGACAGATACTCCTGCCCCAATGAGGGAACCCATCACACTAGGAGAACTACAGAAGGCTATTTCCAAGCTTAAGTTTCAAAAGTCACCCGGCCCAGACAAAATCAGCAACGAAATGCTAGTAAATCTGAGCTCAGCAGCAAAGACAAAACTGCTTGAGATATTCAACCACAGCTGGTTGAAAGGAACGGTACCCCAAGTATGGAGAGAAGCCATCACAATACCCATACTAAAGAAAGGGAAATGTAAGACCGAGGCTGCAAGTTACCGGCCAATCAGTCTCACAAGCTGTGTTGGGAAGACTATGGAGCGAATAGTCAACCACAGATTGAAATGGTATTTAGAGTCTGAGCAGATCCTGGTGCCGGAACAAGCTGGATTTAGAGAATGCTACAGTATAGAAGACCAAGTTACTTACTTGTCTCAAGCAATAGAAGATGCCTTCCAGGAGAAGAAAAAGGTCCTAACGATCTGGGTCGACTTCAAGCAGGCCTTTGACAAGGTGTGGAAAGATGGCCTCATTGCAAAACTTAGGAGAAGTGGAATCCAAGGCAACATGATGAAATGGATCCAGTCATACTTGCATAACAGGAGAACTAGAGTCACGCTTGACGGTCTGCAGAGCAGAAAAGTGTTGCTCCATCAGGGGGTACCTCAAGGAGGAATAATTTCCCCAACACTCTTCCTTGTTTACATCAATGACCTGGTGAAAGATCTCCCTGCAGGAGTGAAAGCTGCCTTATATGCAGATGACCTAGTACTCTGGTGCGCTGATGAAAATGTCACCACAGCAAATTATAGAATGCAGCGGGCAGCAGACATGCTAGTGTCATGGGCAGAGAAATGGCTTATCACAATAAACACAGACAAAACCTCCACAACACTGTTCTCCCTCGCCCCCAAGGACAAACCAGCTAACATACACCTAGGGACAACCGTGATCAAGGAAGAAAGCTACCCCACCTATCTTGGGGTGACATTTGACCAAAGGCTTACATGGAATAAGCATATTGAAAATGCAGAAGGAAAGGCCCGAAGACGACTAGGCATACTCAGAAAATTAGCAGGTACCAACTGGGGAGCAAATGAACGAAATCTAAAGAAGATTTATAATGGAGTAATAAGACCACACTTAGAGTTTAGCTCAGCAGCATGGTCATCAGCTGCTAACTCACATCTGCAGTCTTTGGACAAGGTGCAAAATCAAGCTCTCAGGCTCATTACAGGAGCCATGAAAACTACACCAATAACAGAGATGCAGAAGGTTGCTGGATTACAGACACGTCCCATAGAAGAGACACAAAAACCATGATCCAGATGGAAAAGTACAACAGTATGCCAATGCACCCAATGAAGGCAAGACTAGATGATCTGGCATTGGGACGTCTAAAGCGTAGCAGCTTTGTGCATCGGGGAAAAAGACTTATAAGACAGCATCAAGAAGACCTATCCATGAAGACAACACCACTGAAGCCCACCCTATACCCTGTACCATGGGAGCAGGCCAGCAGTGCCCTCCAAATTAATACATCAGTCAGTGGTCTCACAAGTGGATGTGAGTATAATGATCTGCAAAAACGAACTGCTACATTGAGTATGATCCAAGAAAGCTATCCCGATCAATCATGGATACATGCCTATACAGATGGATCAACAACTAATGCTGTTAGGAATGGAGGTGCCGGTATCTTTATCTCATATCCTGACAACCACTATGAGACTAGGCACATTCCCACTGGTAAATTCTGTTCCAACTATACAGCTGAGGTTCAAGCTCTAGAGCAAGCTGCCAATATGATTTATAACACCAACTCTGACTGCCACCAGGTAGTCATCCTCACAGATGCACTGTCTGTCCTGCAAGCTCTCAAGGGTGGTAAACTCCCGCATCTGAGAAATGAATTAAACAAGGTAGCTGCAAAAAAGAGAACCATACTTCAGTGGGTACCATCTCATTGTGGTGTACCCGGAAATGAAAAGGCAGATAAACTTGCAAACAAGGGAGGAGAATGTGAACAAGAAGATAATGAAGTCACATACTTTGAGAAAAAGAGAGCTATCCAGACTATCAGAAGAGAACAGAACCAACCCAAAGACGACTATCACACTCTCGACCGGCAGGGACAGATAACTATTTTTCGACTCAGGACAGGGCATAACAAACTGAATAATCACATGCACAAGCTACGATTGTCTGCTTCACCACTGTGCACATGTGGATTAAACGAACAAACTGCTGAGCATGTTATACAGGACTGTCCTCTGTATGACCAGTTAAGAAAGATATACTGGCCCAATGACTCAATACTAAACTCAAAGCTATATGGAGTTAAAGAGGAACTTCAAACAACAGTCGAATTCATCATGAGAACTCGTCTGACGGTGTAATCATCAAAGATGCGATCGCAAGAAGAAGAAGAAGAAGAAGAAGTTATAAATTTATTTCTATCTCCACTTGATATACTAAAAGTATATATTGTAACATTACAACTAATGAGTATGTGCATAGGGCTGGCAAACTCATCATGTACAAAACTATCCTAACTATCACATCTGTAAAACAAAACCAAAAAACAACTGCAAGTTCTACACCAGAGTATAAAAGTCAATGATTATATGGTGTAAATAGGCATAGGTTTGTAACCAGTAAGGTTAAATATAAACCTGCTCATTGCATTCATCAATAGTAAACGACACGTCACTACCATCTAACACACTACACATTATCCAAAACACAATAGTATAAAAATAGCATCGAAATGAACTAATGCATAATTAAAACAGTCATACATATCAAGAAAAACTATTGACATCAAATGATGCATAAAGATGATCAAGAAAAACTATTGACATCAAATGATGCATAAAGATGATGATCATAATATTACAGAGAAATTCCATAATATTTCAAATATAACAACGTATAATGATCTATACAATAGAATACAATAACATCTACTGTCCTAACAAACAAACAACAACAACAAAATCAAACGCAAAAAATCTCCATAGGTCTTGCCTACATCTCATAAACACTAGGGGTAATACGTCCAATGCATAGTTAGCACGCTGATATGTTCCGCTTGAACAGACACTCGGGCACAATTTTGACCTACATTTCTGCCGCTAACGTAAACAGGAGCGCTGACGCTTATCGAGAAGTCGCCTCTGTTCAAAAAATACAAATGAAAATTTCCATTTTAATGAATGGTAAAATTTACTGAGCACAACGGAGAGTTTAAATAAACAATTACCTCGCAATGTGGTTTGTGTAGAAATCTGGTCACATCACGATGTCATCGACTCTTCCTTTATCACACGTAGACAACACAGAAGATCTAGGGACAACATTATCATTGCTACTTTGCTTACTAACAATGATTCTGGGCTCATGTCGAACAAAATTAGCATAATTGCCCTTATTATTCGTTGTTTGATAAAAATATTTATCATCACTTCCTCTTTGTTTGAGACTATTATTATGTCTATAATCCCAGTCAAACTTGTTATGCTTAACGTTTCTACTCCGAACAAAAAATCTGTCAGAAAAATTATTGCACGATTGAAAACCCTTCTTGTATTTGCCTGTACCATTATTTTCAAAATTCTCAGAATTAAAATTTTGAGATACATTAACTTGTCTTTTTTCTCTCTGAGAAGGAAAATTATTATCATAAGAATTCCCTTGGTATTTTCTAACCTTAGGATCATCTCTCCTACCAAAATTCTTTCCATTCTTTTCTTTGACAATATGCTTATCTCTAAAAGTATCTTTATCCTTACGCATATAATGGGTTTCCTCATTGGAACCACTACTTATAACTTTATCCCTTATCTTATGAGAACTTCCAAAATTAGTTACTCGTTTAATCCTTAGGCTTTTATCAGGACTGACTGTTACATTATCATTCTCTCTATTACACTGCCGCCAAGAATCGTTGCTATTGGAAGCAGAATCAAAAGATCTTGGAAAGTTATATTTTCCCCGAAAAGACCTTTGTCCATCATTAACCTTTTTATTAGCAAAGATTGTATGAGGCTGGATCTTTGCTTTTCCAACTTGTTGGCAAACAACCTTCTGTCTAGTATTGTCAGCATTGACGGAAGACCATATTTTGTTGTTCAAAATAACATCTAGTAGGGCCTCTACTCTTTTTGTCCCTTCTGCAATTTCAACATTTTTTGGGTGAAATTTCTCCACTTAATTTCCTATTTAATTTGTCAAATGTCAAAACTTTACTTCTCTCCTCTGTTAGCAATCTCTCAATCTTAATCATCTTCTCTCTCTCAGTCGTTAACTTTTCTAATTTGTCTTTCTCATCCTTTTCTTTATTTGCACTTAGTTGTCGTGTTTCATTCTCACTATCCTCATTATTCATTAGCTCTTCAACTTCATTCGGAAATTCAGTATAATTCTCTTCTTCAATACCAGAATTTACTTTATTCAACAAATCAAGAAGCGTCTTTGTATAAGACCTATCACGGTCAATTGTCTCAGCTTCTAATTTACCACATCTCTCTTTGTTTTCCTGAAGTTGTTGCTTAAGATTACTAACCTCATCATCTCTATAATGAACTTGATTTTCCAAATCTTTAACTTTACCCAATGCAGCATCTAACGCCGCTTGCACTTTAGTAAGTTCCGTGTTTGACTTATCCAAATCATTTGTTAGTCTCGACACTGTTTCTTGTAATTTACTCTTTTCAGTAATATCTTGCAAAAAATTAGCCCTTTCCTGTTGAGCAATTTGTTTGTTTTTCTTCATCCGCTCCTCCTCTTCTAATTCCTTTTTGTTATCCTCCTGCATGTTGTTGCCGATCATATTATGTACAATCTTATGCATATAATTGTGTCTAGCCCGAGTATAATCGTACACCATCGGACGTAGGCATTCTAACAACACCGCCAAATCTCTAGCCATGATCATTTCAGGATTTGAATGAGGGTTATCGTCAGTAAAAAACTTTATGGCTGCTACCACATTAAACAAAAACCCATCCAGCACGTATCTATCAAGTGCTGGGCCTTGTAATCCCTCAACATATTCAGCTACTTCCGCTAAATATTCTAGTATAGGCCTCATATCATCTGGATTATCATCAAAATCCATGGTGATTCAATCACCCAGTCAACCATATATCTATACCAGTATAATTATTAATATCGCAAGTTTATGTTTCAAGAAGTTCTGACAATTACCCTTCCATTTCACCCAGTTAAGTATCTTGTGGTAAAGTGGGATGATATAAATACTTATAGGGGACTTAGTGTACTGACTGAGATCAGCTGTGAAGGTATCTGTATCTAATAGGTGTAGTGTTTTACAGATAACCTTACTTGCTACCACATTTATACCTCAGTCAGAATTATTCTGGAATATTGTGATGACTACGTTGAATGTCTAGGGTTATGTAAATGATGAAGTGTAAGTCACAACAACAACAGACAGATAAACAATTTAATTTATTCCACCACACTTGACAACACTGTGACACTCACACACATTTAACACTCTATAAGACTATCTTAATGAGTCAATGGTAAAGTTTCAAATATATATGTATTAATTACTTTCACTAATATATATCCTGATTCAACTACACAGTGAACCAGGAATCACAATCAAATGTAATCACAATTTATATGTACATAATTTATAAATATGAACCTTGTAGTGACATATTGTATTAGTATTATCCTATGTGTGTCAGTTGTGTAGTAGTACTATGAGGTAATACTGGTTTTGTTTTTCAAGCTATGTTGTTATGTGTCATCATGACTTCAAGTGTTTGTTTATCTTGGAAATAGTATGGGGAAAAATTCACAGTTCCTATCAGTTTAAACACTGTATTGTCCCTCTGTTTTACTATAATGTCAATTTTAGAGGGGGACACATAATGTTGAGCTCCTCTGGCCACAGAAGCTTATCTTTCGTGATGGCGGCAGGAAAAGACTCCTCTGCTCGATAGCTTCCCTGTGTTCTGGAGACACCTCACTGGTCGCTATCTGGACCCAGGAGTATGCTGTCAGCCTTTAGATTCAGCAAAGCTCAGACCAGGTGCTGCTCAATAACTTTAGGACCACGGTCCCTGAAACAAGAAGGTTGTACCTCGTATTTCAGAACTAATTTATAATCTATTTCCAGACTGAACACAATACATAACAAACACTGAGTTCAGAGCGGTAGGCCAACTGCTATCTTCATCTGAAACAATTTACACCAGTATACTCCTCCCTAATGGTTACTACGTTTCTGCAATTCCAGCATTAGTTCCTTCTAGTCAATAAGATAGGTGTCAGTGTACTGTTAGGCAATACCATGCAATTTTACTTTTCTCAGACACGTTCTGTTCAGGTTGGAGCAATATCTAGGCTTTGCCTCATGTTTGCTACTGAACCACACACATATACAGACATAAATTATTAATTTACATTCAATTTTCATTAAAAAGATATCAAATATTTCAAGCTTACCACAATTCATGGAAATAATACACAATTACGTTGACTGGCAATGAATATGGCACAAAATCCGACCTGCCGCTGTCTCAGGCTTTTATTTAGAAAAATATAAGCTGAATCTCAACGCACTGTTGCTTTAGAAAGTTTATTTGAAAATGTGGTGCTGAACTGACGCTTCTAATTGACTATATTGGCGGGTCTAACCAATCGTGCCATGTTTACACAGCTTTTCAAAAAAGTACCTCTACTACTGTTTCCCCTAACAACAAAAAAAATTAGTATTGGTAGTCCGACTAATCGTGTTTCGCCTTACATTTACTGCGCTCCAATCAAATAGGATTGAACATGGGGACCTATTTCCCGTACAATGGTGGTTTCAAAATCTGCCACTGAGCGATTCTGATTTTGGTGTTGTCTGACACCCTCACTATTTCTTTTGGCTATAATTTGTTAATTCCTAGACTATTTGCGTAACACTTAACATATTATTTGTCAGCAAGTCCTAAGGAACCCAAATATACAAATTTAAGGGAGCTAAGTGGCTGCGTTCAAAATATGCATTTTCTTCTAGGATAGTCGTGCTGTTGCCACCTCCTCACTTCCAAACTTTATGGTGTCTGCTGTACTGTCATGCTTTCAAACGTAAACCAGTATAATGTCATCTTTCCTAATAAGCATTTTTCAGGTTTTTAAACCTAACTCTCGTATGGGTAGTGTTTTTTATCACTGTCGATTTGAAAAAAAAGTTAGTGCTTGTGGCCTTACACGCGTGCTGGCATTAATTGTATAGCGAGACGCGTGTTAGTGTTGCATGCGTTCCGGCTTTCAGCCCTCCCTTTCTTTCTATCCTAAGTCCATCTGTCCGTTCGTTTATGGTAACGTAGTGTAATTAATGCTAGTATTAATTTAGGTCATTAATCAGCTTGCGTATCTCAAGGTTTTTCTTAGAAATGCAGTACACGTGTTATTGTAGAAAGCGTGTATTGATGCAGTAGGCTTGACTATCAACGTGAAAGCGTGAGAATATGCAGACGAAGCTGTCGTAAATTTATTTTGAGAGAAAAGAGTCTTAGAAATAGTGGTCCGGTTTAGAGTGGAAAATGATGATGGAAAGCTCAGTGATAGAAAATGTAGATATTAAATAGTTGCTTCACAGCGTGCTGGAGGAGAGTAAAGATAGACTTATTTACGACAGATCGCTTCTCTCAATCTTCTCTTCCGCTCTCCTGGTCAAACAATTATTTGCCAGTTTTCCAGACACGCTTCTGCGCGCACACCGATTTGGTGTTTTTCACACACACAGACGATGTAGATACAAACTATATTAAACGAATAGGGGAAAAGTTGGGCTGTGGGTATGTCCAACACACAGAACTAAATGAGTTTATGTGATTTTATTCACTTTAAACATCAATCACTAACAAATATCAGGTATTACATAAATTATCATAAGTACACAAATGCAAATAACAAATTTGGGAGGGGTGAAGAAGATTGGTATCGACTAAGCCCTTCCCGCTTATTAGACAAAGATAAACCCAGTCCAGAGATAGATAATATCAGGAACATAGGTACGTTAACCTAACAGTGAAGTTAATTACTCTGAAAGAGGTGTTACAAAGTTAGGTATAGGTGATAGAAAAAAACCTGTTCTTCCCAATTGTTCTTCCCTTTACTAAGCAAATGGAAAGGAGGGGTTTTTTAAACAGAGTTAACCAATTAGCAACTCCCCCTTAAAGGAACAATGCAGGGAATACAGAAAAATTATATTACTAGGCAAGAAAGTTAACAACAGGTTTACAAAAGAAAAACGATTAAATTTCCTGTCATTCATACACACGCGTGAGGATCCACACTCATATACTCACACACTTACCGAATGCAGCCTCAGACGATCCATAAAAGTATATAAAACCAGCAAGAAATCTTATGACATATGAACTGTCTAGTCCTTCGATGTCCCGCCCCAGATGTTTGCGAGGGTTTGTTGGTAACAAATATTCTCACTTATCGCAAGACTTGAAGACTAAGAGTTCTCGTGTTTTTATTATATATATATAAGGAGTCTATGGGATGGTACTAACACAGTTCGGCACAGGGGTGAAAATGAAGTGGTCTCTTTTAATCCTCCGCTATGGTAAAATTCCTTCAATGCGTGATGATAGTTTTATTAAATCCAATTGAGGAAAAAAAAACTAGGCTGTCACAGTCAGGAAAATATGTACTCTCTCACAGTAAACAGTAAATATGATATCGCTACTGGCGATGAGTACCTTCCAGTTTATCTTACAGGTTTGTAAGGGTAATTTGATGATTATTCTTTAAAATGTTCTTGGGTGGGCGTTACTTCATTTAATTCTGACAGCTAGGTCGCAAGGACCGCCACAAGATTATATTTTAAAATAAATGTTTCTTCAATATGACTGTAAGTTTATAGGATGATTTCTTTATTTCTTTCTTTATTTAGCTGGGACCGCAGGTACGATCACTCTGTGTGAAAGAAAAAAAGACATGTAACATACCGAAAAATCAAGCGCGATAAATTTCCCGTTAAGCCTATAATACACTCGAGTATTTAATTATGTATTTAATAAACACTGCGCGAATTCTAGTGGTTAAAACACATCTATAAAACTAGGACTTAACTGAATTTATTAATTATAAATTCCTTCGCGACTTTAAAAGTTAATTTAAGCATCTATTATCTTTTGAAATAATATAATAGATAGATCATTATATTTACAACTGGAACTATTGAGATGGTTTAATTTAATAGATTTAAATTAACACAAAATCCATTGAAATAGAATGACTGAACTAGACCACTGATCACTTTACGCAATATATATTACCGCTTTGCACAGAATAGAAAACACTGCAAATTTATATATAAAATCCAGGGGAAAATCTATAACAAGATTTCAATAAAGCTAGTGCTTCTGTAAAGGTCTGGCCAGCGAGTGATAACGTGTCTAGTCTTCATGGTCTATTTAGCTAAAATGGAATGTAAGTTGAGTGGGACATGATAAACTTGACAGCTTATTTGATCTCACGAACTTTTGGGGATCTGACCGCCAAATCAAGAGAAGAAACCGCACCCTGGTCTTCGTATCTCCGTTCGCTGCTGCCCGTTTCGGTTTCCCCGTTCGCTCGGTTCTACGATTGACACCGAGACGCGAAAATAGCGGCAAGCAACTGCGTCTCGTATCAGGGACCACTACTGTCTTTGATAACGCCGATAGTCTCCCCTAAAATCCCTCAGTTCGTCTCTTTGATCTTGGTCGCTGTGCCTGTTTGATTCTGGCGACGCCCCCCACTGGCCAAGTTAATTAAAATAACTGCCTATGATTGTTCAAGAGATGTTAGTGGGCGTGATTTAATCTCTCCTTAAATCAATGCGATGACCAGAATCAACGATAGGTAAACTTTCCGCATATCAATCAGCAAACGTGTTTTGCCCTCTGTGGAACAGTTTCATAGCTAATGAATCCACGTGAAAGAATAAACGTTTTTACAAGAAGTTACAACAAAGTTCAGGGTCAGCCGAGTTCGTCCATCACAATCGTCTCCTCTTTTGAGACGTGAAAACGTGTTTTCATGTTTGATTTATGACGATGAAGCTGCCCTGATCGGTAACTTTTGGATGATTGGTATCTTCACCTTCCTCCTCTTCCTCTGTAGTCCAGTTTCTACTCAGGAAATCAGCCCCGACATTATGTCTTCCCGGAATATATTCCACTTTGAAAGAATAAACGCTTAAAAGAAGCGCCCAACGCATGATCTTTGCGTTAAATTCTTTATTGGCACCAAGAAATGCTAACGGAGCGTGGTCTGTTTGCACCGTGAAAGATGTACCATAAAGAAACTCATGATGGCGTCTGATACCGTCAATCAGAGCAAGACATTCCCTTTCAACTACGCTGTAGTTCCGTTCCGCTTTATTTAATTTCCGACTGCCATAGGCAACTGGAAATAGCATGTTCAGGTCACTGTCATCGGCTTGAAGCAGTGTTGACCCGATGCCCTGACCTGACGCGTCGACTCTCAGTACAAAAGGTTTCTTGAGGTCAGGCAACCTCAAAATGGGGTATGCAGACAACTGTCCTTTCAAAGTGCTATACGCGTGTTCGCACTTTTGATCCCATATGACCTTATCAGGACAACCTTTCTTTGTGAGGTCAGTCAGAGGTGCCGTCAGTCCGTTGAAGTTCTGGATGTACTTCTGATAGTATGCACATAGCGATATGAAGGAATGTACGTCTTTCTTCGTTCGGGGTCTTTTTGCTGCCATTATTTTCTCCACGTTCTTCTTAATAGGCCAACTGCATCCGTGAGAAATAGTGTGCCCCAGGAAGTCTAACTGTTCAAACCCGATGAGACATTTGCTAGGTCTGGCTGTGAGACCCGTTTCCTGTAGTCTCCTGAGGAGCATAGCAACCGTAGCAATATGTTCTTCATAGGTTTCCGATGCAATTAAGATGTCATCCATGAAATTATGGATATGGGGACTTTGCAAAGGTTGTAGAAGCTTCCTCATCATCCTGGTGAACACTCCTGGTGCATTATGCAAACCGAACGGCATCACGTTAAATGTGTAATGTCCTTCCCTAGTGCTGAAAGCTAACAAAGGTTTAATTTCCTCCTTGACTGGTATTTGATAATAACCTTTGCTGAGGTCAATCTTGGAGAAGATCTTTGCTTTGCTGAGCTTGGTGAACAACTCAGAAACAGTTTGGAGAGGTTCGGGCTGGAATTCCGTTACCGTGTTTAGCAACCTGTAATCAATGCACAGCCGAACTTCCTTATTGGGCTTCTGCAACAGCACTACACTCGAGCTGTAAGGAGATGTAGACTCACTGATAATTCCTGCCTGACGCAGCTTGTCTATTTCTCCGCGAAGTGCATCAGCTTTAGCGTACGGGATGGGGTAAACTCTGGTTTGAACAGGGGTCTCGTTTGTTAATTTCATATCAAATTCAATGAGATTTGTTCGACCAGGTACATCCGTTAAGACTGCACTGTACTGTTTTAGTAGAGCCCTGGTTTCTGTTTGTTGTTCTGGTGAGAGATTGTCGCCGAACTTGACATCTTTAAAGGATTCTGTGGGTTGCAATGGATACTCCATGCAACCATCATCATCTTCCTCGTCTTCCGTTGCTATGGCGACAGCCAGGAGATGCTCGGAGGATGGCACCGGTCTTTCCAAATATTTCTTTAACAGATTTATGTGGAAGACCTTCTCCTTTCCTTTGATGGAGATCTTGTAGTTGGTACGTGAGATCTTTTTAAGGACAGTAAACGGTCCTTGCCATCCGATGCGAAGTTTATTGCTTCCGGTTGGAAGTAGCAATAGGACTTTCTCCCCTGGTTGTAGTTCTCTCTCTTTTGCAGCTTTGTTGTATCTTTTAGTAATTTTAGCGCGGGCTTTCTTAAGGTTGGTAGTAGTTAGATCCCATCCTAGCTTTAGCCTTTCCTTAAGCTCAGATACATACTTGCTTGCAGAGACGACTGTCTCGTCAGCCTTCTGGTCTGTCAGGGACCGAAGTAAGGCTTCTAGTGGCCCCTTAATAGGTCTGCCAAATAAAAGTGTAGCTGGCGCAAAACCCGTAGACGCTTGGGGTACCTCTCGGTAGGCGAATAAGGCAGCCGATATATATTGGTCCCAGTCTTCCGGTTTCTCCTGACCCAGCTTACGTAACATCATGGTGAGGGTACCGTTAAAACGTTCCACGAGCCCATTTCCGGCCGGATGGTAGGGACTTGTGTGGATATGTTTGGCCCTCAAGATCTTAAAGATCTCCTCCATTAACAGGCTACGGAATTGGGATCCATTGTCCGTCAAAACCTGTTGAGGGAATCCCAACCGTGTAAAATTTTGCACAAGGGCTTCTGCGACATGCTTGGAATCTATGCATGTTAGCGGTACAGCTTCGGCCCACATAGTGCAAGTGTCAACTAAGGTCAGGATGAACCTGTTCCTTCTTTTGGTCTTTTCCAGAGGACCAATAATGTCGACAGCAACCCGTTCAAATGGAGTCCCTACTATTGGCATTTGCCCCATAGGTACTGGGGGTGTCAAGTGCTTGGGTGCTACCCGTTGGCACTGGGCGCAGGATTTCACATACCTGACAATGTCAGAGTTCATTCCTGGCCACCAATAGTGGGTTTTTATTAGCTGAATAGTGGCGTTTTGTCCCATATGTCCGCTAAAGGGAAGAGAGTGCCCCATCTCTAAGATCTGGCTTCGGTACTGCGTCGGAACTAGGAGCTGGTTATTCCCCGTGTCCGGGTTGCCCGTTCTACGATACAATACGCCATCCTTAGAAAAGATGTCTCCGTTGTGTCTGGGGTCCTTAGCCATGGGCAGTTTTTTAAAGCAGAGCTCCAGAGTAGGGTCCTTTTGTTGCGCCTCCTTCAGTTCGTCCGGCAACAAATTTGGCGCAGGCTCCCTCTCCTTCTTGGCTTGCCCTCTTGTGGTTACCGCTGCCACAATCGGCTCCTTTGTTCTCCCAATAAACACATATCTACATCCCAGGATAACTGGGTAGATAGGATCATCCATAATGGCCGCTTTTATAACTCCTCTGACAAAATCAGAGTGTATTTCTACCAGTGCGATAGGCAGCGTCCTGGGCGCATCACTCTTAAACACTCCACTAAGTTTGACGGTTTCCTCTGTCTCCTGACCTGGTTTGACTAGGTGTCTAGCAACAATACAACTAAAACTTAATCCAGTGTCAAAGAGACAAGTGGTTGAGGTACCATTCAAAATTACAGTTCCTCGAGTTGAGGGTCGGTCCCCCTCAGGTTGAGAATCACTGACATTGACTCTACCTTTCGAGGCTGTATGCAAACATCCAATGCGGTTTGCACCGGTTTGTTTGCCCTGATCAGACGTTCCTGGTGTAGGGGTCTTCCCTTTTCCTTGACCTTGGTGGCCGCGCTGCCACGTAGGCTTGGTGGGTTGATCAGAATTGTTGTTTGGGGGGTATCGGGTTTTGTAGAATTTCGATTTTTCCTGGGGAGATTTCTGGGTATTGTTATCTCGTTGGTTATAATGTTGAGAGGAAGTGGAAGAATAGGATGCCTGCTCTAGATTCTGTTTTCGAGATGGCTCATCGGTGGGTTTACGTTTAGTGCTGGGAAGTTCGGCCATTGCATTGCTATAGCGTTCGGCTTTATTGAGTATGTCTTCAAGCCTGACTGCCCCCTGTTCAGCCAAAAATCTACGAGTTTCATTCGACAAAGTGGATTTTATCTGCTCCACAAGAACAAGTTCGAGGAGTCCCTCATATGAAAGAGGTAGGTCAGATAATTCAATGCACTTTGTCAGATAACCCGTGAGACGTGAAGAGAACTGGGGAAATGTTTCCGTGCTCTCTTTTCGGCTGTTTCTGAACAACTGCAGAAACTTTCGGGCAGTCATCTCAAACTGCTGTAGTAAGGCCTTCTTCAACAGGTCATAATCATGTTGATTCGGTCCCAGCTTTGTGTATACGTCATAAGCATTCGCTTTTAGTGACGTCGAGAGTTTAAGTGCCCAGCGGGAACTCTCTAACCCATACAGATTCGCGAGTCTCTCGAATTTTCCTAGGTAGCTGTCAATTTTTTCGTTAGGGCTAGGAAAAGATTCTAAAGAAAACGACATAGCAGTTAATTGGGCAGACTGAGTGCTGGAGAGATCCATTGTTTGAGACTGGGGCGAAGACGGCTCTCCATTATTTGAAGTAGAGGCACTCCGACTCTCTAAAGCCTTGAGCACTAATTCATGCTGTCTTTCCTTGTCTCTCTCTCTTTCCCTGCGGGCGTCCATCTCTGCCTCAATTTTCTTCTGCTCCAATTGACGATCGTCCGCTTCTTTCTTCCTAGCTTCTGCCCTCTCTTCCTCCGCGTCATACCTTTGAAGTTCCTGGTTGATAAACAGATTCGCAGCTTCTGTGTCTAGTCCTGAGTCCTTGGCCTCTTGCCTCAAAAGGGATCTTATCCTAATTCTCTCTGCCATTGTCAAAGAACTGGATGCTTCTAAGACTAGAGAATAGTAAGATGGAACAAGAAGGGGAAAACTCAAAGCCGCTACGAAAAAAACCAAAGTAAAAAAAAATTTACTAGAGTTACCTCCTACCTGTACTGTGTAAACTTATCGCTGCTATTATCTGGCAATTAAGGCTCTAAACGCAAGCGACTATGCCACTAAATGGTAAGTTACACTGAAAAAAAAATCTACTATTACTAACAGTAGATAAAAATTTAAATTAAAACAATTTAAAAGGAAAAAAAATTTTTTTTTTCCCCTAAATTTTAAATCTCTGACAACAAACTCCGTCCCTAAAGTCAATTATTGAGATGAGACGTTGTTAACTTAATTTTTAAAATCAGAACAATCCGTCTTTAGCTAAGCTCAACTCTTTTTAACTTCAAAAACCTTAGTGACTGTAAAACAATCACGCAATCCCAGCAACTCTTATAAAGAAAGAAATTGAATTATCTCCGCCAGAGGATAATTAAAATAGCAAATATTTTTGTTTATCTGTACTTTCTACTGCTGTGGAGAGAAAACAACCTGTAAATATGCTGTGTGTGGGAGCCGCGGTAGCATAGTGGTTAGTGCACTGGCTTCCTAGCGCAGTGGTCTATGGTTCGATCCCCAGATGAGGCGGAAAAATTTTTAGGCCACAAACGGCTCCTGGGTCGACCCAGCCCCAAATGGGTACCAGAGCTACTCTGGGAAGGTTAAGGCGGCCGGCGTGATGCCGACCACATCACCCCTCGTGTGCCGACGGTCAAGATAATATGGGCCTAACACCATATTCCCAATATGCCTCAATGGGCGTGTAACGGGTTCCTTTACCTTTTTTTTTAAAATATGCTGTGTGGACAACCCAAATACTTAAAGAACGTTTGTCTAGGGGTGTAATTATTTATTTATTTCCCTAATTCACAAGACAAATCATTCACACTCTACCTAGTTAGACCCAGACTAAATCAGACTCAAAATATCTTTAACCCGGCTATACGATTGCCTCAAATGTAGCTCAAGATCCCAGAACTAGCCCACAAATATGTGTGCATCAAATGTATCTCAAAATAATCCTGGACGAGCCAGCCAAATATTGTCGTAAATTTATTTTGAGAGAAAAGAGTCTTAGAAATAGTGGTCCGGTTTAGAGTGGAAAATGATGATGGAAAGCTCAGTGATAGAAAATGTAGATATTAAATAGTTGCTTCACAGCGTGCTGGAGGAGAGTAAAGACAGACTTATTTACGACAAATCGCTTCTCTCAATCTTCTCTTCCGCTCTCCTGGTCAAACAATTATTTGCCAGTTTTCCAGACACGCTTCTGCGCGCACACCGATTTGGTGTTTTTCACACACACGGACGATGTAGATACAAACTATATTAAACGAATAGGGGAAAAGTTGGGCTGTGGGTATGTCCAACACACAGAACTAAATGAGTTTATGTGATTTTATTCACTTTAAACATCAATCACTAACAAATATCAGGTATTACATAAATTATCATAAGTACACAAATGCAAATAACAAATTTGGGAGGGGTGAAGAAGATTGGTATCGACTAAGCCCTTCCCGCTTATTAGACAAAGATAAACCCAGTCCAGAGATAGATAATATCAGGAACATAGGTACGTTAACCTAACAGTGAAGTTAATTACTCTGAAAGAGGTGTTACAAAGTTAGGTATAGGTGATAGAAAAAAACCTGTTCTTCCCAATTGTTCTTCCCTTTACTAAGCAAATGGAAAGGAGGGGTTTTTAAAACAGAGTTAACCAATTAGCAACTCCCCCTTAAGGGAACAATGCAGGGAATACAGAAAAATTATATTACTAGGCAAGAAAGTTAACAACAGGTTTACAAAAGAAAAACGATTAAATTTCCTGTCATTCATACACACGCGTGAGGATCCACACTCATATACTCACACACTTACCGAATGCAGCCTCAGACGATCCATAAAAGTATATAAAACCAGCAAGAAATCTTATGACATATGAACTGTCTAGTCCTTCGATGTCCCGCCCCAGATGTTTGCGAGGGTTTGTTGGTAACAAATATTCTCACTTATCGCAAGACTTGAAGACTAAGAGTTCTCGTGTTTTTATTATATATATATAAGGAGTCTATGGGATGGTACTAACACAGTTCGGCACAGGAGTGAAAATGAAGTGGTCTCTTTTAATCCTCCGCTATGGTAAAATTCCTTCAATGCGTGATGATAGTTTTATTAAATCCAATTGAGGAAAAAAAAAACTAGGCTGTCACAGTCAGGAAAATATGTACTCTCTCACAGTAAACAGTAAATATGATATCGCTACTGGCGATGAGTACCTTCCAGTTTATCCTACAGGTTTGCAAGGGTAATTTGATGATTATTTTTTAAAATGTTCTTGGGTGGGCTTTATTTCATTTAATTCTGACAGCTAGGTCGCAAGGACCGCCACAAGATTATATTTTTAAAAAAATGTTTCTTCAATATGACTGGAAGTTTATAGGATGATTTCTTTATTTCTTTCTTTATTTAGCTGGGACCGCAGGTACGATCACTCTGTGTGAAAGAAAAAAAGACATGTAACATACCGAAAAATCAAGCGCGATAAATTTCCCGTTAAGCCTATAATACACTCGAGTATTTAATTATGTATTTAATAAGCACTGCGCGAATTCTAGTGGTTAAAACACATCTATAAAACTAGGACTTAACTGAATTTATTAATTATAAATTCCTTCGCGACTTTAAAAGTTAATTTAAGCATCTATTATCTTTTGAAATAATATAATAGATAGATCATTATATTTACAACTGGAACTATTGAGATGGTTTAATTTAATAGATTTAAATTAACACAAAATCCATTGAAATAGAATGACTGAACTAGACCACTGATCACTTTACGCAATATATATTACCGCTTTGCACAGAATAGAAAACACTGCAAATTTATATATAAAATCCAGGGGAAAATCTATAACAAGATTTCAATAAAGCTAGTGCTTCTGTAAAGGTCTGGCCAGCGAGTGATAACGTGTCTAGTCTTCATGGTCTATTTAGCTAAAATGGAATGTAAGTTGAGTGGGACATGATAAACTTGACAGCTTATTTGATCTCACGAACTTTTGGGGATCTGACCGCCAAGTCAAGAGAAGAAACCGCACCCTGGTCTTCGTATCTCCGTTCGCTGCTGCCCGTTTCGGTTTCCCCGTTCACTCGGTTCTACGATTGACACCGAGACGCGAAAATAGCGGCAAGCAACTGCGTCTCGTATCAGGGACCACTACTGTCTTTGATAACGCCGATAGTCTCCCCTAAAATCCCTCAGTTCTTGGTCGCTGTGCCTGTTTGATTCTGGCGACGCCCCCCACTGGCCAAGTTAATTAAAATAACTGCCTATGATTGTTCAAGAGATGTTAGTGGGCGTGATTTAATCTCTCCTTAAATCAATGCGATGACCAGAATCAACGATAGGTAAACTTTCCGCATATCAATCAGCAAACGTGTTTTGCCCTCTGTGGAACAGTTTCATAGCTAATGAATCCACGTGAAAGAATAAACGTTTTTACAAGAAGTTACAACAAAGTTCAGGGTCAGCCGAGTTCGTCCATCACAGAAGCATAAAAAGGGGGATCTCGAGTACAGTCATTGTGACAGCACTGTTCTTTACCATTCTTCTTTCCTTTTATTGAATTTATGTGTTAGGCTTTACATTTACCTGATAATTTATATATGTGGATTAGAATTTCTCACGACATATCTATACCTGAAATTGCAATTATTTATTAACTTTGTATCCCCAATCCCTCTTCCATATGAGGGAAGTCAACATATATCATACAACCATCAATACTTATGCATTAAATCCTAACTATATGTCAGTATAGACCTAGATAACAAAAACAACAGTTATCAACAGAATAGGTAATGCACAGGAAGCCTTGTTGACATGGATAAGGCGACACAGTTCACACAACAAAAACCACTTATCTTGAATGAAAACAATCCCGTTCCTTTCCGCTAACACCCTGGATATCACAAAGTTCAATGGTAAAACAATCGACCACAGAAAGGCATTGGAACTTGACACCTTTCCCCTCAGGTCTTGATTCAACACGCTACGTGCTTGCACACCGCACAGGAAAACAGGAAATGGGTCACCGTCTGTCAATTTCGTTGAAAGGAGGTATACCGCTCGTTCATACTGCCTGACGTTTACTTGAACTGGTACTCTAGGACTGGAACAGGTAACATTGCCATTCTTGTACTGCGGCACACTTGTAGAAGGATTGACCTTATTTGGGTATCCGCCACTATGTACTTGAACTTGTATACAGACGCCACTGTATATCATGACATCTCATAATCTTGAGTAATAAATTCCTTTAATTGCGAATATGGCATGAGTATCAGGTCCTATAATTACTGGAAACCACCAATTGATACCATACTCATTGATACCAACTGAATGTTACTGTAATACTCATTCGATACTTCACAAGAGTTTCTTGGGGCACACTGGTACAACTCTCATATGTGATGTCTGTCTCTTCTATACTAACGCCACTCAGGCTAAATATAGAGATACGTTGCTAAAGGGTTCTGTATTACAGGCCACGCCCACACAGGGCTATTCCTAAATATGTGTTACTACTGTCACGTCTGGAATATTGAGTGCGTGTGTTGGTTTAGTCGTTTACACCACAGGTACGTACACAAGAGTCATGGATGGTTGTAAACGACTGGTGACATTTAATACTGGTTTATTCACGTCACAACACATTGATATAAAATGCACATAGTCAGGATACAGTTCACAGCACAACACGAGATATATCTTAACACTATAAGGACTGCACACTCGGCAGTTACAATGATATCAGCGCTATAAAGTATCATCAATAACTCAGCGCTATCTCTTCCTCAACAACTATCCTCTCACAGGAAACAATGGCCTTTATATAATTCATCAGCGCTACAAAGTATCATCAATAACAATCCTCTCACAGGAGATAATGGCCTTTATATAAATCATCAATAACGATCCTCTCACAGGAGATCATGGCCTTTATATAATTCATCAACAACTATCCTCACACAGGAAATAATGGCCTTTAAGTAATTCATCAGCGCTATCCTCTCACAGGAAACAATGGCCTATAAGGACTGCACACTGCAGTTATCAAAATGGCCTACACAACATCTTCAACTACTATCCTCTCACAAGAAATAATGGCCGTTAAGGACTGCACACTGCAGTTATCAAAATGGCCTACACAAAATCTTCAACTACTATCCTCTCACAGGAAATAATGGCCGTTAAGGACTGCACACTGCAGTTATCAAAATGTCCTACACAAAATCTTGGCCTCATAAACATTTTCACAATAAACCATACTGCAGTTTTATTCTACGCTGTACCCACAGCGAAAAATCCGTCGACATTTTAACTTCAGCACTGCGCAGGCATTTCACACTTCCCAAAAACACTGTCTTGACCTACCCGGTCAAACGCCCAGAACACTCTCTTCGAATCACACACTCGACCCGCTCAACACAGTCACGAGACTTCCTCACGGTTCAACACAACTCAGTCAATCAATCATCTGCGGGCTAGCCGCGAGCTATTCTCACCCCGCTCAAAACAATACAGAATAAATATATCTCACTACTTGAGATGATCAGCGTTTTCCCACGCTATCTGTAATCTATCTCTCGAAACTACCACGAGATATTTTCAAAACAATTCAATAGCCAACAAGCAAACAAGTGCTCCAACTCAGAATCTATCTTGACTACTAATATACTCAGATTTACGTCCCTTACACCAGTTCTGTTCTTAACAATCCCATTACACGCCCATTGAGGCATATTGGGAATATGGTGTTAGGCCCATATTTTCTTGACCGTCGGCACACTAGGGGTGATGTGGTCAGCATCACGCCGGCCGCCTTAACCTTCCCAGAGTTGCTCTGGTACCCATTTGGGGCTGGGTCGACCCAGGAGCCGTTTGTGGCCCAAAAAAATCCCACCTCATCTGGGGATCGAACCATACACCACTGCGCTAGGAAGCCAGTGCACTAACCACTATGCTACCGCGGCTCCCCCATGTATTTAGGTACTCTCCCGAAAATAGCAACACTTACCACAGAAGAATGCGCAAATGTCGGTGTGCACAAACATATTTATAGAATGTGTGTGTACACACATTGTGATCCTCGCTGCAGCTGCGTAGTTCGTGTAATGTGGTAATGCACAGTGGTTTAAAAAAAAAATACTTTTGAATAAGTAAAATTGCCGTTAGGTATTAGTGCTTTTGAATTAAATTCCTATTTTATGACGGTCTTTTGCACTAGTTTTATAGTATACCCTCACAATAAATTAAACTATGAATTCAGTGTACAGTGGAGTTGCAAGGCGTGGAGAATGTCGTCACTGCTCACTGCACAGGTTGAAACGTCTCAACAAACCATAACTATTACTTTTATGACTACCTAAAACAAAATACAACAACATATTTTAGGCATATAACTGGCAGTATAGTTATCTGTGCACAAACACTAGAGCTCTATAGTCACGAGGAACATGATAATCGAAGTGGGTTTTTGTGTTTTCCTAAAATACAAGTGTTTCCCAGAAGTCTTGGTGCAGTGTTACGTTTTAATAATTTCAGAAGTTTAAATGCTACAAACTTACAATAAACATCATTTAAAAGTTCAATTATTTCGATTTTGCTTACACTTATTTAGTTTTGTGAATTGCAAATAACACATGTTTAATTTTAATTTTTTGTTTCAGTCCCTCTGATTGAAGATGGCAAACGTTGAAGAAAAACTCAACTGCGTTCTCTGGTTAGCTGAAGTCCACAACAGCAGTAAAAAAAAAAAAATCGCTTCCCATTATAAAAAGAAGAATCCCCAAAGAAATTTAATTAAGAACTGGATGAAAAAACAAACAAACAAGGAAGCAGGCTCAATTCAAGACAAGCCATGATACAGAAGACGCCGGGAAAGCGAAGAGACTGTGGAAGAAATTGAGATGGCATTTGTCCAAACTCCTCAAAAAAGCAGTGCGCCGTGTGTCTGCTGAATTGAACATTCCAAAAACCAAACTTAAATTTCTGTGGGTAGCCTCCTTCTTATAATGGGTAGCGAATAGGTAGAGTGGTTAGAGCGCTTGCCTCTCGCTTCAAAGTTACCGGGTTCCGGGTTTGAAACTTGGTAACGTCACGCTCCAATCTACCCAGCTGGAAATGGGTAACTGACTCTGCTCTTGAGAGAAAGAAAAAGGCAATGAAGAAGGGAAATGGTCACACCACCTCATAAAGCTGGACCTAGTATGTGAAGTCTCTAACACTTCACTTCCCTACGGTAGTATGAAACTACTTTTACTTAAGAAGATTTGAAGACTAAATTATGACATTCGGTTAACATGTCTACCTTTGACAAATGCTCCATACTCTCTCTACTTGTACATTTTTTTTCTCACAGAGCTGTTGGTGGAAGAGGTCAAACCCACAGATTCAAGTTTTGTGGCCAAGGCAAAGAATTTTTATGCGTCCTGCGTCAGCCGAGGTAGATATTGATGGTTATAAAATTAATGTTAGTATCATTGCTGGTGTTTATTTGCCATCGTCGTTTATATTAGTATACACAAACAGACGACTGATTTTGTTTTATATATATATATGTTATACCCCCGCACATGCATGGAGGCATATCTGGAGTCATCCTTCTATGACCACCAGCTATGCACAGTGCTACAGAATACATATGTGGAAGTGAATATCTGTTTGTGAGGCTAATAACACCCACATTGACTCTTGAAAACATCCACACACTTCTAGGGATTCTCCCTGTGGTGAAACTTGTTGAGAACCCAGCATTGCACACTAAGCTTGGAGAAGTCACGTGAGCCCCAGACGTAATTCATTGACTTTGACCTGGTTGACTGCATGCAGGGGGATTTCACTATGGACCCAGTGATATTCAGGGGGAGTTGAGAAGTGGTTCTGTGCAGGACGTGACAATTCCTTGGGAAAGCCCAGAACCAGAGTACAGTATTTTAGATCTGTATAGTTGGAGAGATCCCTTGGATGGTGAGGAATGCACAGTATGTCTCGCGCTTCTTACTTACAGCTTGGGACCAGATGAGACGAATATTTTAATGCAAGCCCAGCTGGAGAAACTGGAGCTCGTGACTTCAAGTCAGCACATTTCGGAATTGCAGAAAAGCCACAGGAAAAGCCTGGATCTACAGCGTAGATAATACCAAGGTGTCATCAACATGGTATTGGCTGCAAAAGCGCGAGAAGCTCAGCAGCCTTAGTTAAACAACAACAACAATACCCCCAGCATGTTACCGGGGCCCAAATCGGAAGCAAGAATAATAACACTGTGCATTACCACGAAATTTGTAGGTGGCGACTAAGGAGGGTTTGACATAGGGCCGACAACACAGAGATGAAGAAAAATTACAGTAAGGGGTCGTCCACATATAACGTCACGCGATTTTTGCCATATTTTACCCCCACCCCCCGTTGTAACTACGAAAGGAGTGTCATTACTGCCGAATATGAAAGAGATAAAGAAGACACAGAAACACCTGCGCAATGCGCAACTTTTCCATAATTTCCCGAAAATATAAGGGTTATAATTCTTAAACGACAATAGGATAACACGGCATAACGTGTTTCCAGGAAACCTGCACCGAAGCAGTTATGTAATATTACAGTGGTGGTTTCAAGAGCAGTCTGTTGTGAGCCAGTCATAGTGTTGTTATTAAAATCTTACTTACTTACTTAGTCGTTCCCCTTCTACCGTGAGGTGTAGAGGTTTGGAAGAGAGAGCGCCAGACTATCCTATCTGCTGTCTTCCTCCTGGCCTGGTTCCATTCTAGTCCTCGGTCCTTCAAAGATTGTCTAATGTTGTCCTCCCAGCGGACTCTAGGTCGTCCTGGGGGTTTGGATCCCTGGCTCTTTGTTTCCCATGCTTGTCGTGGTAGCCGATCTTCTCCCATTCGGCAGACATGGCCAAACCATCTTAGTTGGGACTGTTCTACTTGGGTCTGCAGGATGTGGGATTTTAGACCTTGGCGTATCGTCTTGTTGCGGACTATGTCTCTTGTTACTTCAACCACCTTACTCAGATACCTCAGGTTTGGATCTGGCTTTTATGGGTTTTAGTCATTGGCCATGACTCGCATCCATATGTCAAGACTGGGACATAAGTGGAGCGATATACAGCCATCTTCGTTTTCTTACCAACCTCTCTCTTGCCGAGGAATCCTCGATTTAAGGCCTGAAAATGTCTTCCAGCTGCTGATTTTAGAGTGGCCAACTCTTCTTTGATGCATCCCTTTCGGTCTATAATAGCTCCGAGGTATTTAAAGTGGTCGACCTGCTCCAGGACCTGTTCTCCCAGCTTAATCTGATGTCTTCTTTCTTCTCGTGATATCACCATGGATTTTGTTTTAGGGCTGCTTATGACCATCCCTCTCTTCTCCACCTCTTCCTTCCAGACTTGCAGGTTGGATTGGAGTTGTGCCTCTGATTTAGCAATCAGGGCAACATCATCAGCAAATGCCAGCTCTGAAATACGTGCCTGTCTCATCTTCCAGTACACCACTGAATACTTTCTTGTTCTCTCCTTACATGCCTTGATGACATCGTCCATGAGAAGTATGAAAAGATAAGGTGACAGGACATCACCTTGTCTTACACCAGTGGTGGTTCTGAACTCTTCTGACTTATGGTTTGCTGTCCTCACATAATTTCTGCAAGACTTGTAGAAGCTCTGTATAGCATGAATCAGAGGTGCTAAAATGTTCTTCCTTGCCAAACAGTCCCAAAGTTTGCTCCAGGGAACCCTGTCAAACGCCTTTTCCAGATCTATGAAACAAAGATAGATCTCACTCTTATACTCAAGGGCCTTTTCACCCAGTGTGAAGATTAGGTCTTGAGTACTTCGGTTTGCTCGGAATCCGCACTGGACCTCATCCAATTGTGGCTCAGCTAGGCGTCGGATTAGGATTCTAGAGCAGATTTTACCAGGGACACTGAGAAAGGATATGCCTCTATGGTTTCCACATTGTCGATTGTCACCCTTTTCGAAAATTGGTGTTATGATGGCAATCCCACAATCCTTTGGTATGGTCTTGTTGCACTACGCTGCCTGTAGGACCCTTAAGAGTTATTAAAATCGTATTAACAATCTATTGTGTACGGATACCAACACCCCGTAAGTAAATTCTACAATTTTGGTAAATGTGAGTTTAAAAAATAATACGTTTTATTTCATAAAATTGACAATGTTTTAAATATCTTTTAAGAAAAGGGAGTGAATATATAAAGTTGAAATTGTATACCATAAAAGTAACAGCTTTAAAATTTCTCAGACAACGAATGTGAATGCAGGTAATTAATTTTCTTCATCTTTTTTTTTTTTTGTCCTCTTCATATAGTTTTTTTTTTTTTTTTTTTTTTTTTTCCTTAACCAGCGGCACTTGGGCTTTCAGCCCTTCGGCCCAATGACATATCATTGCGAGGCTGGGGAACCTGAGGACTTTCCTTCCAACCCGGTCAGGAGCTTCGCTCCTTCCCATCCACAGAGGGTTTATCACAGGAGCCGTTCAGGCTTTTCAGTCAAATTTCCGGCCGTAAACATTTCTTCAAACGCTGACGCCCGGGTTTGAACCATGAACACCTGGTCGCCAGTACAACGCCGAAGCCATTACACCAGCGCGGCTCCCTCTTCATATAGATAAAAAGGTCAAGGATCCCGTTACACGCCCATTAAGGCATATTGGGAATATGGTGTTAGGCCCATATTTTCTTGACCATCGGCACACTAGGGGTGATGTGGTCAGCATCATGCCGGCCGCCTTAACCTTCCCAGAGTTGCTCTGGTACCCAATTCATGAGGCTGGGTCGACGCCAGAGCCGTTTGTGGTCTAAAAAATCCCACCTCAATTGGGGATTGAACCATGGACCACCGAGCTAGGAAGCCAGTGCACTTACCACTGCGCTACCGCAGCTTTCATATAACCACATCTATTTCTCTCATAAAGTTTGCGGTGCGTCTCAGGCTTCTCATACTGCTAAACAGTTTCTCTCTCAAAAGAATGGCCAAGACCATGCTGACGTTTGCTTCTCTCATGGAGTCTACTAATGTAACAACGTTTTTTATGTATTGTTTAGCAACAGTAATCGAAGTAATGAAGAACAGCGACAAAGATAAGAATTCAATTAAAACAAAATAGCTGACCGGCTTTTGAAATCTAGAGAATATCAGAATTCAAGTGTTACGATGATTATGGGGAGTCAATCAACAGTGTTACAAAAATACAGCCAAGTACAATAATTATGATCAATAATCCAACTCCACTCCGAGATCACACACAACGTATTAACATTCACTTTGAATTCTCCAATATAATTTCTTCAATTACAGTTGCCATTGCTTATCCATAATTATTTGCGATTCATCCACATACAGAACTTTCCCATGTTTCTATGACAACGTGGTCCAACTGCAGTCCCGCGGGCCAAATGTGGTCCGCGTAAAATTGTTTTGCGGTCCACGGTCATACAAAAAAGTATATGGTATAATTAATACTTTTGAGATAAGACTCAAACCGTCCTGTGCAAAGCAATGTTTTATTGTCTGTAGTCAGAATCAAAATCGTTCGATTGACAGTGATATTGAGACTCTGGTTACAGAAAATTCCCCCCCCCCAACTTCTCATTAGAAGTTAAGAATAAAACTAAAATTATTTCAATAGAAATTCAATTACTTTTGTTATTTTTATTGTATTTTATTTTTAATTTCGCACTCTTCGATTTTAATCAATTTTTTACTGAGCTTCTATTTTAAATATTTTTTTTTTATCATGAATGGCCTTCGGACTTTAAATTTTTGATTTATGTGGCCCTCGGGGTAGAATAAGTTGGGCCACCCTGTTCTATGCATATAATAGTATTTTATTTACGTCTTCTGCGACACGTCCACTGGCGGGCATTTTTGCGTATCAGTCAACTATAATATTTCCAACACAGTCATTTATTATTTAAATTTATTTGTATCCACGAACATCTCTTAGATACTTTCCTATAAAATTATAACACTTTGAATCCTTCATTCATAAGATCAGACGCATCTTAAAGCACATGCAGTCCTCACGGACACATTCTACAGAACGCTATCATCGCTACTCCAAACAATACCACGCTATACTCGTTACCACGCATAAACACATTCACATCAACGTCTTTTTGCGCATCACATAGTTTTCCTATACAAGACCCTATATGGTGCGCAAAAGTGTCATAACAGCAAGCTATAGTGCGTTTCAAAAAGATCCGGTCGACGATTGACTTCAAATATCTCCATATTCCTTGCACTGATAAACATGATTTTTTGCATGTGGTCTTATATTTTCAATGTCTCAAAGTTTTTATAAAATTCAATGTTGCAGGTAGTGTTCTTTTCTTGCAACGGCTAATTCTTTTGATCTTTTTTAACGAAGTAATAATTTTGTCGTGGAAGAAAATAATTTACCGTAAATGAAGGAAGTTGCATATTTTCGGCATAGGCGTCTATACAATTCGAATGTTAGAGGGGTTTGTTAACTGATTACTTAAACCCAAAGCGTGAATAGTTCTCTTTTCAGGATTTGAGAGACTCCGATACAGTTTACCACGCATAGCTTCTCTGCAGAAATATTTATACATCTTCACTGCCATTGTATGCAGTGTAAGGAACTTGACTTTCATACCCATTGTATTACAGACCTAGGATACCGCAAGATACGCCTATGAACGGTAACTGAACACACCGGGAGGATCAATGTAATGTTCAAAACAGTGCGTTAGTGAGCTGAAACACGAGGAAAATCACGGGAAATACGTTCAAGATGTTAAATCGAAATAGCTCACAAATATGAAGGAGTAAGCCCTGTCAATACACAGTTGGACTAGGAGGTGGTCGATTTTGTATACTTTAAATAAAGAAAATATAAAACCATAAGTTTGTTAACGAGACATAGCGATCATTAGGTCATATGCAAAGTTGCAACAATTACGATCAAGTGGTTGCAGAGATATTGAATATTAAACAGCGGCAAACATTGTGAAACGCACTACGTGCATTAAATGTGAATAATTCTCAACCTGTAATTACCATTGAAGAACTTAATTGCCAGAATGTCTGAAACTCACAATTTCTGCCGTGCAATTTGCTGGCCAAATGAAGTAAAAACGCGTTTACAAAAAAAAAAAAAATAAAAAAATAAAAATAAAAAAATACACCAAAGGCTGTCACCGCAGAAAAGTTTCACTGGAAAATTTTACCGAGACGCCTGGTATGCTAAAAGGCTACAAATTATCTTAAGTTAAAAAATTTCAAGAACACATCAGGAGGTAGACCACTGACTTAACTTTCATTTCATAAGGGCTAGATTCATATCATCGTCAGGTAAATGATACTACTGTGGTGAAGTGGGATGTTATAAATATTTATAGGGGACTTAGTGTACTGACTGAGATCAGCTGTGAAGGTATCTATATCTAATAAGTGTAGTGTATTATAGATAACCTTACTTGCTGCCACATATATATATATATCTCAGTCAGAATTATTCTGGAATAGTGTGATGACTACGTTGTATGTCTAGGGTATGTGTATGATGAAGTGTAAGTCATAACAACAACAGACAGATAAACAATTTAATTTATTCCACCACACTTGACAACACTGTGACACTCACATACATATAACACTCTAAAGGATAACTTAAAGGAGTCACTGATAACGTTTCAAATAACAATATGTATTCATTGCTGTTATGAATGAATATGTGTCCTGATTCAACTACAAAGGGAACCAGGAATCACAATCAATTTAAATTACAAGTTACATGTACAGAATTTATCAATATGAATATAGTAGTGACATATATTATTAAAAGTATCCTATGTGTGTCAGTTGTGTAGTAGTAATATGAGGTAATACTGGTTTTGTTTTGTTCAAGCTCTGTTGGTATTTGTCATCATGACTTCAATAGTTTGTCTTTAGGGGAACTATTATTGGAGATGTTCTCAGTTCCTGATATTAACACAATTTAATTCCCCTCTTAATGTTATTTTTACAAGGTCATTTTAAGCTGGGGTACATAATTTTGAGCTCAGCTGGCCACATCAGCTTATCTGGCGTGATGGCGGCAGGAACAGACTCCTCTGCTCGACTCTCCCCTCGGCTCTGGAGACACCTCACTGATAGCTAAATGGACCAAGGAGTATGCTGTCCGACTCTGGATTCAGCAAAGCTCTGACCAGGTGCTGCTCAATACCATCAAGACCACGGTCCCTGAAAACAAGAAGGATGTACCTTCTACTTCATAACTAATTTATACTCTCTTTTTACACTGAGCACAATACATCACAAACATTGAGTTCAGAGCGTTAGGCCAACTGTCAGCTTCATCTGAAATACTTTATACCAGCATTAACCTCCTTAATGGTTACTACGCCTCTGCACTTCCAGCATTATTTCTGTCTAATCAATAATCTAGGTGTCAGTGTACTGTTTGGCCATTCCATGCAGTTTTACTTTCCTCCGACACCTTCTGTTCAGGCTGGAGCATTATAGGCTTTATATCATGTTTGCTACTGAACTACACATATATACAGGCATAAATTAACAATTCACATTCAATTTTCATTAAAAGATACTGAATGTTTCAAGCTTACCACAATTCATGGAAACAAACACAGATACGTTGATTAGCAATGAATTCTGGCACAATTACTGGCACAAATTCCCATCTGCTTATGTTCCAGGCTTTTATTTAACACAAATATGAGCTGGCTTCAACGCACTGTTGCTTTATCAAGCTTATTTGCACTAGTGGTCTCGAACTAACGCTCCTAAGTGAGTATATCAGCGAGTCTAGCCAATGGAGCTACGTTTCGACAAGTGTTTGAAAAAATTTTAACTTCCTACGTCTCCCCTAACAACCAAGGATAGCCTTTATAGCCCGACTAATCGTGTTTAGCCTTACATATCATTCCAGCCAATCAGTTCAAATGTAACTTGTGGCCCATTTCCCGTACAATGGTGGTGAAAAAAAATCTACCACTGAGCGATTCTGATTTTGGGTGTTGTCTGACAGCACTATCATTTTATTTTGGCTATAACTTGTTAATTCCTAGAATATTTGCATAACGTTGTACATATTCTTTGTCAGCAAACCCTAAGGAGCCCAAATATCCAAATTTAAAAGAGCTAAGTGGCTGCGTTCAAAATATGCAATTTCCAGGATAGTCGTGTAGTTGTTTTATTTTTTATGTGAGAACCGCCACCTGTCCTGCTGTACTGTCAGACTAATGTCAGGATTTCGGACATAAAACAGTAGAATGTCAGGTTTCCCCAATAAGCGTTTTTCAGATTTTAAAACCTAACTCTGGGAAGGGTAGTGAATTTATCACTGTCCGTCTGAAAAAAAGTTAGTGCATGTAGTCTTACACGCGTGATGGCAGCATTTGTGTATCGCGCGACGCGTGTTTAGTGTTCGGCTTTCTGCCTCTCCCTTCTCGCTATCCTTTGTCCATCTGTCTTTTGTTTTTGGTAACATAGTGTAGAAAAAGACATGAATGGAATTTAAAATTTAGGTCAACTTGCATATTTCAAGGTTTTTCTTAGAAAGGCAGCACATTTTATTGTGTGTTTGGGAAACGCGTGTATGTTGCAGAAGGCCTTTAATATCAACGTGAAAGCGTTACAATTTGCCGACGAAGTAGAAAAGAAGGGGGATTTCGAGTACTGTCATTGTGACAGCACTGTTCTTTACCATTCTTCTTCCTTTATTTATTATATGTATTTATTAGGCTTTATATTTACTTGATAATTTATATATGTGGATTAGAATATTCCACGACATCTCCCCTCTTAAAACAGACATTATATGTCAGTCCTTTATTCTATATACACATAGAGAAATTTATTATTAGTTCTGGGGTTTACGGTGATTCTCATCACACGGATGGCGGCTTAAAAAATCCGCTCCCAAATTTGTTTTTCCAGATATATACTCAATGCTAAAATTATATGGAGCCAAAAGTAAAGACCATCGGAGTAACCTGGAGTTCTCATGCCTAGCCTGTGCTAGAAACGATAAAGGTTTGTGGTCTGTTTGCAACTTAAAGGCCTTCCCATACAGATAAATATTGAATTTCTTTATTGCCCATATTACTGCAAGACATTCTTTTTCGCTAGTTGAGTAATTGATTTCAGCTTTATTCAATTTTCTGCTAGCATATGCCACTGGGCTTAATTCCCCATCCAATGCATCGGATTTCTGTAGTAGAGTTGCACCTAACCCAATATTACTTGCATCCGTCCTTACTATGAATTCTTGACTTAAGTCAGGTAATTTCAAAATAGGTTTACTTGTGAGCTTTTCCTTCAATTCTTGGTAAGCCATTTCACATTGTGGGGTCCATGTAATGCGATCTGGATGTCCTTTACGTGTCAAATCAGTTAACGGTGCACATATGGAATTAAAGTTCCTGATATACTTCTGGTAGAAACCACATAATGAGACAAAGGATCTCACGTCCTTCTTGGTTTGTGGTCTCGGGGCTTTCTGTAGTTTCTCTAAATTCTTTGGGTCAGGGGTCATGTTTCCCTGATAAACTGTGTGTCCCAAAAATTCCAATTCTTTACATCCAACGCAACATTTGGTGGGTCGGGCTGTTAAATTTGCCTCCCTAAGTCGATTAAACAGCATGTTCAGAGAGTCAATGTGTTCCTCAAATGTTTCTGTGGCTATCAGGATATCATCCATGAAATTTGTTATACATGGATTATTCAGAGGGTCCAATAATTTTCTCATCATTCTAGAGAAGACACTAGGCGCATTCTTCAATCCAAATGGCAATCTATTAAACTCATAGTGTCCTTCTGAGGTACTAAAAGCTAGGTAGGGTCTAACCTCAGGCTTTACTGGAATCTGATAGTATCCTTTACTCAAATCCACTTTTGAGAAATATTTAGCTTTATTTAGTCTGGCAAACAGCTGATTTGTATCCGGCAATGGATCCACCTGTCCTTCTGTAATAGCATTCAGTCTCCTGTAATCTATACAGAGTCTATGTTCTCCAGAGGGCTTCCTTAAGAGTACCACACCGGAACTATATGAGGATTCACTGTGCGAAATAATTCCTTCCTTCAACAGATAGTCTATCTCTTCCTTCAAAGCTTTCTCCTTAGCAAACGGAATCGAATATGGTTTCATACAGACAGGTGTGGGGTCTATCAGTTTCATATCATATTCCAATAGGTTTGTATGCCCTGGTCGGTCTGTTAACACCTCTGCATGATTATTTAGAACCTGTTGCACTCTCTCTTTCTGAGTTTTCGTTAAATGTGTACTGATTTTTACCTGTGCTGCTGTCTCACAGGGGTGTAATGGATATTCAAATGATGAAAGTGGTTCCTTTTTCATCTCCATGGCGATGGACAAGGTCAACAAGTGTGTCTCTTCCTGATGTTCTCTTTCCAAATATTTCTTCAGGAGATTCACATGATAGATTTTTTCTTTCCCCTTCTTATCTATCTTATAATTTGTTCTAGATACCTTCTCTAAAACTGTATATGGACCCTGCCATCCAATTTGTAACTTATTCTGACTCCCGGGCAAAAGAAGCAGTACCTTCTCTCCCACAGCCAAATCTCTGTCTTTCGCCTTCCTGTTATAATAGGCAGCATGTTTCTTCCTGGCTTGTTTTAAATTTTCATTGGCAAGTTTCCAGCCAGTTTTCAAACGAGTGGTCAGCTCATTCACATATTGGTATGAAGATGTAATGTTTTCCTCTGCCTTTTCATCAGTCCACGTTCTTAACAAAGCTACATATGGACCTTTAATTGTGTGGACCTATTTGTCCATGCACCGGTATGGTCTCTTCCACTCGAAGCTTTATAGTGATGATTTTTCCTCCCAGAATTATCATTCACAAAACGACCGCTACCAATTTTTCTTTTGGGGCTTTCTCCCCACTTAAAATTCTTGATGAGAGATTTCCTCTCTACATCTTCTTCCTCCAGTTTGTTTAAGTCCGATTGAGGGATTTTCGGCTTATCCTGGGGTAAGACATCTTTTTGCACTCTCCGCATAGTGGCCATTGTAAAACAGTTAAGTGAAGCTTGTCCGTGAAAAGGGGCTTCCCATTCCATTTGGTCCACTTTATCAAATCTATATTTCTTTTTATTATCAGGCCTAATTTTGCCCCGTGGCGTGTCCAGGTCCTGATCCATGTTCCCACTTGTGGGTGTTCCCTCATGTGCTATGCTACACCTTTCTACAAAATTCTCAATGTCCCATCTTGCTTTGGGCCAATAATAATTTTGAGCCACCTTTTGAATGATGGTACCTATCTTCTCATGGTCCCCATCTGGTTTCACATGTAGGCTCCTTATTAAGTCTGCCCTATATCTTTTAGGAAGTACCAGCTGTCCGTGACCTTTGGATCTAGCTCCAGTCTTCCTATACATCAACTTGTTTTTCATGTAAAAATCTCCCTTGCCTGGAGTTGTATGACAAGTTGACAATTTTCTGAAACAAGGCTTGAGTGTTTTATCCCCAGCCTGTGCCTTCCTCATCTCTTCTGGAGTGGTATCCAACATAATATCCTCCTCCTGTCTTGAGGTCGACCTGACCTGAAGGGTTGCCATATACACAGGTTTCCTTCTACAATGGTCAGTGTCATGATTGTCCATCTGACAATTTTTACACCACCTTTTTCCTTGGTTGAAAGATTTTCTTTCATCATATTTCCTTTCATCGAATTGTGGGGTTTTATTTTTATTTTCATACCGTGGCCTATCAAATTGGTGCTTACCTTTATTTTGATCCCTAGGATCAAATTTATTAAAGTTCTGTGGTGCCCTAAGTTATCCACTTGTTTCTTTTTATTACCTGTTACCTCTGCTTGAGCTGCTTGATACCTTTCAGCAACATTTAGCAACTCACCCAGCCTCTCTGCACCTTGTTCCATGAGAAACTTTCTCAGGTCTGGAGCCATGGACTCTCTTAGTTGCTCTATAAGGACCATTTCCTTAAGATCTTGGGTTTTCCCCAGAGAAGTCCATTTCTCCAAGTATGTCTCTATTCGTGCAGAGAACTGGTGATAGGTTTCACCTGACAGTAGTTTAGCATTCCTAAATTTTTTCCTATAGAATTCTGCATTCTTTTCATATCTTAACAAAAGAGCCTGCTTTAGCATGTCATAATTTTCCTGATCACCTCTGCTCATTTTTGCAAAAACTTCATAAGCTGCCCCACGAAGTCCCTGAGATAACTTTAAGCTCCACCTTTCTCTCTCTAACCCATACGTGGTAGCTAATAGTTCATACCTATTTAGGTAGCTCTCTATATCATCGTCTTTCTCAACAAAATGATCTAAATGAAAATTCATAGCTGAGGTTGAGGCTCCTTGGCTAGCCGTGGCATCAGAGGCAAAGGGACTGGCACCATTTTCAGGAGCATGGCCTTGAAACTCAAACTCCCTTAGTCGTAACTCATGCTCCCTTTGTAATCTCTTCTCCTCTTTTCTGCTTCCCTCTCTGCAGCTAATCTCTTGTCTTCCCTTTCTGCAGCCATTTCTTCTTTCTTCTGCTTCAATTTCTTAGCCTCAGCCTCAATCTGCAACCTCTTTTTTCTTAGCCTCAGCCTCAATCTGCAACCTCTTAGTCTCAGCCTCAGCTTCAAATTGTAACTTCTTAATTTCCCTTTCAGCCTCTAACTTTCTTTCGGCTTCAAACCTTCTTTCTTCGCGTTCAATAAATTTGTCACATTCCGTAGTAACATAGGCAACCATAACTTGCCCATCTAATCCTAACTCTTTTGCAGTCTGAACAGCAGCAGATCGAAATTTGGCCAGGTCCGCCATTGTCTATCAGGTAAATTTATACAATGTCTAACCAACAATTTAATCTCTAAATATATCTAATGGACAACACAGGCACCGTGAGCTCAACCTTATTTAATTCCACCCAAGGATACCTTTTAATTCTTATATTCCCTGAAGTGAATTACCCCCAATATTTATAATAGGGAAAGATTCAAAATCCCAAGAGCGAGACCCCAATATATGTGGTGAAGTGGGATGTTATAAATATTTATAGGGGACTTAGTGTACTGACTGAGATCAGCTGTGAAGGTATCTATATCTAATAAGTGTAGTGTATTATAGATAACCTTACTTGCTGCCACATATATATATATATCTCAGTCAGAATTATTCTGGAATAGTGTGATGACTACGTTGTATGTCTAGGGTATGTGTATGATGAAGTGTAAGTCATAACAACAACAGACGGATAAACAATTTAATTTATTCCACCACACTTGACAACACTGTGACACTCACATACATAAAACACTCTACAAGGATATCTTAAAGGAGTCACTGATAACTTTTCAAATAACAATATGTATTCATTGCTGGCATGAATGAATATGTGTCCTGATTCAACTACAAAGGGAACCAGGAATCACAATCAATTTAAATTACAAGTTATATGTACAGAATTTATCAATATGAATATAGTAGTGACATATATTATTAAAAGTATCCTATGTGTGTCAGTTGTGTAGTAGTAATATGAGGTAATACTGGTTTTGTTTTGTTCAAGCTCTGTTGGTATTTGTCATCATGACTTCAATAGTTTGTCTTTAGGGGAACTATTATTGGAGATGTTCTCAGTTCCTGATATTAACACAATTTAATTCCCCTCTTAATGTTATTTTTACAAGGTCATTTTAAGCTGGGGGTACATAATTTTGAGCTCAGCTGGCCACATCAGCTTATCTGGCGTGATGGCGGCAGGAACAGACTCCTCTGCTCGACTCTCCCCTCGGCTCTGGAGACACCTCACTGATAGCTAAATGGACCAAGGAGTATGCTGTCCGACTCTGGATTCAGCAAAGCTCTGACCAGGTGCTGCTCAATACCATCAAGACCACGGTCCCTGAAAACAAGAAGGATGTACCTTCTACTTCATAACTAATTTATACTCTCTTTTTACACTGAGCACAATACATCACAAACATTGAGTTCAGAGCGTTAGGCCAACTGTCAGCTTCATCTGAAATACTTTATACCAGCATTAACCTCCTTAATGGTTACTACGCCTCTGCACTTCCAGCATTATTTCTGTCTAATCAATAATCTAGGTGTCAGTGTACTGTTTGGCCATTCCATGCAGTTTTACTTTCCTCCGACACCTTCTGTTCAGGCTGGAGCATTATAGGCTTTATATCATGTTTGCTACTGAACTACACATATATACAGGCATAAATTAACAATTCACATTCAATTTTCATTAAAAGATACTGAATGTTTCAAGCTTACCACAATTCATGGAAACAAACACAGATACGTTGATTAGCAATGAATTCTGGCACAAAATACTGGCACAAATTCCCATCTGCTTATGTTCCAGGCTTTTATTTAACACAAATATGAGCTGGCTTCAACGCACTGTTGCTTTATCAAGCTTATTTGCACTAGTGGTCTCGAACTAACGCTCCTAAGTGAGTATATCAGCGAGTCTAGCCAATGGAGCCACGTTTCGACAAGTGTTTGAAAAAATTTTAACTTCCTACGTCTCCCCTAACAACCAAGGATAGCCTTTATAGCCCGACTAATCGTGTTTAGCCTTACATATCATTCCAGCCAATCAGTTCAAATGTAACTTGTGGCCCATTTCCCGTACAATGGTGGTGAAAAAAAATCTACCACTGAGCGATTCTGATTTTGGGTGTTGTCTGACAGCACTATCATTTTATTTTGGCTATAACTTGTTAATTCCTAGACTATTTGCATAACGTTGTACATATTCTTTGTCAGCAAACCCTAAGGAACCCAAATATCCAAATTTAAAAGAGCTAAGTGGCTGCGTTCAAAATATGCAATTTCTTCTATAGTCGTGTAGTTGTTTTATTTTTTATGTGAGAACCGCCACCTGTCCTGCTGTACTGTCAGACTAATGTCAGGATTTCGGACATAAAACAGTAGAATGTCAGGTTTCCCCAATAAGCGTTTTTCAGATTTTAAAACCTAACTCTGGGAAGGGTAGTGAATTTATCACTGTCCGTCTGAAAAAAAGTTAGTGCATGTAGTCTTACACGCGTGATGGCAGCATTTGTGTATCGCGCGACGCGTGTTTAGTGTTCGGCTTTCTGCCTCTCCCTTCTCGCTATCCTTTAGTCCATCTGTCTTTTGTTTTTGGTAACATAGTGTAGAAAAAGACATGAATGGAATTTAAAATTTAGGTCAACTTGCATATTTCAAGGTTTTTCTTAGAAAGGCAGCACATTTTATTGTGTGTTTGGGAAACGCGTGTATGTTGCAGAAGGCCTTTAATATCAACGTGAAAGCGTTACAATTTGCCGACGAAGTAGAAAAGAAGGGGGATTTCGAGTACTGTCATTGTGACAGCACTGTTCTTTACCATTCTTCTTCCTTTATTTATTATATGTATTTATTAGGCTTTATATTTACTTGATAATTTATATATGTGGATTAGAATATTCCACGACATCTCCCCTCTTAAAACAGACATTATATGTCAGTCCTTTATTCTATATACACATAGAGAAATTTATTATTAGTTCTGGGGTTTACGGTGATTCTCATCACACGGATGGCGGCTTAAAAAATCCGCTCCCAAATTTGTTTTTCCAGATATATACTCAATGCTAAAATTATATGGAGCCAAAAGTAAAGACCATCGGAGTAACCTGGAGTTCTCATGCCTAGCCTGTGCTAGAAACGATAAAGGTTTGTGGTCTGTTTGCAACTTAAAGGCCTTCCCATACAGATAAATATTGAATTTCTTTATTGCCCATATTACTGCAAGACATTCTTTTTCGCTAGTTGAGTAATTGATTTCAGCTTTATTCAATTTTCTGCTAGCATATGCCACTGGGCTTAATTCCCCATCCAATGCATCGGATTTCTGTAGTAGAGTTGCACCTAACCCAATATTACTTGCATCCGTCCTTACTATGAATTCTTGACTTAAGTCAGGTAATTTCAAAATAGGTTTACTTGTGAGCTTTTCCTTCAATTCTTGGTAAGCCATTTCACATTGTGGGGTCCATGTAATGCGATCTGGATGTCCTTTACGTGTCAAATCAGTTAACGGTGCACATATGGAATTAAAGTTCCTGATATACTTCTGGTAGAAACCACATAATGAGACAAAGGATCTCACGTCCTTCTTGGTTTGTGGTCTCGGGGCTTTCTGTAGTTTCTCTAAATTCTTTGGGTCAGGGGTCATGTTTCCCTGATAAACTGTGTGTCCCAAAAATTCCAATTCTTTACATCCAACGCAACATTTGGTGGGTCGGGCTGTTAAATTTGCCTCCCTAAGTCGATTAAACAGCATGTTCAGAGAGTCAATGTGTTCCTCAAATGTTTCTGTGGCTATCAGGATATCATCCATGAAATTTGTTATACATGGATTATTCAGAGGGTCCAATAATTTTCTCATCATTCTAGAGAAGACACTAGGCGCATTCTTCAATCCAAATGGCAATCTATTAAACTCATAGTGTCCTTCTGAGGTACTAAAAGCTAGGTAGGGTCTAACCTCAGGCTTTACTGGAATCTGATAGTATCCTTTACTCAAATCCACTTTTGAGAAATATTTAGCTTTATTTAGTCTGGCAAACAGCTGATTTGTATCCGGCAATGGATCCACCTGTCCTTCTGTAATAGCATTCAGTCTCCTGTAATCTATACAGAGTCTATGTTCTCCAGAGGGCTTCCTTAAGAGTACCACACCGGAACTATATGAGGATTCACTGTGCGAAATAATTCCTTCCTTCAACAGATAGTCTATCTCTTCCTTCAAAGCTTTCTCCTTAGCAAACGGAATCGAATATGGTTTCATACAGACAGGTGTGGGGTCTATCAGTTTCATATCATATTCCAATAGGTTTGTATGCCCTGGTCGGTCTGTTAACACCTCTGCATGATTATTTAGAACCTGTTGCACTCTCTCTTTCTGAGTTTTCGTTAAATGTGTACTGATTTTTTACCTGTGCTGCTGTCTCACAGGGGTGTAATGGATATTCAAATGATGAAAGTGGTTCCTTTTTCATCTCCATGGCGATGGACAAGGTCAACAAGTGTGTCTCTTCCTGATGTTCTCTTTCCAAATATTTCTTCAGGAGATTCACATGATAGATTTTTTCTTTCCCCTTCTTATCTATCTTATAATTTGTTCTAGATACCTTCTCTAAAACTGTATATGGACCCTGCCATCCAATTTGTAACTTATTCTGACTCCCGGGCAAAAGAAGCAGTACCTTCTCTCCCACAGCCAAATCTCTGTCTTTCGCCTTCCTGTTATAATAGGCAGCATGTTTCTTCCTGGCTTGTTTTAAATTTTCATTGGCAAGTTTCCAGCCAGTTTTCAAACGAGTGGTCAGCTCATTCACATATTGGTATGAAGATGTAATGTTTTCCTCTGCCTTTTCATCAGTCCACGTTCTTAACAAAGCTACATATGGACCTTTAATTGTGTGGACCTATTTGTCCATGCACCGGTATGGTCTCTTCCACTCGAAGCTTTATAGTGATGATTTTTCCTCCCAGAATTATCATTCACAAAACGACCGCTACCAATTTTTCTTTTGGGGCTTTCTCCCCACTTAAAATTCTTGATGAGAGATTTCCTCTCTACATCCTCTTCCTCCAGTTTGTTTAAGTCCGATTGAGGGATTTTCGGCTTATCCTGGGGTAAGACATCTTTTTGCACTCTCCGCATAGTGGCCATTGTAAAACAGTTAAGTGAAGCTTGTCCGTGAAAAGGGGCTTCCCATTCCATTTGGTCCACTTTATCAAATCTATATTTCTTTTTATTATCAGGCCTAATTTTGCCCCGTGGCGTGTCCAGGTCCTGATCCATGTTCCCACTTGTGGGTGTTCCCTCATGTGCTATGCTACACCTTTCTACAAAATTCTCAATGTCCCATCTTGCTTTGGGCCAATAATAATTGTGAGCCACCTTTTGAATGATGGTACCTATCTTCTCATGGTCCCCATCTGGTTTCACATGTAAGCTCCTTATTAAGTCTGCCCTATATCTTTTAGGAAGTACCAGCTGTCCGTGACCTTTGGATCTAGCTCCAGTCTTCCTATACATCAACTTGTTTTTCATGTAAAAATCTCCCTTGCCTGGAGTTGTATGACAAGTTGACAATTTTCTGAAACAAGGCTTGAGTGTTTTATCCCCAGCCTGTGCCTTCCTCATCTCTTCTGGAGTGGTATCCAACATAATATCCTCCTCCTGTCTTGAGGTCGACCTGACCTGAAGGGTTGCCATATACACAGGTTTCCTTCTGCAACGGTCAGTGTCATGATTGTCCATCTGACAATTTTTACACCACCTTTTTCCTTGGTTGAAAGATTTTCTTTCATCATATTTCCTTTCATCGAATTGTGGGGTTTTATTTTTATTTTCATACCGTGGCCTATCAAATTGGTGCTTACCTTTATTTTGATCCCTAGGATCAAATTTATTAAAGTTCTGTGGTGCCCTAAAGTTATCCACTTGTTTCTTTTTATTACCTGTTACCTCTGCTTGAGCTGCTTGATACCTTTCAGCAACATTTAGCAACTCACCCAGCCTCTCTGCACCTTGTTCCATGAGAAACGTTCTCAGGTCTGGAGCCATGGACTCTCTTAATTGCTCTATAAGGACCATTTCCTTAAGATCTTGGGTTTTCCCCAGAGAAGTCCATTTCTCCAAGTATGTCTCTATTCGTGCAGAGAACTGGTGATAGGTTTCACCTGACAGTAGTTTAGCATTCCTAAATTTTTTCCTATAGAATTCTGCATTCTTTTCATATCTTAACAAAAGAGCCTGCTTTAGCATGTCATAATTTTCCTGATCACCTCTGCTCATTTTTGCAAAAACTTCATAAGCTGCCCCACGAAGTCCCTGAGATAACTTTAAGCTCCACCTTTCTCTCTCTAACCCATACGTGGTAGCTAATAGTTCATACCTATTTAGGTAGCTCTCTATATATCATCGTCTTTCTCAACAAAATGATCTAAATGAAAATTCATAGCTGAGGTTGAGGCTCCTTGGCTAGCAGTGGCATCAGAGGCAAAGGGACTGGCACCATTTTCAGGAGCATGGCCTTGAAACTCAAACTCCCTTAGTCGTAACTCATGTTCCCTTTGTAATCTCTTCTCCTCCTTTTCTGCTTCCCTTTCTGCAGCTAATTTCTTGTCTTCCCTTTCTGCAGCCAATCTTCTTTCTTCTGCTTCCAATTTCTTAGCCTCAGCCTCAATCTGCAACCTCTTAGTCCCAGCCTCAGCTTCAAATTGTAACTTCTTAATTTCCCTGTCAGCTTCAAATTGTAACTTCTTAATTTCCCTTTCAGCCTCTAACTTTCTTTCGGCTTCAAACCTTCTTTCTTCGCGTTCAATAAATTTGTCACATTCCGTAGTAACATAGGCAACCATAACTTGCCCATCTAATCCTAACTCTTTTGCAGTCTGAACAGCAGCAGATCGAAATTTGGCCAGGTCCGCCATTGTCTATCAGGTAAATTTATACAATGTCTAACCAACAATTTAATCTCTAAATATATCTAATGGACAACACAGGCACCGTGAGCTCAACCTTATTTAATTCCACCCAAGGATACCTTTTAATTCTTATATTCCCTGAAGTGAATTACCCCCAATATTTATAATAGGGAAAGATTCAAAATCCCAAGAGCGAGACCCCAATATATGTGGTGAAGTGGGATGTTATAAATATTTATAGGGGACTTAGTGTACTGACTGAGATCAGCTGTGAAGGTATCTATATCTAATAAGTGTAGTGTATTATAGATAACCTTACTTGCTGCCACATATATATATATCTCAGTCAGAATTATTCTGGAATAGTGTGATGACTACGTTGTATGTCTAGGGTATGTGTATGATGAAGTGTAAGTCATAACAACAACAGACGGATAAACAATTTAATTTATTCCACCACACTTGACAACACTGTGACACTCACATACATATAACACTCTAAAGGATAACTTAAAGGAGTCACTGATAACTTTTCAAATAACAATATGTATTCATTGCTGGCATGAATGAATATGTGTCCTGATTCAACTACAAAGGGAACCAGGAATCACAATCAATTTAAATTACAAGTTATATGTACAGAATTTATCAATATGAATATAGTAGTGACATATATTATTAAAAGTATCCTATGTGTGTCAGTTGTGTAGTAGTAATATGAGGTAATACTGGTTTTGTTTTGTTCAAGCTCTGTTGGTATTTGTCATCATGACTTCAATAGTTTGTCTTTAGGGGAACTATTATTGGAGATGTTCTCAGTTCCTGATATTAACACAATTTAATTCCCCTCTTAATGTTATTTTTACAAGGTCATTTTAAGCTGGGGGTACATAATTTTGAGCTCAGCTGGCCACATCAGCTTATCTGGCGTGATGGCGGCAGGAACAGACTCCTCTGCTCGACTCTCCCCTCGGCTCTGGAGACACCTCACTGATAGCTAAATGGACCAAGGAGTATGCTGTCCGACTCTGGATTCAGCAAAGCTCTGACCAGGTGCTGCTCAATACCATCAAGACCACGGTCCCTGAAAACAAGAAGGATGTACCTTCTACTTCATAACTAATTTATACTCTCTTTTTACACTGAGCACAATACATCACAAACATTGAGTTCAGAGCGTTAGGCCAACTGTCAGCTTCATCTGAAATACTTTATACCAGCATTAACCTCCTTAATGGTTACTACGCCTCTGCACTTCCAGCATTATTTCTGTCTAATCAATAATCTAGGTGTCAGTGTACTGTTTGGCCATTCCATGCAGTTTTACTTTCCTCCGACACCTTCTGTTCAGGCTGGAGCATTATAGGCTTTATATCATGTTTGCTACTGAACTACACATATATACAGGCATAAATTAACAATTCACATTCAATTTTCATTAAAAGATACTGAATGTTTCAAGCTTACCACAATTCATGGAAACAAACACAGATACGTTGATTAGCAATGAATTCTGGCACAAAATACTGGCACAAATTCCCATCTGCTTATGTTCCAGGCTTTTATTTAACACAAATATGAGCTGGCTTCAACGCACTGTTGCTTTATCAAGCTTATTTGCACTAGTGGTCTCGAACTAACGCTCCTAAGTGAGTATATCAGCGAGTCTAGCCAATGGAGCTACGTTTCGACAAGTGTTTGAAAAAATTTTAACTTCCTACGTCTCCCCTAACAACCAAGGATAGCCTTTATAGCCCGACTAATCGTGTTTAGCCTTACATATCATTCCAGCCAATCAGTTCAAATGTAACTTGTGGCCCATTTCCCGTACAATGGTGGTGAAAAAAAAAAAATCTACCACTGAGCGATTCTGATTTTGGGTGTTGTCTGACAGCACTATCATTTTATTTTGGCTATAACTTGTTAATTCCTAGAATATTTGCATAACGTTGTACATATTCTTTGTCAGCAAACCCTAAGGAGCCCAAATATCCAAATTTAAAAGAGCTAAGTGGCTGCGTTCAAAATATGCAATTTCCAGGATAGTCGTGTAGTTGTTTTATTTTTTATGTGAGAACCGCCACCTGTCCTGCTGTACTGTCAGACTAATGTCAGGATTTCGGACATAAAACAGTAGAATGTCAGGTTTCCCCAATAAGCGTTTTTCAGATTTTAAAACCTAACTCTGGGAAGGGTAGTGAATTTATCACTGTCCGTCTGAAAAAAAGTTAGTGCATGTAGTCTTACACGCGTGATGGCAGCATTTGTGTATCGCGCGACGCGTGTTTAGTGTTCGGCTTTCTGCCTCTCCCTTCTCGCTATCCTTTAGTCCATCTGTCTTTTGTTTTTTTGGTAACATAGTGTAGAAAAAGACATGAATGGAATTTAAAATTTAGGTCAACTTGCATATTTCAAGGTTTTTCTTAGAAAGGCAGCACATTTTATTGTGTGTTTGGGAAACGCGTGTATGTTGCAGAAGGCCTTTAATATCAACGTGAAAGCGTTACAATTTGCCGACGAAGTAGAAAAGAAGGGGGATTTCGAGTACTGTCATTGTGACAGCACTGTTCTTTACCATTCTTCTTCCTTTATTTATTATATGTATTTATTAGGCTTTATATTTACTTGATAATTTATATATGTGGATTAGAATATTCCACGACAACTACTATTACATGTTAATGTGTGTTTTTATCCTAATTGTTGTTTCAACTCTAAAAGATGGTCCAGTAAGAAGGAGAAAAAAGTTTAGCGATAGGAAGGAGAATGCCCACAACAGTTGGTGCTGAGGATGCAATCCCACGGAAAACAGACGATATTACGAGACAAGGAATTCAATTTCGGGGAATGTTAGGTGCCTAGGATGGTGCAGTGTTAAGCGGTTAAAGAGAATTGAGTCATCGAAGCACCAGTTATAGATTCCGTAAATGCAGAAACTGTTCTCATTCCCCCCAGAACCACCTATCCCACCAGAGGCTAGGATGCCACTTAAAATTAAACAAAATCTATTCACTATACTGCTAGCTTTTTCTACGGCCAATAAAAGTCTAGGGTCATTCAAATAATGTCTTCACTGATCGAAACAGTTTTAACCAAGATCAGAGTTACGTTGATCTCTTGCTAGTAAGATCAGTTGACTCCAACTATTGCATCAGCAAATCAGAAGATTATTAATGAAGAATATTAAAATGTGAGCATACAAAATGTGTTATAATAATTCATAAAATACTAGCGTGGAGATTTCTGCTCCGATAAAGCAAGCTGATGTTACAATTCTTAAAATCAAATGTTATTGTTACATCTCCTTTTGCACATGACACGACTCTGACTGTACGCGGTGTTTGATGGTACATTGTTGGCCGTACTTCTTGGGAAAACTTTTAGTTTTCTACGGGGGGGGGGGGGGGGTGGGGGGGGGGGGGGTGGGTGTAATAATGTTACATCTCTTTTTGCACACCGCGATGCGTTCATTAGTTTGAAACATCGCTCTGCTCAAATGGAGTACCACTTAAACGGAGCGCCGAAGAAATCGAGTCGCTTGGTTACGAAAATGACGTCATGAGAAAAGAATGACGTAGAGGCGCGTGAACAGTAGAAGTAACGGACTTTTGGACTATGTTCTTGTAGTGGCAAGATGTGTGTGTGTGTATGTGTGTGTGTGTGTGTAGTGGTTTTTGATGTTATTGTATGGTTGTTATGTTACCTAGTGTACTGGATGAGGTCAGCTGTGAAGGCTCCTGAGATAAAAGTTTATGTGAGTTACAGAAGGCCTTTCTGCTACCACTTACGACCTCAAACAGACCTATTCTACTATAATGAATGTTAGCTACGTTAAAAGTCTAGGGTACTGAATGGTGATGTGTAGGTAATAAAATACACAGACACACACATGTAAATTCTAAGTCTAATAATGATAATAATAAACTCTATGATAAACTGAACTAACACTGGCTGTTATAGTTTAAGTTTGAAAATTTTTTTTAATTTATTAGTCCTGAACCAATTGTTTCTTTTGGTCAGAACATATGAAATAATATGTATTTATCAATGCAATGGATATATATATATATATATATATATATATATATATATATATATATATATATATATATATATATATATATATATATATATATATATATATATATATATATATATATATATATATATATATATATATATATATATATATATATATATATATATATATATATTGCATAATCAAATGAACTTTTTGTACATAGGTATATTATTACAATGGTTAATATTAATAATATCTACAATGTCTTGGGGGAAAACTAGCACTGGATGTTTAGTTGGGGTGGCGTCATCATGCCCAATCTATGGCTACAAAGTTCATTGTCCTTGACATATAGACTGATATTAATGTTTATATACAAGATTTTATTTCTTTATTGATGGTGGACACAGTTGATGAATCTACAGCAGGCCAGGTTTGCACTTAACTGGCCTGTGACGATGTAGTACAGAATTCTTGTGGCCCACTCCTCTCAGTATCTGGAGTAAAATGTTAGGCCGCACAGACACCCGCTCTTGTACTTCTACAAAAGCATCTGGCACAATCGTAGTGCCAGATCAGAAACTCTGAAACAAAATTTGTGCCATGTGTCAACACTCTATTTACTGCGCCACTCTTACACACAACACAGCAAAACAACATTACACAGATTGGGTCAGATCTCTCTGACCAACTTAGCACATCTCATCCAGTTGTTATCAAATAGTACCAGTTTCCCAAGACTGCATTGCATCCGAAATATGTTCAATAGTTTCCTCTTCCATTCAATAAGGTGGGTGATATGTTCCCACTGATCTCAATTATAGATCCGCCTTCCATAGTCTTAGATAGGTTTTCATATTTTATTAGTTTGTCTCCAGGCCCTGGACTGCTGCTGGGGACCTAGAGCAAGCACTCACTTGTCGTAATCATTTTTCATGATATGGCAGTATCAATCACTCAAAATATTAAAATAAACAAGATAAATGCTTTTTCCCTTACCACAATTCAGAATTGAGAACACAGTTACTTAGTACTAGCAAAACTCAGCTGAGCTGCTGGCTAGATTAGGGCGTCCCACTGATTTTTATTTAATTATTCCTGGAAATCACCTCTAGCAGTAACGTACTGTGTCAATGGACAGTCTTCTATCAAATGGCACAAGCGTGCGTCTCTTTCTCAATAATATAAATGCTTTTGTCCAATCAGCGGACTTCCCCTCTAACTTTTTCAAATATTCAAACTAAAAGTCAAATTTCAGTCCAGTCTCAGTCTAATATGTAGTATTTTTTCCAAAATTACACTTGTTTTTTGGACTAACTACATGAAAAAACTACACAAACCTGCCCCACTAAGTTATTTTTAGCTACTATCCTCCGACTTTGCCCCTCGTTCATCTGCAGTTTGATTTTTGCCTTTTTAGGCTCAAGGACGCCAAAATGTAACTTTAGTGAAAATATGCACAAAAAACTGTTCGCTAGTCTGATTTGAACAATACAGTCTTTCGTCAATATCTTCCGTGTTATCTGTCCGTCTGTGTAATTAAAAGTATATTATTTCTCTGCTCAAGATGGGCTATCAAACTAGCTAGGTTTTATTTTCATAACTTTATTATTAAAGAAAACCCTACTTTTCTCAAGGTTATTTTTTGAAATTTGTTTTTGAACCTTCGTCCACGGCGTTTGCCGCTGTATTCAAACAAAACAACTAATTACCGTAAAACGTCCAAGATACGACTGTTTCTAACAAGAGCTAAGGTCGTTTTTCTACCAATTCCTTACATTGTGTCAACTAGTGTCGTGATTTTTTCCTTTAAACTACAAATTGCGTCTTTTTGCCTTTTAGATTCAAACACGTGTTTCGACCGTCATAATTTTTTTTCTTTTATCTCCGTTTCCCTCCCGTCTAAAAGGGTAAACCTTTTAGTCTGCATGTTCCAACTAGTTAGTTTCAATGGCGGTAGAAAGCGCTGGCGTAGGCGAGAATGTATCCTCGTATCTTACGTATAATTTTATCCCTACATGTTATCTTACCCGTTATCTTTATAATTGGAGGTATTTTAACGTTGCATCACTGTAATTTTCACCACAGTGTGCGTGTGTGTGTATGTGTGTGTGAGAGAGAGAGAGAGAGAGAGAGAGAGAGAGAGAGAGAGCTCTTGCTCCAATATTTTGTGTCCGCGGATGTGTGTGCTTTTACAGAGGATATTTGATGTTCTGTATGTCGGAGATTCATTTGTGTACTGCGTCGTGTGGTGGAAATTGGGGCAACTACGACAGTAGTTTTCGCCAGGAATAGCCTTTGAGATATTAGGTAGAAGGTCTCTAGAAATTGGCTCGTTAAGAAAGAATAAAGTCCTATTGGAGATAGGGACAAGAAGAAGGGAATGCGAATGCTTTCCACTGGACAGTGTTTTCTAGTTAATTATGGAAAGAGTTCTGTTTCCCCACGACCTTAGCTTCAATGTCAAATTTACCCGCAGGTCATCGTATGAACAATGACACTGTTTTATGATCTTTGTGAGAACACTATTACGGTACCTACATCGGATTTGGGCACCAAAGACATTGGCTTCATGTTTCAGATGGACACTGTTTCCTGTACATGCATGCGTATGGACTAAAAGACATAAAATTCTATCAACATTTTCCTGGAGGTAAAACTGTTAAAGGGATCCACTTGTGGCATGACTTGTAACCAAAGGGAAATAATCATGATACAATTTTAAAATCTGTATCAATAATCTATACATGGCCTAAGGACAAATTTTGGTGATTGTTTAACGTAAGATTTTTGAACATTAATATTTTTAAATTTTGTTGTTGAAACAATGACATTATAAAATCACATCATCAATTTTATTACTTATATATAATTTTGGATACAGTAACTTTAAAGCAGATTATGTGCCATGTAAAAGACTTTAACTTCCAACACAACATAAACTCAATACTCTAACAAAGACTCCAAAACCCAAGTGTCTTTTATATTTGTTCTCGGCCTTTTGGCTACGATCAAAAAGTCTTAGCCAGGGCCGGGATCACACACAATTAACACATACTCAATAAAGTCATTAGACCTCATGTTGAACCCCAGAAGGGGCATTAAAAAAATTATATCTGTACATGCGCCCTAATAAAACCATGTGCCCGGCACAAAAGATCAATACAGTGGCACTTATGTGTCACTAGATCTTTTGTGTGAAAACACAGAGGATCATTACAGTGACACTTATGTGTCTTTTTGTGTTGGGACATGCGTTTGTGTTGGGCGTGTGCCAATGCGACTCATGAGAGTTAATGCAACCTCATGCGAGGAAAAAAATATGCGACCTCATGCGAGAAAAAAAAAATTGGCTAAGATCAAAGTGTCTTAGCCAGGGCCGGGATCACACACAATTAACACATACTCAATGAAGGCATTAGACCTCATTTTGAACCCCAGAAGGGGCATAAAAAATTATATTTGTACATGCGCCCTAATATAACCATTTGCCCGGCACAAAAGATCAGTATAGTGACACTTATATGTTATTAGATCTTTTGTGTGAAAACACAGAGGATCATTGATGACACTTGTGTGTCATAGGGTCTTTTTTTGTTGGGATATGCGCTTGTGTTGGGCGTGTTCCAATGCGACTCATGCGAGTTAATGCGACCTCATGCGAGGAAAAAAATATGCGACCTCATGCGAGAAAAAAAAAAAGACACTTATGTGTTGTTACGTGCAGTTTTTCATAACTGATAATGTAGTCTGTCTGTATGCTTGTTATGTTTGAAAATATTTTTGGGTCTAATGTATTTTTCGTTGGAACCATAATCTAAGGGCGAATACTCATCTTTTGCTTTGAGGGAAAGTAAATATGTAGTTACTGCTCCTTAAAAGGTTATACCAGCTGACTGAATAGGTCAGAGGGGATGCGAACTGCGCATGTCCAAACTAGAGTGTGTAGAAGATTTCCGGCGGGAGGCCGTTTTGTTGAACTGGGTCTATCAGACGGAATGTCTGATTACGTCTCTGCATTGCCTCTGGGGATGGAAACTCTTCCACTGTTATTGAAAGTCCCCTGTGTTATTTCTGTTCGTCAGGAAGACGGCAGTTGCTTCTAAGTTGTGTTAGGAATTCATAGCAAGGTAAAATAACGAAACTTTCACACTTCCTTTGTAAGGATCATATTTTGAGTCAACCGGTGACGAGAGCTCACGAATGGTTGGAAGGCAGAGTATTCTACTTGTTATGCTCGTTGGAGCCATCTAAGACCGTTAGGTCTAGATTTACACACAGAGACCCATGAGAATAGATGTTATTCTACAACCCGCATGATTAGCGGTATATTTTGAACTTAGACACTTATGTCTACAGAAGAGGAATCCACAGTGTTTACTGTTTGATAGACGCCTAATATATATAACTATCTGGAGTGGAAGAACAGATGGGTTATTAGTTATTGCTATTATAACTTTGAAAATGAAAACTCGCCTGATGTACAAGGGAGTTGTATAAGACTATCTTCGAAAGGACAGCCTATCTTCGATACGTCCGATTAGAGGGATGGACTATGCTAATTTCGTCGCCCGCCATGTTTGGGAGGTCGACTTAAGAAGAATGACTTAAGAAGAGTCAGTATGAAACTGTTGGATATTTATACAGTATTTACCCGTTGTGTAATACGGGGTTTTTCTGCTAGTTGTGGACTGAGAGATATATTGGAATCTGCAACACTTTGATAATCATATAATTATTGGAACTTATGTACATGCCATTGTAGTGAACTGTTTTCATATCCGCCATGTTCCTGTGTCATGCTTATATGGAGTTGTCTACGTCCTGTTGCTGTGACTATAATAAATGATGAAAACGTACACAGCTGTTCACCTATATTTTGACTCCATATCTGTAACAAGTACAACACATGATTCCATCAACTCCACATCTACACCTTTCAATGTGATGAATGCCACATACACTCTTGTATGTTACGTGTCGTGATATAAGTCTGCACTGCTACACAGATGTCCACCTTGACGAACTTCCATGTCACACATTCGCGATAAATCATATTACAGCACGATATACCAGTCAGTATCCAGTGACAGTACACATCAAGTATACCAACATCTATCCATAAAGAAATCCAACAATACAGTTTTGGTATCATGTGTCATTAGATCTTTTGTGTGAAAACACAGAGGATCATTGGTGACACTTGTGTATCATTGGGTCTTTTTGTGTTGGGACATGCGTTTGTGTTGGGCGTGTTCCAATGCGACTCATGCGAGTTAAAAAAATGCGACCTCATGCGAGGAAAAAAAAATGCGACCTCATGCGAGGGAGAAAAAAAATTTGTACATGCGCCCTAATATAACCATGTGCCCGGCACAAAAGATCAGTACAGTGACACTTATGTTTCATTAGATCTTTTGTGTGAAAACACAGAGGATCATTGGTGACACTTGTGTGTCATTGGGTCTTTTTGTGTTGGGACATGCGCTTGTGTTGGGCGTGTTCCAATGCGACTCATGCGAGTTAATGCGACCTCATGCGAGGGAAAAAAAATGCGACCTCATGCGAGGAAAAAAAATATGCGACCTCATGCGAGGAAAAAAAAAAGACACTTATGTGTCATTAGATCTTTTGTGTGAAAACACAGAGGATCATTGGTGACACTTGTGTGTCATTGGGTCTTTTTGTGTTGGGACATGCGTTTGTGTTGGGCGTGTGCCAATGCGACTCATGCGAGTTAATGCGACCTCATGCGAGGGAAAAAAATGCGACCTCATGCGAGGAAAAAAAAAATAAATAAATAAATAAATAAATATATATATATATATATATATATATATATATATATATATATATATATATATATATATATATATATATATATATATATATATATATATATATATATATATATATATATATATATATATATATATATATATATATATATATATATATATATATATATATATATATATATATATATATATATTTGTACATGCGCCCTAATATAACCATGTGCCCGGCACAAAAGATCAGTACAGTGACACTTATGTGTCATTAGATCTTTTGTGTGAAAACACAGAAGATCATTACAGTGACACTTGTGTGTCATTGGGTCTTTTTGTGTTGGGACATGCGTTTATGTTGGGCGTGTGCCAATGCGACTCATGCGAGTTAAAAAAATGCGACCTCATGCGAGGAAAAAAAATGCGACCTCATGCGAGGGGAAAAAAAAATTATATTTGTACATGTGCCCTAATATAACCGACTAGGTTGAACGGGGCGCGCCTCGCCAAAATCAAGGCACAAATTTTACATTAAAAAAAAAAACTCAATACTGCGCACGTGCGTTAATGATTCTGTTCATGGGAAGTCTTTGACGCTGATCTTGTACTTTAAATTCAGGGGGAACTATTTGACAGTACGGCGAAGAGAAAATTGCACAGCATTGCCTAACTTGACATTTTAATTATGAATGTATATATCACATGTTGGCTGTTTTATTATTATGTTAATGAAAGTAGACTTTTGGTAGAAATATGTGTGTACACGTATATATGACTTTTATTTCAATGTGACCCTTGTGTCACGGAGTGACTGAACCAATATCGTAGGGCAATCAAACGTTACGTACACCGCCTAACTGATACCGGAATGTGAGTGTCAAAGTTTAGCCAATCAATGCAAAGAGAAGCTGGTAGCAGGACCCGTAAGGAACTTTTCAAGAGACAGAAAAGAAATACTAATTTTGAGTTTAAATCTTTATTTGAAATTTCTGTAAATGGTTGTGTAACATCATCCTTCATACATCATATCATCACTCCATTTCATGAATAACAACAAAAATTAATGTATATAAAATAATAAATTGCAAATGTATAACTAGAGCCTTGAGTAACTCATTTCAGTTTGGTTTGATGTTACTTTTACTTTATTATATTCCCTAGACCAGTGGTGGCCAAACTACGGCCCGCGGGCCAGATCTGGCCCGCACACCAGTTTTGACCGGCCCGCTAACCTGTTTTGGCCGGCCTCTTATTGTTGATTGAAGCCACCATCTTCACGATGAAATAACACACAAATGTATGTTTGAAATAAATAATTACATGTCATATTGCAAATTACAAAACTAATTAAAACAACAGATTCATTATATTTTTTTTAAACAGTTAATTCAGTCCGAAGACTGGTATACATGTCTTGGCAGATGTGCAGTACAGTAGTCTGCCGTTGCTTTCTGTACGTGGTTCATTATATATGTAAAACTAAATCTCAGAACGTTATTTTTTAAGGATTTTATAGGTCTGGCCCTCTGGTGTTACCCTTTACCATAATCTGGCCCTCGGCCAACTTAGCTTGACCATCACTGCCCTAGACACATACAACATACAATCACATAGGATAGTCTTAAAGAGGGATAAGTTAGAATAGGGCATTTCATTATTACCATCTGGGCCTGAATTCTTCACAGTCTGACTGTTACCTATGACAACCATACACCATTGCTCATTTCTGAGAATGGGGTATTGCTTTTAAGACCAGTACTCTTATCTGGCAGCTATACTTTGTGTCATCTGATACATCTTGTTGTCTGCTATCATCTACACTAAAGTAACCTCTCGCTACAACCTTGTATTTTAATCATGCACATAATATTATGTAAAAAGCAATTATATATATATATATATATATATATATATATATATATATATATATATATATATATATATATATATATATATATATATATATATATATATATATATATATATATATATATATATATATATATATATATATATATATATATATATATATGTCGTAGATTTTTGATAGGAGAATTAAGACTAGGTTTGGTCCCTTCTGTATAGGTTTGAATAGGTGGTAGACTCAGTGAGAGTTAGTGAAAGGTAATAGAATTTCCACACACGTGAGATGATAGATTTTGATATAGTGGCTGTCTCTGAAAGCGAAAAAAGAATTCTTCTCTCTCTCACCTATCTTCTACAACAGTTGTTACCGCGTCAGACAGACTACACCAATATACATATTACGTATATTTCTATCACTCACAGGCACGCACATACACGTGACGACAGGTAAACACACAGACGTGGGAAAACTATAACAATGATATATATATTATCTAGAACGAGCTGACCAAACACGATTATTAAGTTCAAGAGCGATTTTAATATCAGGAAAAATCGGCTCACAACATCAAAGAAAGTACATCAAGGAAAATACATATACACATAGTCATAAAAATTCAAGGAAATGTTGCAAGGATGATAGCCCCGTTATAGTGTTAACTCTAGGTTTAGCCCGGCCCCGTTAAGAGAACAGATGATGGCGCCCGAGTCACAGATACATAGGGTTTGAGTCTAAGAGTTTCCTTTGTTTTATCTCGTAATTATATGCACAGAGTTTGAAAAAAATCTGATTTAACCTAAGACAAAAACACAAGAACTCTAGCCTTAGCAACAAATTATGCAGATTGAAAAAAAATAATTAGGACAGCAACAGGGTGTCAAAGATATAATAGTGAAAATATCACTCAAACCAGCGTACACTCATTCATTCCGCCATGGCCTCTCATACATGTACTCACGACTTTGCTCGCTGCCTCTTGGAACACACTGATTTTAGATTTTCACACAGACTCAAAAAAATGCAGTCTTCTGCCAAGAAGTCCCCAGTTCCAAAAGACGTATTTAACTCGGAGTCTCCGGGAACGACTACTTGGGTGTGCAAATTTGTTCAAATGTCTGATTAAGTCACCTAACAATTATTCCAGGCGCGGGAGTTAGCAGAGCACAGTGTCAATAGCGTAGGTTTCTAGAAATGATGAATGTCAGGTCGGTGCCTTCCCTCAGTATAGGATTCACTTTAGTCACACCACAGATTTGTCCACAAAAATATATATATATATATATAGTCGGGAAATGTTAGTTAATACTTGAAGTATTTCGCGCCACCAGGCAGAAAAATTACGTAGAGTTTTCTAGAAGAAATTAAGATCTGGCTCCAAGGTCCAGTATTTATCATTACAGTCTTTGAAAAACCCGTTATTGGGATATAGTATTTCTGGCTAACTCGGGTTGCATATGCACTGTTAGACCAGTGGTACTTGAGAAACCCACGTGGTTCAAAATAAGGACTGTCTATTTCTTCACAAGTATGGAAACTACTACTAGGTGCTGGTAAAGTTAGGGTCACCCCAAAACTTTCACTGTGTGGAGGAAAAATAACACATATAATATAATAAACTGAATCTGTACTGGTTATAACTTACATTTAAACTTGCAAGCAGAGAGCTTTGCTTATCATTTAAACTTCCCGTGACGTAAGTTATATTTAAAAATCAGCAATCCTCATGAATTAGGAACACGTGCGTATTCCGTCACCATTCATGAGGCTCGATTCTAGAGTTTATACGTTAGTTTAGAAAAATACACTCGACTGAGTATTAGCGGTTAAATTAAATTCATAAATAGCTACAATTGCCGTTATAAGCTCGAAATTTTAATTTTATTCTGCTTTCCACTGAATGCTTCCCTAGAAAATATAATAGCCTACCACTTTATTTCTCTTCTGCGCTAAAGAAATAGATTAAAATGAATTAAGCGATTAAACACTTTAACACTCACAAAATCTATATATCTATCATATTAATTACCTCAACCACAGAATTACAGGTAGTCGCACAACTTAAGAATAAAAATGCTGAAAATATTTCGGGAAGTCTAGAAGTTCGACAAATTGCCGAAACAAACTGAGATCTTCGCTAACAGCTATTCTGTTTACGAGCAGCCTATCTACTGTGAGTCTATGAGCGAGAATGAAATTAAAGTTTCAAACTTGGCCAATATCTTTAAAATCGGCCACAGGATCCTAATCTTATTTCGCCAAGCGAAATAGTCTCCCCTGTCCGTATAACACCTTCGTCCGCTTATCGCGTGACGTAACAGCCATCAGTGGCCGAGGGCTTGCATGAGTTGCAAATCTCAGACTACCGTCTGCAGTGCGGAGTGGATTTTCACGCTAAGCCGGGTTTTTCCTGACGAAAAACCTCATGCGTTTACTGAAATGCAGACTCTCTGTCTACTTTCCATGTCCCTCGGGTGAATTTTCACGCCCAAAGCCAGAGACCCTCAGACGAATGTCTAGCGAATGCTGTAAATTCACGCCTATCATCCGACCAGCGCGACTGACATGTACGCAATACCACCCAGGTGCGATTCTCAGTTTTAGAGAAAGGAAAACAGGTAAAGTTTGCGAATTATATGAAAATAATATTCGCAAAACGAATGGATGAAAAATATACAGGAAAAAAAGAAATACAGAGATAATAAAAGAGAGAATTCGGGTGAAAGAATAGGAAGAAGATGTAGGAAATTAAATGATTATAAACCCTACGTGACAGAGCCTCCCCCCTTTAAGATATGGAAGCACTCCATGTCTACGTTATGGAGTTTAATTTCCTATAACCGTAGCTTCAGGGTGTCTGTCCTCTTCCCTCTCATCTTCCCCCTCCATCTCTGTCCAATTCCTACTCAAGTCCACTCCTCAAAGTTTCCTTCCCCTGGAATGTCTCATATGCGCGCTTGAAAGAGCGTCGCCGCTTCTGACATTTTTGAAAGATTTCCTGTGATAGCGGTGGAATATCCCTGCCACTATCGTCATCTTCGTCAGTTTTGGCGATCGTCAGGAGATGGTCGGAGGTTGGCACTGGTTTTTCCAAGTATCTCTTTAAGAGATTTAAATGGAAAACCTTCTCCTTTCCTTCAATAGAGATCTGGTAGTTAGCCTTAGAAATCTTTTTCAGGACGGTAAACGGCCCTTGCCATCCGATCTTCAGTTGGTTGTTCTCGGTAGGGAGCAACACCAAAACTTTCTCTCCTGCTTCCAGTTCTCTCTCTTCCGCGACTTTCCTGTATCGGTTAGCGTGCTTGGTGCGTGCTCGCTTAAAGTTAGTCGTTGCTAGGTCCCACCCTAGTTTCAACCGTTCCTTTAAAACCGACACATATTTACTGGCTGAGACAACTGTCTCATCAGCCTTCTCGTCTGTCAGAGACTGAAGTAAGGCTTCAAGCGGGCCCTTAATGGGTCTGCCGAATAAGAGTGTAGCTGGCGGAAATCCTGTGGAAGTATGAGGAGATTCTCTGTAGCCAAATAATGCTGCAGGAATACAGAGATCCCAATCTTCAGGTTTCACTTGTGCCAGCTTACTTAGCATCATGGTGAGGTTTCCATTAGCACGTTCCACGAGCCCATTTCCGGCCGGAGTATATGGCTTAGTGTGGATGTGCTGGGTCCTCAAGATCTTAACGATCTCATCCATCAACAGGTTTCGGTATGGAGATCCATTATCCGTCAACACTTGCTGAGGGAATCCCAACCGAGTGAAAATCTGCACGAGGGCTTCTGCGACATGCTTGGCATCTGCGCATGTTAGCGGGATAGCTTCTGCCCATAAAGTGCATGTATCGACTAAGGTCAGGATAAACCTGTTCCTTCTTTTAGTCCTTTTGAAAGGCCCTAAAATGTCGATCACAACCCGTTCGAATGGTGTTCCCATTATTGGCATTTCACCCATGTGGACTGGGGGTGCCCGTTGCTTGGGTGGCACACGTTGGCACTGGGCACAGGATTTGACATATCTGATAATATCAGTATTTACTCCTGGCCACCAATAATGAGTGGTTATACGTTGGTTTGTGGCGTTCTGTCCCATATGTCCGCTAAAGGGAAGAGAGTGCCCCATTTCTAGGATTTGGCTTCTGTACTGTTTCGGTACTAGGAGCTGGTTGTAACCTTGGTCAGGCTTGCCCGTTCTCCGATAAAGTACGCCATCCTCAGAAAAAATGTCCCCGTGCTGTTTTGGTTCCTTCGCCATGGGCAGTTTCCTAAAGCAGGGTGCCAAGGTAGGGTCCTTGTATTGCGCTTCTTTAAGTTCCATAGGTAACAAATTTGGCGCAGGCTCCCGTTCCTTCTTGGTTTGCCCTCTTATAGTTACTGCTGCCACAATCGGCTCTTCCGGTTTCCCAATACACACGTATCTCCCGCCAAGTATGACTGGGTAGATGGGATCATCCATAACAGCCGCTTTGATCACACCTCTGACAAAGTCAGAGTGTATCTCCACCAATGCGATGGGAAGCGCTGTAGGTGCATCACTCTTACGAACTCCACAAAGTTTGACGGTCTCTCCTGTCTCTTGACCGGGTTTAACCAGGTTTCTGGCAACAATGCAATCGTAAGAAAGCCCCGTGTCAAATAAGCAAGAAGTTTGAGAACCGTTCAAAATAACAATACCTCGCGTTGAGGGTCTATCCCCAACAGGTTGGGAATCACTGTCAATAATTCCGCCTTGCGAGACTGTCAATAAGCATCCGATGCGTTTCGGCTCGGTGTGCTCGGTCTGATCATATGTCCCGTGCTCAGGGGTTCTCCCTTTGCCACCTTGTCCTTTCTGGCTACGCTGCCATGTAGGGCGGTCGGGTTGATCAGACTGTTTGGGGTGGTTGGGGTACTTGTTCTTGTAGAACTTGGATTTTTCAGGAGGGGGGTTTTGAGGTCCAGTTTCTCTGTGGTTGTTTTGGTTAGAAGCCTGAGAAGATTGCTCTAGGTTTATGTTTTCGAAAATGCTCCTCTGTCGGTTTCCGCTTTGTGGCCGGTAGTTCAGCCAGCGCATTGTGATAACGCTCAGACTTTTCCAAAATGTCTTCAAGTTTTTCTGCCCCCTGCTCAGCGAGAAATCTCCGGGTATCAGCAGACAAAGTGTTCTTTATTTGTTCAGTTAGAACAAGTTCCTCAAGACCTTCATAGGTAGAGGGGAGCTGCTGCGAAAGCTCAAGGCACTTTGTTAGATATCCCTTAAGACGAGATGAGAACTGGTGAAAAGTTTCAGAATTCTCTTTCCGGCTGTTGCGAAACAGTTGCAAAAACTTGCGAGCGTTCATTTCAAAGCGCTCCAGTAACGCTTTCTTCAACACATCGTAGTCGTCTTGTTGGCTACTTTCCAGCTTAGAATAAACATCATAAGCAGAACCTTTTAGGGCCTGGGAAAGTTTCATATTCCAACGCGACCCTCTCTAACCCGTACAGAGTTGCAATTTTCTCAAATTTTTCTAACCATGTGTCAATCTTCTCATTTGGACAAGGGAAAGATTCTAGCGTGAAAAGACATAACATTGAGGTGAAGAGATTGACTGTTAGAAGGATCAGTTAAGGAAGAATGAGGAGAAGACTCTCCATTGCTGGAGGTAGAGGCAGCCCCACGGCTCTGAAGTTCTAGAGCTTTAAGAGCCAACTCATGCTGTCTCTCCTTCTCTTTTTTCCTCATGCTGTCTCTCCTCTCTTTCTCCTCTCTCTGTTCCTCTTCTCCTTCTCTTTCGTCATGCTGCATCCTGCGAATTTCCATTTCCTCCTCAATCTTCTTCTGCTGTAATAGCCGGTCTTCTGCTTCTTTTCCTAGCTTCTTCTGCTTTCCTCTCCGCATCATATCTCTCAAGTTCGTCCCTGACAAAAGCTTTCGCTTCCTCTCCTTCCAGTCCCTCCTCTCTCGCTTCGTCCCTGAGGAGTTGTCTAAGTTTTGCCCTCTCGGCCATATTATGTCAGTGACTGAGACTAGTGGAGAAAGAAAATAGGAAAAAGGATACACTGACTCCTACCACTTACGAGAAAAAAAAAATGTACCAAAAATTCAAAAGATGATATCCTTAACCCTGGGATACCTCCTCCAAAGTAAAATCTAACTATCGCTGCTATTATCGGCAATAAAGCACTTAATGCAAAACACGACTACGCCAACTAAATGGTAGTTAAGATTACTTCTGAAAAATAAGTTGCTACAGTGGAAAAGCAAAAGAATATTGCAAAAATTAAAGAGAAAAATAATCCCTTAATTTTTAAAAATCCACTATAAGTTCGCCCCTGAAGTCAGATCGGGTAAGGGAGGGAATTAATCTGGACAAAAAGTCCGAAACACACTCCTTAACTTAGTTCAAACGCCGTTCTGCCTCAGTACCCAGTGAATGTTATACACTCACCACTTTACCAGCATTTAGTATTACAATCAGCAGTTAACATATATCCCGACAAAATCAACCTGTAACCAAAATGTATATTATTCAAAGATGCTGTGGAAAAAAAAACTTATTAGTTTGTGTGGTCAGCACGCCCGTAAACAGATCGCTAGTCTAGGGGGTAATTATTTTTAAAAGATACACAGTCACAAGACATCACACTCTTACTCTATATCAGAATACAGAATCTTAAGTTCAAAATCCAGATAGACGAGTCCACATTTGTCGTACTCGTCTTCCTATTACAAGTTCAAAAATCCGTCGGACGAGAACCCATTTGTCGTAGATTTTTGATAGGAGAATTAAGACTAGGTTTGGTCCCTTCTGTATAGGTTTGAATAGGTGGTAGACTCAGTGAGAGTTAGTGAAAGGTAATAGAATTTCCACACACGTGAGATGATAGATTTTGATATAGTGGCTGTCTCTGAAAGCGAAAAAAGAATTCTTCTCTCTCTCACCTATCTTCTACAACAGTTGTTACAGCGTCAGACAGACTACACCAATATACATATTACGTATATTTCTATCACTCACAGGCACGCACATACACGTGACGACAGGTAAACACACAGACGTGGGAAAACTATAACAATGATATATATATTATCTAGAACGAGCTGACCAAACACGATTATTAAGTTCAAGAGCGATTTTAATATCAGGAAAAAATCGGCTCACAACATCAAAGAAAGTACATCAAGGAAAATACATATACACATAGTCATAAAAATTCAAGGAAATGTTGCAAGGATGATAGCCCCGTTATAGTGTTAACTCTAGTTTTAGCCCGGCCCCGTTAAGAGAACAGATGATGGCGCCCGAGTCACAGATACATAGGGTTTGAGTCTAAGAGTTTTCTTTGTTTTATCTCGTAATTATATGCACAGAGTTTGAAAAAAATCTGATTTAACCTAAGACAAAAACACAAGAACTCTAGCCTTAGCAACAAATTATGCAGATGGGAAAAAAAAAATTAGGACAGCAACAGGGTGTCAAAGATATAATAGTGAAAATATCACTCAAACCAGCGTACACTCATTCATTCCGCCATGGCCTCTCATACATGTACTCACGACTTTGCTCGCTGCCTCTTGGAACACACTGATTTTAGATTTTCACACAGACTCAAAAAAAATGCAGTCTTCTGCCAAGAAGTCCCCAGTTCCAAAAGACGTATTTAACTCGGAGTCTCCGGGAACGACTACTTGGGTGTGCAAATTTGTTCAAATGTCTGATTAAGTCACCTAACAATTATTCCAGGCGCGGGAGTTAGCAGAGCACAGTGTCAATAGCGTAGGTTTCTAGAAATGATGAATGTCAGGTCGGTGCCTTCCCTCAGTATAGGATTCACTTTAGTCACACCACAGATTTGTCCACAAAAATATATATATATATAGTCGGGAAATGTTAGTTAATACTTGAAGTATTTCGCGCCACCAGGCAGAAAAATTACGTAGAGTTTCTAGAAGAAATTAAGATCTGGCTCCAAGGTCCAGTATTTATCATTACAGTCTTTGAAAAACCCGTTATTGGGATATAGTATTTCTGGCTAACTCGGGTTGCATATGCACTGTTAGACCAGTGGTACTTAAGAAACCCACGTGGTTCAAAATAAGGACTGTCTATTTCTTCACAAGTATGGAAACTACTACTAGGTGCTGGTAAAGTTAGGGTCACCCCAAAACTTTCACTGTGTGGAGGAAAAATAACACATATAATATAATAAACAGAATCTGTACTGGTTATAACTTACATTTAAACTTGCAAGCAGAGAGCTTTGCTTATCATTTAAACTTCCCGTGACGTAAGTTATATTTAAAAATCAGCAATCCTCATGAATTAGGAACACGTGCGTATTCCGTCACCATTCATGAGGCTCGATTCTAGAGTTTATACGTTAGTTTAGAAAAATACACTCGACTGAGTATTAGCGGTTAAATTAAATTCATAAATAGCTACAATTGCCGTTATAAGCTAGAAATTTTAATTTTATTCTGCTTTCCACTGAATGCTTCCCTAGAAAATATAATAGCCTACCACTTTATTTCTCTTCTGCGCTAAAGAAATAGATTAAAATGAATTAAGCGATTAAACACTTTAACACTCACAAAATCTATATATCTATCATATTAATTACCTCAACCACAGAATTACAGGTAGTCGCACAACTTAAGAATAAAAATGCTGAAAATATTTCGGGAAGTCTAGAAGTTCGACAAATTGCCGAAACAAACTGAGATCTTCGCTAACAGCTATTCTGTTTACGAGCAACCTATCTACTGTGAGTCTATGAGCGAGAATGAAATTAAAGTTTCAAACTTGGCCAATATCTTTAAAATCGGCCACAGGATCCTAATCTTATTTCGCCAAGCGAAATAGTCTCCCCTGTCCGTATAACACCTTCGTCCGCTTATCGCGTGACGTAACAGCCATCAGTGGCCGAGGGCTTGCATGAGTTGCAAATCTCAGACCACCGTCTGCAGTGCGGAGTGGATTTTCACGCTAAGCCGGGTTTTTCCTGACGAAAAACCTCATGCGTTTACTGAAATGCAGACTCTCTGTCTACTTTCCATGTCCCTCGGGTGAATTTTCACGCCCCAAGCCAGAGACCCTCAGACGAATGTCTAGCGAATGCTGTAAATTCTCGCCTATCATCCGACCAGCGCGACTGACATGTACGCAATACCACCCAGGTGCGATTCTCAGTTTTAGAGAAAGGAAAACAGGTAAAGTTTGCGAATTATATGAAAATAATATTCGCAAAACGAATGGATGAAAAAATATACAGGAAAAAAAGGAAATACAGAGATAATAAAAGAGAGAATTCGGGTGAAAGAATAGGAAGAAGATGTAGGAAATTAAATGAATATAAACCCTACGTGACAATATATATATATATATATCGCTTTCGGCCCGTCCTGTCCGACTAGGGGAACGTCTTGTCCGCAGGCGGCCAGTGGTTCTCGCAAGAATAAAATCGCCGGGATCCGCTCTGCACAGAGCGCTGTCTTCCTCCCCGCGCGAGCGACGGAATGGTCGAAGAAGACGCACGTCTGTTCGGACAGTTATCTGGTTGATCCTGCCAGTAGTCATATGCTTGTCTCAAAGATTAAGCCATGCGTGTCTAAGTTCACACTGTCTCACGGTGAAACCGCGGATGGCTCATTAAATCAGTCGAGGTTCCTTAGATGGCACGATCCTACTAGGATAACTGTGTCAATTCTAGAGCTAATTCATGCTTACCCTCCCCCCCCCCCCCCCTTTCCCCCCACAGGCGAACTGCTGTCTCTATCGACTGTGCGTGGTGCTCCGTATCCGGGCCTTCGCAGTATCTGCAACCAAGACAGAGATGTGTCCGTTCCCAGATATCGCTCGCACAGTCCGGCATTCTCCTCAGACCGTCGGGCATTGAGGTGTCTGCGTCCCTTATATGGTCAGCAATAACTGAAAGGGACGCAAAATGTCCGGCATTCCCCCAGACCCTCTGCTCTCGAGGCGTCTGTATCCCTTATATAGTCACAAATGACTAAAAGGGAAGATGGATTGGAGGGCAAGTTCCGTATTCTACTAATGACAGGTGGTTGCTACTGGTGTCAGACTGTAGCGGCGAGACCGTTCCTCTGACGTCCAGGCCGGGTCTTGCTGCATGGGCAACACCTCGATCTACAATTGCCCAACCTCGTGCCGCCGAAAGTTATTTCGGGAGGTACGCTCCTATGGTCAGTAATGACTGGAAGGGAAGATAGATATGTATATATATATATGTATATATATATATATATATATGTATATATATATATATATATATATATATATATATATATATATATATATATATATATATATATATATATATATATATATATATATATGTATATATATATATATATATACATATATATATATATATATATATATATATATATATATATATTGGCACGGCACCAAGTGCTCATATAAGTAATTCAAACCCTTTATGAGGAATGTTCAGTGCAATGATTTTCTCAAATTTCCATGAAATGTGAATGGGAGATAGGATTAAGGTGTTTAAAACAAAAAGAAGAAGCAAGGTCCAAACCCTCGCTTCATCCTCTCCTTGCTCCCTCGCTTCATGCTTTGCTTTTGGTAAGCCTGTGTAGTCTTTCATATAAACAAAAAACATAACCCCCTCGTTCCCCTCTCCTTACTTTCTAGCTTCATGACTAGCTTGGCCTTTGGTAAGCCTGTTTAGTCTTTCACGTCAAAAACTTTCCTATCTCCTCCCAAGTGCAAATTCTCCAAATCCTACGTCAATTTAACCGTGTCAGGTTTGAGATAGACGGTCTAAGACGATCCTCACGGCTGTTTGCTTGCGATCTTTTAGTTATTTCCCCTTTTTCCCCCCGACCGCGCTATTTATAGCCCACTTGACAGAGGTCACGTGGTCAACTTCCTTATGGGAAAAACATGTGGCGATGTTTACTTTTGATAGGGCTTAATTAATGCTTTTAGGCTACTTTATTATTATAAATACCGGCTTTAATTTTGCGTAAAGCTAGACTAGAAATGTTAGAGTAAATTTTAGAACAAGAACAAACATTTTATCACAATTAGAACAGAAGATATAATAGTCTGAAATAGTGTAAAATTTACGTTTTTTTAATATTTTGTTATGGTTTGTTTATAATGCAATTTTCACTAAATCGGTCATAATCAACATGCATAACAAATTACAGAAATCAAAAGTAGAAAACCTGCAGAAAATAGATATCAAAGTTTTGTTTTGGTTTCATGCGTCAAACATTAATTATTGAAACATTAAATTGCAAGTCCTCATTTATTACCTTAAAATAACACACCCAATTGTCCCCAAAAACACGAGAGCTAACAATTATCTCAATTATACATCACGATGGTCATGTAAAAATGAGTATGGTCATGAGTAAAACGAAATGTTCAATTTAATCGATAAATAGGTGTATTTAATAAATACATCTATGAAATGATTTCCACACTCTGTTAATTCTGTCAATCTCAAGCAACAACTGCCATAATTTGCTCTAGCCCCAAAATTTCGCTCAATTATCATTCACACTTCCTTTTTTTTATAGGATGAATCTGTACATTCACAAATGGAGAAATTTGTAACAAATGAGTTTCCATTATAAATTTTAATTGTGAAGTTATATTTTTAATCTTCTCTGTTTTCTCTCCTGTGCCCACGTAAGACCTACTGTTTCCTTCATGGCTATTGCTAATTCTTTGGATATTCTAACTCTACTTTCAATGCCTGCTTTCCTGCAAATTTCCTGACGTGACGTTTCTGAACAGCGTTGTAGTTCATGTGCCTGCTGCAGGTCTAATGAATCAGTTGATGTTCCAGCAATATGTTTTCTAACAGTGTGGAGCAATTGAGATCGCTTACGTTTTGTTGGCGTTCTGGTGACTGATGTTTCTCTTCTATGTTTAATTAGTTTTTGTAGTACAATAGGCTGTCCTCTGGTTTTGCATTTTATGATATTACTTTTTGCTGTTTCTAGTTTTTTTTTCTAACAATGGATGTGAATAGGGGTTCTTCCTTTTGTGTTAGTGGTTGTGAAGGTGGCTTAGCAAGTAACTGTTGTACTGTGATGTCGCTTTTGAAGACAGGCGAGGTGGATGTACTTGTCGTATGTATAACTGACTTGGTAGGTGTAGATGTGGCAACAAAAACTGGCATGCTAGGGTGAGTAGTGTTATCCACCTCCAAATGAATAATGGTATCGCCTTTAATGTGAGCTGGCACATCAACCTCCAGTTGAACAATATCATCACTAATGTGGGCAGGCACATCAACCTCCTACTGTACAGAGCTATCCTGACTACAGCTAATTGACTGACTACAAACTAACTGACTGACTACAGCTAAATGACTGACTAGACATGGAGGGGTCAGAAAGAACATCACAGGGGATAGAGCAGCTTTTTGTTTTTAAAACACCAAAAGATGTCTTTGCAACATAATTGCACAGTTGACATTCACTTATAGTTAAATTATGGTTTTAGAGTTTCCAGATGTGCTGACTGTTTTCCGATAGTAACTTGGCTGTTTCAAGACACTTCTCATTATGCCTCCTTTTTGAGTTTTGTATTCGTAAGTAACACTTCTTACAAAATATAGTCGAATGCTGTGTGGGTTTATCATCTGATACGTTAATTCCAAACACAAAGAACAGATCATTAACGTAATTAGAACAATTCAGTGCTTTCTGAATTGAACGTGTTGTTTTGGAAGTTAATGCTCTCTTGCCACAGGCTCTGCACAGTGCACTGGCACAATTCATATGATGCAAAACAGTATGTTCCATTTCGTTGTTATGTAGTATAGTTTACTTGTGTATGTATAAAGATAGAGGAATATTTGGGACTATCAAGTCTAACACCAGGATGTAGAATGCTTTATCTGTGAATGAAAGAAGATATACAAACAGTTACTTAGAATTCTTTGGCAGCCGTCGTGTGCACAGGATTGTCTACCAAATAACACTAATGGAACAGTCCTTATCTCACACACAATTAAAAAAAAATTCATATTATAAATACAAGATTAACAAGACTTGAAAGATAGAACAAAGTATGTGGAAGTAATCTATCTATAGATTTACATGTTTTCTGACGCTTATATACGTAGCTAAATATCATTATAAATTAATGAAAATGCAAAAACAGATGGTGCTTTACAAAAAGTTATTTTTGTACAACCTTATTTCAGATTTGTGAGTATCAGGAATGCGTTTACAGTAATTTAAATGCTATAAAATCTGGTGACAATATGCTTGTTCTTGTAATGCCAAACTCACAACATTGACTACCACACATTCTCAAGATATGAAACCAAAAAAAAGTATGTGGAAATAATCTTTAGCTTCCCTTCGAGAAGTCTTTATAATTATAAACTCAAACGAATGGGCCGATTTTTAGATATTAAATTAATAAAAAGATTACTTATTTTATGAATTTCCTTAAATGATGACGCTGTTTTCAAAAGTCTGTAACTCCGTCAAAACTAATTTCAAACAAATAAAAATGCAATCAAAAATAGAGCAGAGAACAAAGTTATTGTACACAAAAGAATTTTAGCGCTGTGTTTATCCAGAACGAGTGTGTAATGATTTATATTTTACAGATTTTACACACACAACAGCTGATTTTCCCCGCCAAAAACTTAAATAGTCTTTTACGGTGCACACGAAAATTTTATACCCGGTGTCAGAATTCCGGTCACCGAAACTAAAAGAGCGCTCTGGTATAGGGCACAAACAGCCGTGTTATGGGATTGGAAAGCCCGTTTGTCGTCGTTAACTTCAAACAAACCAAACCAAGAAAGCCACTGAATTACTAACGCCAACGCTGAAAGTTGTAAATAGTAGCAGCAGAAAAAAAAAAACGGTTTATGTGTGCGTGAGTGTGTATGTGTGTGAGCGACGGGCAAATTATTTTCTACTGCGAATATTTTACAAGCCGGGAAAATAAAACTCTATTTTGTATGTGTACAAAAGTACATGTAAATACACGCGAGTCTTTATATAACATGTACTTTTCTCAAATTCTTTTGTTGTAAAATGTCCATGTTTTGTAAACTGTATTTTCATTTTTATACTTATATTCATGCTATTATTGTCAATGTTTCAATGCACACGTATTTGTAAATTGCCACGGAATGTGAATAAAAAATAAAAAAAAATGTTACTATATTTGGACTAAACTGCTCCCACTATGCTTCTCATTGTTATAGGTATTTGACACACATTGACATAATGGATTCTGGGCAAGAACAGTGCTAAATAGAATTGATTTATGCATCAGTAACTGTGGAAATACAAACTGATCTCATTTAATTATTTCATATTCAACGTAACCATGAGAACTTTTTTTTAAAGGGGTTCATAATACGGACACTTCTCTGGAAAAGGGGGGGGGGGGAAGGGGGGGGGGGGTAATAATGTTACATCTCCTTTTGCACACCGCGATGCGTTCATTAATTTGAAATTTCGCTGTGCTCAAATGGAGTACCGCTTAAACGGAGCGCTGATGAAATCGCGTCGCTTGGTTACGAAAATGATGTCATAAAAATGACGTAGAGGCGCGTGGACAGCAGAAGTAATGACTTTTGGACTATGTTCTTGTAGTGGCAAGACGTGTGTGTGTGAGCTCTTGCTCCAATATTTTGTATCAGCGGATGTGTGTGCTTTTACAGATGATATTTGATGTTCTGTATGTCGGAGATTCATCTGTGTACTGCCAGAGAAGTATGATGACATTTTTAGATTAGTATCTGACGACAGAGTTCAGATTAATCGTGTCGCAGACATTGGACTGTTGGACGGCATATTTGCCGGCACTTCATGTTGATTATGGCCCAGTATGATTGGCCGGTTTACGGATTATCATTTATTATGCATCAATGAACATTGTGGAGCCTGTTGTAAGTACCGTGAATAAACTGTATGAATTGTTCTCAAGCGTGAGATGCCTTGCTTACTACAAGTTATGAGTTGCTGTCGTAGTTCCAGTTTTGAACTGTGGAAGCTTGAATCACCTTAGACACTCATCTACAACACTGCCACCACTGTCATACATCGTTATCTAAAAATGTAACGCAACAGTTATTTTTTCCCTTTGATGCTCAAGCTGTGGTTGGTCTGTAGAATATATAAAAATCAGAGACATCTCTAATTATCCCGAGACTTCCGTATTCTCTTATCGTAAGTTATTAAACCGCACATTAATCCTGTTTATAAGTGTACTCAGTATCTATGAATATCTCGTTATAATTTTTTAACAATTTTAAACTCTGGTTTCAAAATAAACAGTAGAAACTAAATACGTTGTGTTTTTATTATGAAATCTGCTTCAGATAAGGACGTCCGCGGATACCGACCATTGCAGAACATGATCGAATCTGAGTTTGGAATCTGGCCTCTGACACCAGGCCAGTGGAATGAGTCCACCTTTGACCTGATCGATCTAATTATAAAATCCAACCGCCATAAAGTGGATGCTATTTTCGTATTTTCTGTTGGTGTCAATATCTATAACAAATCCTCCAACGTTATGAAGGTAGGAGCGCCCATTCTTATCTCACTTAGCAACAACAAAGTGCTTAAACTATACTATATTTTGCCACAGTTTACGTGCAGTATTAAGCATTTAAATCTTTTGCTTCAGTACAATTCATTTGTATGTTCTAGTTTCTGTTTGCTATGAACAGATCAAGTTCCGCTTCGTGTAAGTACACTTCAACAGAAGAAACAGTTGCAGACAAGAAAATGTCAGTGTAGGAATCCGTAACAGACAAATAAATTTCAGTGCAGGAAACCGTCACAGACAAGAAGATATCAGTGCACGAAAGTGTCAAAAACAAGAAAACATCAATGCAGGAAACCGTCACAGACAAGAAGATATCAGTGCACGAAAGTGTCAAAAACAAGAAAACATCAATGCAGGAAACCGTCACAGACAAGAAGATATCAGTGCACGAAAGTGTCAAAAACAAGAAAACGTAAGTGCAGGACACCATCACAGACAAGAAGATATCAGTGCACGAAAGTGTCAAAAACAAGAAAACATCAATGCAGGAAACCGTCACAGACAAGAAGATATCAGTGCACGAAAGTGTCAAAAACAAGAAAACGTAAGTGCAGGACACCATCACAGACAAGAAGATATCAGTGCACGAAACTGTCAAAAAAAAAAAGAACACCAGTGCAGGAAACTGTCACAGACAAGACGATATCAATGCACGAAACTGTCAAAAACAAGAACACATCAGTGCAAGAAACTGTCACAGACAAACAAGTGGAGAGGAAGAAACTAACCACAGGAGAAATGGTGATATCCTCAGGATATGAAGAAGAGAGTGCCCGTCACAGTGAAGGGGTGGCCTAAGGCCAATAAACCAGACAAGTGCCAGTGGAACGAGAGACCGCTGGCGATGGATAGGACACAAATCGAGGAAACCTTTTGATAGTTTTCAAGGCAGTCCTTTTTCTAGAATCCCCACGGTAAAAGAAGGAGAAGTAGACGGAAAACATATGGAGAAGAGCACTGTGGACATAAATGAAGATTATGAGGAAGACACGGAAAGACCTTTAGCCGATGACACGGGACAGGAAGACTTGGTCTAAGTTTGTTGAAGGCCTATGCTTCTTAGGAAGCTGAAGGGTGATGATGATGAAATGATGCACTACTAGAATAATAAAAAAGGATCTGCTTCGAGGTCGAATTACGCTGCGTTGATTAAAATAACTTTCTTGTCTGAACTCGATTTCTCTTAGCTCGAGCTTCTTCTTCTTCTTCTTCGTACACTCTCACACGTCTACTTGAATGTTTTCAAAGAAAGCTGTAATCAGGCTGAGGTAGATTTCCACCTTCCTTTGCCAATTTGTCAGCCCCTTCATTGCCGGTGATGTTACACTGAGATGGGATCCATTCGATCACAACACTTTTGAATCGCTGACATAGTTTGTTGAGCACTATTTTAAGGTCATCCAGGCCTGTATTATTTTCGCTTTTTAACGCTGCAATGACTGACTGTGCATCGATAAAGAAAGCTACTTGTCTCTCTGTGCTTTCCTTTGTCATTATAACCTCTGATGCAGTTCAAGGCCTCTGCCTCCGCTCTGAAGGTACTTGATATTTGTCCTGTTGCCACGGACAGCTTTTTTTGTGCACCAGTGCTAAAGGTCAGAAAGACACCGCCACCTCCATTTTCTGTGGCATTTGTTGCTGATTCATCTGTGTATATATGGGTCCAGGTGTTGCGTGGATAATGTTTCTCTATGTATTTTGTCGCTATGGATTTTCTCTCTGTTGCATTCAGGCTCTTTTTTTTCTTTCAATTCCATGAATGTTTTCTATCATTTCAGGGAAACGATGTTGTTTCCAAACTAAAAGCTTGTGTGCAGTGTATATGGGTTTAATAGTTGATATTGTATTTATGGAAACTGCTCTCATCTGTGGTTTGGTTGGTTCTACAAAGTTGCTTCGTTTGAGTCTTTGCCTTCTAAGAGCATTCATTCTATGACACATTGGATTGTCTGTTAATTTCTGGAAATTTTCAGCTTGTTACCGAGCCCTGCTGTCTCTTCTATCCTCCATTGGCTGGAGGCATGTAATCTTTTCGAATTCTTTGTCTTAGCTCCAGCAGCCCCAAAAGTTCAGCCTGGGAGATCGGTCTGAGTATTTGGTTGACAAAAACAGCTCAAAGATGATGGCATATGAAGAGAAGATTTTCCAGACTGCTAAATTGTTTGGATTTGACAACGAGACTGCATTAAGAGAGGAGGTAACTGCCATTGTTGATCTGGAAGTCAAGATTGCTGTGGTAAGTTATTTTGCCAGCGCCGTCTTTCTCACTCTTCTTAACTTTCTCAGCTGTTAAGAAGCTGTTAAGAATGATCATGGGACTATTTTCAAGTTAAATTTGCCCAAATTTAACCCTATTTTTGACGATATATCTTGTTTTTTAAACAGGTTTTAAACGGTTTGCCAAGAATACAACGTTGATAAGGCTATGTGGCCCAGTAGATTAATGCTTTTACTTACAAGCGAAGCTCTCACGGCTGTCTTACCATGGATGATCCATCCAGGAATTATTACAATGCTGTAAAAGCTTTATTGTTAGAAAAGTATCAACTTGAGGAAGATGGTTATAGGTTGAAATTTAAGTCACTTTTAGAGGATTCAACCAAAGATTTTGTTGAGTACATTTCAGCTATCAAGCTTTGTTTTGCTACTAAGGGTAACTGTAGCGTGATGTAAATACAATGCCTTGTTATGATAGAAAGAAAGGAAAATTGGCAACCAATCAAACGCCGCGAAGTTCGCTTGTTGATCGAACCGGTAGCAATGGCGATCTGCAGAGGAAGGGAAAGTGTGTTTGTATACAATGTATTCATGTGTCGTACAAGTGAATGGAGCGACAGAAAGTAATGACAGTGATTTCGTTTTTTGAGGGATAAGACCAACTATATTCATATAGTTGCTGTGAATAGTTGCTGTGTGCATTACTTTTGGAGAAAATTGAAGGTAAGAGAGCCAGCCTGAAGACATTTCTATGTCGATCGACTTCGGAAATTAATAATAAATCGAAGACAAAACCAATTAAGAACAACCATATATATAAATGAAGCTAATGATCGAACAAATAAAAGGAGAAATGAATGACAGTGATCTATAATCTGGTTGAACAGAACGAGCACGTTTTATGGACCATGCTGAGCACAGATTCCCCACATCAGCGAGAAAAACGAAAGTTAAAACTGTAGTTTGAACTGTGCCCTCTCATACGTCCGTGCTCAGCCTATAAAAGCAACCGGAGGTTTTTTTTCAAAATCGTACAGAGCGCAAATAAAAATCAGAAGATAGACAGACTGCTGGAGGTTGAGATAGCAGCGTGCCTGGAAAGCTTATTTCTCCATCTGCATGCTGGGCAGTTCAATACATCACCAATTCCTCAGTCCAGTTTGAACTTCTGAACCATCCTTAGAGGGTATGTAAGTTTATAAATATATATTGTAAATAAATTCAATTTCATTACAGGTTAGATAAGTTTAATCGATTTGTGAGGACTAAATTGGAATTTAATTTGTGGATGACGAAACGAACACGATACTTACCAGGGTTAAGCCGGAATGGAAACTCAGGAGTGTTCAAAAGCTTATAATCAATAAGAATACTTTTATAGATGACTGCAAGCTACTATAACTGTAGAAGGCGACTGCAGCATCATGATTTTGCACTAACAGTGTATTTTATTTATTTATGAAAATGTATTACAGTTAGACACATGTCATGCCTATGTTATACTGCCAATAGAACAGATCCATGTGTCATACATACACATGCATACTCTGAACACTTTCACTCACTGACACGTAGACTTGTGGGCCATTACGACCAAAGGTTAGCCACATGTCACACTTTGTTCCAGGTTACTGTTCTGGTTTGGAACAGCAGGATCTCGAACTGAAATCCACTCATGACTCACTTCAACAATAAGGAGCACCTCGGTGTGATTCTGTTCATGTACTAGGCTCCATCAGGTGTTGGTTAGCCTAGTGCAGAGTCAATAACCGACTGCTGTGAATATTACTTGTGTAGACCAGAAGAGCTGTACCAGAATATTGAAGCTGAGTAAAGTATATGTGACTGTTCAACAACCACTGTGAGCGGCCAAAAGTAAAAAATATGTGACTGTTCAATAGCCACTCTGAGCGGCCAAAATAAAATATATGTGACTGTTCAACAACCGCTGTGAGCGGCCAAAACTAAAAATCAAAAGAAAAATATAAGTGTTATGATGATAAACTGTTCTGTGTCAAGATTCAAGACAAATGACATTTTAGTTTTAAAGGAAATTTGAAAGAACATTCTGTTTATTTTGAAGAGTTCAACAAGAATTTTTTTTATCTAATTAATAATTACAACTAAACTTTTGAATAATTGTGTAATTAATCTTTTATTCATCCAAATTCACCATTTTCCATCATTCATATTTGCACAAGAAGAAAACCAAAGATAATAATTATAATAAATAATAATAATAAATAATTATAATAACATAATAAATGATTCAGTAATTGTATTCCTCTGACTTATCAATTTTATATTGTTGCATTTTGAGTTTTACTTAATTGTTGATTATCATAGGTTAGTTACTAGCAAAGGTGGCAACTTAGGCTCTAACTTTAATCTGATTACTTTCTGAAGTAGAGACCTTCACGGCCGTGACTATTCTGTGATACCAGTGCTCTTTTCTGACACTGGGACTATCCTCTTTTCGGACAGAATTCTTTGTCTGGTCTATCTTTAACTACTACTGACAACTATACTCATAAAAACCTTTCGCTACAGTAACAACAGTGCTGAGGACCGTTACATACGGACGGTACATCTCAGCAACCACTTCCAGCATGCTCAGACAACAGCGTGTACGTTCCCAGGCTTCAGGACCATCAATAACTTGACGGTCCTCAGACGCCTTCGAGAAACAAACATACGTGTTTACAGAACAGCACAACGGTCGCGCCTGCTTCCGTGACACATCGCAGCAAGATACCTATGGGCCAGACAGCACCTCAGATGGATTAACAGCCTGTGGCGTGCTGTCGTTTGGTCTCATGAATCCAGGTTTCTTCTTAAACGGCAGGATAGCAGGATCCGGGTACATTACAGGAGGGGTTAAAGGTAATCTTCTAACTGCATTCAGGAGGCAGCCAGTTTTGGCAGAGGAAGCGTTATGGATGGGGGAGGGGGGCTATTACCGCTGAGCACAGAACCAATCTTGTCAGAATTGAATGAACCATGACCGTCAATCGCTACATCTGTGACGTACTGCAGCCGCACAATTTGCCGTCCCTTCACCAACATGCCTAATTTACGTGCAGGACAATGCCTCGGCTCACAGAGCAGTAGCAGCCCTAGACTACCTCAATGCAGCTAATGTGAACATCCTCGACCCTTGGCTATCTCTGTTCCCTGACTTGAATCCCATTGAACATTTCACGGACCATGTGGACAGAAAGGTGCTCACCCTCCATTATCAGCCAGTGACATTGGGTCAGTTGTATACAGCACTTACTGAGGCGGCATGGAACAATATCACAGAAGACCAGATCAGACGTTTGGAATTCTCCATGAAACGCCGCTGCAGCACAGTGGTGAGAGTTTATGGTGGTCACATTCGTTATGGAGTTTGTGATTTTTTGTTTTGGACACCACACTTATTTAAGGTACGACCATCGGTTTAAAGGAAAGCTATACCAGCCTTCCTTTCATCCTGAGACGTCGTCAGTTTCGTGTGACTTTAGCTTTGCCATGACATTCAGTAAGGCATAGGGACAACCGTTTGATTACGTAGGTGTATACATACAAGAATCAGTCTTTACCTATGGTCAACCTTATGTAGAGCTCACGCTCAGTTTCCCAAGGAGTAACAAATTTATCACGCTCTCTTGTCCTTGCCATCCGTTCCAGCTTTTTCTATGTCTTCTGTATCTCTTTCATTTCTGTCTCTATTTCTCTTCTACGTACGTTTTTCGGCCTCACTTGACATCTGTTACCATGGAGATTCCAGACAAGAACTGCAAAATATGTAGTCGCCAAGAATTTCACATAGATTTGTACAACGGTTGCTCTTTATGGGCAGGATGCACACTAGATGGTTGGCGGTTTTATTTTGTTTTTGGTTTTTGTTTTGTTATAAATTAATCATCATTATCACTTTTGTGACGATATGGTTGTGCGATCTCACGTCCACTCAGTCAGTATCACTTTTTTCTTAATTTTTCTCTTCCTCTCACTTATCGCTTTTATTTGGCATACATTTTGCCCTTTCATTCATTATTATGTGGCATATTTTATGCACCATTTTTTCTCTCTATGCTGAATCAAGTAAGGGAAAGTCTCTAACACTCCACTCCCCTACGGAAGTATTTGCTATAGGACTGTCTTTATCTTGTTTACCACCCCTCAGACGTATTTACGTTCCGCCAGGTGAACTGTGGTATTATCGTAAAATACCCAGTCATCAGACCGGTCACCCGCTTATCTCTTTGAATCCGTCTGACCACCTTTGGAAACGTGTCGGTCCAACATTTGACCCCAGTCAAGAGCTGCTGATTGTGTTGACACAAGCTTGTATTGTGCGTACGATTAAAGAAGATAACATTGTCTGACCAGACATCTGTCTGGCAGAGGCACGCAGATAAAGGCGATAATTGGATAACCTGTCGGGGTAGACATCTGGGCGGAAGACATTACGCCAGGAAAACATGGTCACAATATTGTAGGAGGCAGACAGGTGCAGCCGGAATAATATTACGTCTTTTTATAAAGAGGTCACGAGTGTATATTAAAATTAATATTTTAAACACGCGAGGGGATATTTAAAACTTCCCCACCCAAACAGTGCTAGAGAGATTTGATTGGTTTGATTTGAGATGCCGGAATAAACAATGAATTCTATTGGAACATTCTGCGGAAACACCATCTGTGATTTGAACTGAGAATGAGAGATATAATCTAGTGAACACAGAACAGACAGCTTCGCAACTTCAACCGAGCAACTCCCAAGAAGCCAGAAAGAGAAGGATCTGACCTAGAATTCCTATATCAAAAGAGACAGATCGGCAGTATTTGGGCAACTCTGAAATCTTAAGAGATAACCCGCATATTTAAATACACAGACTGTAAAACTTCAGGACCAGGACTTTACATATTAGGACTGGAAACCTAAGAATTGGATCATCAGTCATACGAGAAATAATATCCCAGACCAAGTGTATCGCAGAACACCCGTCGTAGAGGAATTACTGTTTCCCAGGCCAAGTGATTCATAGAAAACCGTCAGAAGAGGAGTTTCTCAGACGAAATTGATTCGAGAGCATATGCACCGAAATTGCTCGCGTCCATCTGAAAATCTGCGCAAGGAGATTGTGTATTCCAAAAAATTTGGGGTAAGTTGTGAACATTTCTATTACAAACGTGAATTTAACATGTTTTCTTGCTAGTGGATAAATATGAGGCTGGCAACCTCAACATATGAAAATTGTATGTTCATGAACCACTAAAGCAAGAGCTGCTGATTGTTTCTGACAAGTCATGCGTAAAACCCGACAGCAGAGCGACCCCCAGACTACGACTGGTGCAGTGATGAGTGATGACTACATCATATGTGCCTCCAGTGTAACAAATTATCTTGTGAGATTTATGTACCTTTCTTAATTGTAATTCAGGCAAATCATTATTCACGCACTCCAGACGCAATTTCCTAGTTAACACCCAGAAGGATATGGGTGAATTTTCATCATATTCCCTGAGTTACACTGTGAGCTCGGGAATTTAATTCTTCTGAGAGGTTAACATTGGTGGGTGGAGCGCATGACAATGGGCCTGTTAGTTTGCGGCGAACAAGTGTACTCAGCAGGCATTTGTTTCTTTCTATTTGTCTAAAGTTCGTGGTTAAAAGCCATCAGACGATTTGTGGTACAGTACTAACGCCGCTAGTGTGAGAGAAAAGCTTCCACCATAACCGCCTGCAGTGAAAGAGAGTGTGGAGAAGGCTTTCGTCATCACAGCATTGATGAACCACAGCTGCAGGACTCACTCATACAAGCTAAGTGCTAACTAAAGACACCAGCAAAAAGGACATTTCAGTTAAACTTTAAGTATTAAGTTAAAATTCCACCTACGTCTCAATGACGAGAACTTTATAACTATCAAAATTCCACTAATCTTTCTGTTGGGAGTTAGAAAATGCAGTAGTTTGAATGCCCAGAACGTCGCTTCGCTACCCCAGCCCAATAGCCACTCTGTGTCACATGATGAGACTGGCAGGGAAAGGATTGCTAACGAGGCGTATGCAAGAAGAGAGAGTTTCGCAGTAAAGGGGGTGGAGAAAAAGGTGGCATTCAGTGACCAGCCGTTTTGGCTGTTGAGATGTGTATCTGTGTGTGTGTGTGTGTGTGTGTGTGTGTATGGCCCATAAGATATATCAATGGGTCTATTGTGAAGTTCGTCATGTTTATTAAAGTTATAAACCGTCACTCAGCAGCTATTACTTTCTTTGGAGAAAGAGATGTGTACACAAAAGTAAACTAATACTTGTTTGCCAGGCACGTAAAGAAAGAACCCTGGACAGTAAATTCCCATGAATATTGTATGTAAACAACATACACTTGCAAAACCCTAACACGAAACAAAAACGGCATTCCACACTTTCCATATTTATGTTAACCTGTTAAAGACTATTTCACTATTACATTTGTTATCTGTTGTTTTAAAACTAAACAATAATAGTTGATTTAGTTATATGTATGAAAGCAAACGTATAAGCCAGAATAATTAATCTATATATAAATACTTAGACGTATATTTACACTAAACAGAGCTATACCTTATAAGAGGGATTTCGTTGGATTACACCAACTGGAGGCTTGAACGGGCTAAACCATTGCTTAAACCCTTCACAAAAGGCGACGGACCAGATAATAAGTTAACAAATCGCTCAGCCCTAAGCAGCTTTTGCTCTTGACTTCTGTGAATATCTTGTGAATTCCCCCCTTAAAGTAGAAGTGGCATTAATCTTCTATCTACATCTCTGCCAAGAGTAATCTTGCGCGCAGGTAGATACCTTGGAAGCCAATATTAGCTACTCTTGAGTTCTGGTCACTGTTGGACCACTACTGCAAAGCAGGGGAGGCAATCCGTGACAACTTTATGTGATTCCACCCTTTGAAGGCACTAGAATGTGTGCGATTAGATATCGCTAAGATAAGATATAAGAAAACTAAATCAGGCTTAACAATCTCTGCCAATCTTTGTACATTTACAATCTTTTATTGAGGTCATATGAGGTTATTTTATAACTTTCTGTTCTCCTCTTTCTTGTCATATTGTATGTTGTTGTTACGGATGCTATTAGTCTTGTAGTGTGTAGTTGATAGTGTTGCAAAGCTCAGTGACACAATAGGCATCGTACTGACAAACACGAATAGAGACGGGCAAGAACATACATTACATCAGTTCAGACGAATCCAAGCCGTGAGGTGGATGGGTCCACATAATATGGTTGGCGTTTATTAGTAACAGTAGATAAAGACATCATTGAATAATGACATGGCATATATATATAAGTACTTCGTCCTGTCCTTCAATCGTCACGTCTCATCAACAATTCTGGCCGCTGTACTAGAGGTGCATACGAACGATGATCACCCAAGTAATGTGGGTCAGACAAATGCAGACGCGGAATTATATCACAAAATACTTTTTAGGTTGTCACAAACCTCTCACTAGGTTCTCGATCATCTTATCCAATATCTTCATAATAGTGGTGGCCTTCGAATAATAAAATATGCCACACATCGCTCAACTTTCACTGTATATCAGGAGCTTACTTAAATACGTCTTTCTGCATAGTTTTATTTCCTAATCGCATTTCTTCCACGTATATATTTCTATACTTACCTTCTATGTGTAATAAATTCATAGTTTCACTAATTTTAGGACCGTGACGGACTTTGGAAGAACTTCGTGATGTCAACTGTTATTTTGCAAAAATAAATAAAGTAAATTATTAAATAAATGTAAAAAATATTAAATAAATTGAAACTTTCACTCTCCACAGACATCAGTTCCTCTGCCTTACTTGATTAACTTAAGGAATGATATTAAGTCGTGGCACACTAGATTTAGCAATGAGGTTCGTATTCTATTGTATGTTTTTGTTTAGAGTTTTTGGTATAGGCATATTTTTGATAATTATTTGGTAACTGGTAGATTCTTCCTTTCTTACAACGTCATGCCTGTCCACAGACTGTTAAATGTAAGCTACATTTCGCTAGTAGTAAACTATCCCAACGTTTGATTGACAGAGTGATTAGAGCACTGGTCTCTCGCGGCAAAGGTGCCGGGTTAGATTAATGGTATCGACACGCTCCAGTCTACCCAGCTTTAAATGGGTACCTAACTTTGCTAATGAGTTAAGGAAGAAAAAGGCAGCGAGGAAGGAAACTGGTCAGTGCGCAAATGAAGGTGTGAATGAACAGTTTGATTATGGAAAGAAGCCAACAATACGACTGATAAACAGTACATGAACTGGAGTTTCGTCAAACTTCAAACGTTGTTCTCAGAGGCAGTAAGTCGACCATGGCTTCTCAGAGGCAGTAAGTCGACCAGGGCAAGCTTTTAAAGGATGCACGAACATTACGCGACATGTTGTCATAAAAGAAATGTTAGTTATTTAGTCAATTTACGGTCCATTAGATCATTATCACTGCTCCACATGTCATTTATGTAAGGTTACTCCATGTCTTCATATTTCATACATCCATATAATTTTCACTTCAAAAATCTAATGACGGTCGCCTGCAATGAAATGACCACAGTAGTGATAGTGCCGTCTGTAATGCATGTAACAGAAACAACACACTGTAATTAATAACCTGTCAATGTTGACGGGTTATTGCTAGTTACAAGATAATCATTGTTCTGGAATCTCTAGGATAAAATAAACATGAATAGTCCTAAAACACACGGAGAAAGGAATTATCTGACACGGATAAAGAAGACAAGGAAAAATCTTGAACGGATAGCACTAGACTAGGGAAGGGGGGGGGCCGGGGGGTGCTTGGTGTCAATATGTGTAAATACGCAAATCTGGGAGCTGAAAAGTATTAAATTAATCAGCAAATTGGTCATCAAAATGACTTACTGACTGGTCGCTAATACTAAAACATAAACTGGTATTGATAAATCTCGCTCTGAAACTTGGCTTTAAACTATAATCTATGTGCCAGTGGAACAAGAGATGAGAAGAAGACGCTGGAGATATCCATCGAGGAAACCTGTTGATAGCATTAGCAGACAGTCCTTATTCTGGAACCCCCAAGGTAAGAAAAGTACAGGTAACCCAAGGAACACAGAATTGGAGACAGACGTGAAGAGAAAGATGAAGATATGGACAGACCTGGAGCTGATAGCACCGGACAGGAAGACTTCTCATGACTTTTATGTCGGCAGCTGAAGGATGATGATGATTGATGATGATGATGATGATGATGATATATGCTATATGTTTCTCTTGCAGATTTTTAATCTGTTGAAGTTTTTTAAGACCGTGACATCTACACCAGATGTCGGAATTTATGATGTCACAGAGAATGACACTATTTTAACGAGCCCAGGTCTGTACTTAAAGAATCTCCTTCCTGCTTTGCAGACGACACCGAAAAGGTATATTGATGAAGTCATTGGTCCCTTTGTCACATTCCAGTATTTCGCACTCAGATCTGTTTCATCATCATCAGCATCATCATCATCGCCATCATCATCAATATCATCATCAATATCATCATTATCATCATCAATATCTTCATCATCATCATCAATATCATCATCATTTTCCTCTGCGTTCCTTCCAGAACATAGAGCCACCACTGGTGCTGGTCACCTTGCTCTTGCGGCGGTGGTTTCTGTGGCAACGGGTTTCACATGATGAGGTTGCCAGCCTCATGCACAACCTCATTTTAGTTGCCTAGAACGACATGCATGAGCGTGCAAAAGTCCAATTCTTTCATTTGTCTCTCCAAAGAACTTCTCGAGCTACATAAGGCCGAACCTGCATTTTCAAAATAAAATCAACAGAAGTTGCTAACAATCAGGACGAACTGCAGATGAGACAGCGAAAGTGGAAAAAATGGCAGTAGAATTTTTGGTCAATATGGTCAATCTCATAGAGTATACAGTGTTCTGGTCATGTTCAGTCCATCCCTTATAACTCTGTGTCGTATGGACAGTCGTGTTATGTTTTAATTAGCAAGTTCTAATAAATAAACTAAAAACATTTATCTCAAATTTTTCACTTCGCATGAACATGTTAACAAATAAAACAATGACAGAAAAGTATTACAACAGGCATAAACATTTTTTAAAAAAATTTCAAAACCAGCCTCTGAATGTCAGACTGAAATGATATGGCAAATACAAATTACAATGAAGCAACTTCGCACAAATAAGCAGTAGAACAAACCTTATTGTACCAGACGTCGAACAGACACAAGCACAGCACTTTATTATCACCAGCACATTTCCATCATGAAGGAGAACACGATTTCCAGAACTGATTGACAACATGCCAGAGGTGATAGTGAAACAAATACAGATAGGCGCAGAAAGGAAACACAGATATGAAATACGGTCACAGAACAGTTTCATGAGTGTAAATGATGATAGTGATTGGTGTTAAAGGTCACTGAACTGTTGTCAACACTTGGTTAAGTGTAACTCATGTATTGAGTTAAGGTCTGACTTTATGTCAGCATTGTTGTGACTTGTGCGTGCGCTGGGAGAGGGCGTTTGAGTGAATACAAGTCTGGGGTGACTGAGACAGTCTGTGTTTGGCAGCCGAGCTGTACGCTCGAGTCTGTGATTAGTAGCCGAGCTGTGAGCTCGTATTGTGTGACTGTGGAGAAACACAGATGTGATTATTCTAATATGTGAGGATATATTTATTATATTGTGTAGATCCTTCCTATTGTACAGGCGAAGATTATTGTACCGCCTGGAACCATATTTATATTCTATTCATGGAGAACAGTATAGGACGTTGCAGTGTCCGCCCCTGGAGCTACTGGGAAGAAAGGCGACGCGTTTCCCGCCTTGTAGCTGTATGGGAATAATACAGGCGTTGTTGAATTCCCGCCTGGAGGAGATTCTGAGAGAATCTAGATGGCGATGCTTAATGCCGCCAACCACTAATAATAAGTGAATCACACCTGGATGGTGTTATGATTGTGCGAGGAGGGTATGCCGCACAAAGGACTTTATGTGTACTGTTAGTGTGTGTTCCTGTAAAGTCAGTTCGTGCTCACGAGAGTTCAGAGCTATTTTCTGCAGGCAATGTCAGCCTGAATGTAATGGCAGTATGCTTACTAAATGTAATTGATTTCTACGATTTATCTATCAGTCTAATAAATGTTATGGAACTGTACCAGTGGCGTTGGGTTAATTCATACGAGCCATTGTTGATCTTCATCTACATACTTCTTCTTCTTCCTTCTTCGCCCTGAAAAGGACGGTGGTTGCGTTGTGTCTGTTTACGCCGTAGCTGTGATATCCGCACCTTTCGGTCGACACATCCGACTTCAGCACGGCATTTTTTAGGGACCGAGTTTGCCTTCCCATTTCGATCCGTACTCGCTCAGCCAGACTGCACTGCTGCAGACTGTTTCCAGGACCACCACGTGGAGGTGGAGTACGGTCTTGACCAGCTCTGGTTCGCTGGTCCTGATGCAAGCAGTCAAGCTATGGGTCGCTGACTGCATTCACTATTGCTGCATCTTTGGGTCCCATCTACATACAACCCACACCCACCATAATATTGTTCCTGACAACTGGGGACATCGTCTATACAGTGTCCTGACAAATACATTAAAGAGATATACCCAGTCGTAGTACTGACCCTGTCCATACACACTGATCAACAACCAAAGGCATTAAATTAAAACAATAAATAAAATAAAAACTAAGGGGAAGGCGTACACATGAAACTAAAGGATGTACAGAAAAATCATATCGCAGTGGCCACTGGAAAATTCTCAAACAAGTTCGAAGCTGTGGTAGTAGACCTAATAACAACTTCAATAACCATGATAAAAAAAATCAAGATAGTATTTATATCATTTTCGATATAAGCCATAACTGCCCTTAAGAGCCATATCAATAACGAATTTGACAACCTGTAAGAAGCAGTAATGAAAACCATCTGTAAAATCAGCAAAGTGGAATTACGATAGACTCTTGCTGACTGCAAGATGCATGTAAATGAGAAAGTATATAAGACTCGCCAAAGAAGAAGAAAAAAATTCAAATCGAAAATAAGATATGTAATGAGATTAAAGCAAATATCAAAAATAGCTCCAAAGGAAAATGACATTGTGACCAGTTTCCAATTTTCATAGGCTCAACACATGCATTAAATGAATAAATACAATTTAAAAAAATTTTTATTTCATATAATGTGATACCATTTTATCTCCGTTTTACAATTCTGGCATATTTTCCGAGCTAGAAGATAATGGGGTGCGGGGCTTCTTAAGATACTGTAAAGGGAGGCTGGACCACTTAAAGGTTAAGAAGCCCTGGTGTAGGAATTCGCACAATCATGAGCTGATTATGAATTATTTCAGGACTATCATCAACTATATTGTCTGGAGGGTTATTAACTCGTACTTGGATGCTTTTCCCACAGTCACACAGGTAAACTATCCTTCAATCCGTTTGTTTGGCTTTTTATAAATCTGTTTTCTACTCATGTTACTAAGTTGTTGGCCCGTCTGCCTACCTACCTATTTACTGCATGCCCAGCTATACAAATCGTTCTATCGTACTGCCCCCTCCCCAGTCTATTAGTCTGCTGTCTATGCTTTCTGCCTCTCTGTCTATCTATTCTGCTAATGTGTCTGCCTACTACTACTACTACTACTACTACTACTACTACTACTACTACTACTACTACTACTACTACTACTACTACTACTACTACTACTACTACTACTACTACTACTACTACTACTACTACTACTACTACTACTACTACTACTACTACTACTACTACTACTACTACTACTACTACTACTACTACTACTACTACTACTACTACTACTACTACTACTACTACTACTACTACTACTGCTACTACTACTACTACTACTACTACTACTACTACTACTACTACTACTACTACTACTACTACTACTACTACTACTACTACTACTACTACTACTACTACTACTACTACTACTACTACTACTACTACTACTACTACTACTACTACTACTACTACTACTACTACTACTACTACTACTACTACTACTACTACTACTACTACTACTACTACTACTACGACTACTACTACTACTACTACTACTACTACTACTACTACTACTACTACTACTACTACTACTACTACTACTACTACTACTACTACTACTACTACTACTACTACTACTACTACTACTACTACTACTACTACTACTACTACTACTACTACTACTACTACTACTACTACTACTACTACTACTACTACTACTACTACTGCTGCTACTGCTACTTCTACTGCTGCTGCTGCTGCTGCTACTACTACTACTACTACTACTACTGCTACTGCTGCTGCTACTACTGCTACTGCTGCTACTGCTGCTGCTACTACTACTACTACTACTACTACTACTACTACTACTACTACTACTATTACTACTATAACAATTACTCTAGCCTCATCACTCTAAGAGCTACTTTAGCAAACACTTCGCATCAGTCATGCTTTATTCTATCTCCACTTTTGGCCAAAATTGACCTGAGGTCATATTTTGATATACAATAGTTTAATCTATCACTCTACACAATATCTTACAGTTAACTGTTTGGATCATCATGACAAATGTCATTTTAATGTGATACATCATTCTTTTCAACTAGTAACCCAAAAACTTTCAACGCGTTTTTCTCAAAACAAACTAAAGTCGAGATGGAATAAAGCGTTACTATGGTTATTTCAGACTAGACTATCTTTCATCATCATTTTCCTTTTCACTCCTTATGGGGCCTGAGACTACCATTACAAATGGTCCCCTTACAGGAAGCCTGCACAAAGCATTCATATGCCCCTGCAGCAGTGGTTTCTGTAGTAATTTGTTTTACATGATGAGAATGACAGCACAACCTTATACAGGGTGTTTATAAAGTCGCTGTGCAGTAAATTTGAAAAATATTTTAGAAATTACGTCACGAATGATGCAAATTTACGTCATGATATTCTGTGTTCCAATGCTGTGTTCCACAATCCCGTGTGCAGCATTACACAACAAGCCCCAATTGAAAACCACATTTCTGGTGACGTAGTCTCGCCCGGGCGTAAATTTCACTGCACAGCGACTTTATAAACACCCTGTATTAGTCGCCTTGTAAAAGACACGCCTAATGGTGCAGTAGTCACATTCTTTCTTTGTCTTTATGAGACCCACAGGAACTATACGATGCTAAAACTAGATTGGGCTGATGTAAAGACATTTTATACAAGTGCTAGGCTGTATCAGTAGAATGTTATACCATTAGCATTACACATGTCTAGACTGGGCTGATGTAAAGACATTTTATACAAGTGCTAGGCTGTATCAGTATAATGTTATACCATTAGCGTTACACGTGTCTAGATTGGACTGATGTAAAGACATTTTACACATTTGCCAGACTGAATCAGTAGAATGTTATACCATTAGCGTTACATATGTCTAGATTGGGCTAATGTAAAGACATTTTACACATTTGCTAGTCTGTTACATTTGCCTACAGACTGATGATCAGCCGGTAACATCTTCACGAGAGTCCAGCTGCATAGAAACTATTGCGTACCAGAACGATCTCATGTATGCTGCTAATGCGATGTTTCTTCGTGAAGGGTTCAGGGAAGATGATAAAACTGAGGTGACATATCTTAACACTGTCAGTACTTCACACAGTAGACAACGGCAGTGATGTAACTAAACGAGAAAGCTGTGGCACTAATAAATGATGATGCTAACAATTATTATCATAATGTTCCTTTTCGCTCCCTATGATGCATTGGATCAATAACTGCAGATGGGAAGCATCTTTGTAGGAAGCCTGCAAAACGCAGTCCACATGCTCATGCAGTGGTGGTTTCTATGGCAAAGAGTTTTACATGATGAGGTTGCCAACTCCATGCACAACCTCACAATAGCCGATGTGTACGACTTGCCTGAGGAAGCAGTATTCCTATTAGTTCCTTGTCTGATAAGAGACCCCCGTGAACTACAGCTGGCAACCTTGTCGTGGATTTGATGGTACTGTATGGTTGTGATATTACCTAGTGTGATGCATGAGGTCAGCTGTGAAGGCTCCTGAGATAAATGTAGCTGTGAATTTACAGAAGGCCCTTCTTGCTACCACTTACGACCTCACACATATCTTTTTTACTAATGAATGTGGCTACGTTAAATATCTAGGGTACTGATATAGAATGTGTTGTGGTAGATTACATACACACACACAGAGATATTTAATAAGTCTAATACTATTAATAAAAATTTATAACACACTGAACTAACTCAAGCCGTGTAAAATTTTGATAGTAAATTTTCTTTAAGTTTATTTGTTCTGAACCAAGGTTTTATTTTGGTCAGAACATATGATAGGTTTTGAAATTATGAATGAAATGCATGAATATATGGCATAATAAATGAAAGGTGTGTACATATGTATTTCACAAGACTAGTTAATATTACTACTGTTCATTTTTCAACACAGCATTTGACACCACTTTGTGCCAAATAAAAACTTACAGTTCTGAAATAAAAGTTGGTCATTTCAGAACACATAGTATAAGTTCCCCAAGACTACATATTCTGAAATATGTTCATTAGCTTCCTGCCATTGAATAGGATAGGTGATATGTTCCACTGATCTCAACACTTGATCCGCCCTTCATAATCCTTGCTGGCGTTTATGTATTTTGTTTGTCTCTAGACCCTGAACTGGGGCTGGGGATCTGGAGCGAATCCTTACTTGTTGTAAGGGATAGATTTTGATATGGCAGTATCAAATCACTCGAAATATTAAACAATATTAAAATATACAAAGAAATACTTTCAGTCTTACCAGAATTATGAATAGAGAACACAGTTATATGCTAGCAAAACTCAGCTGAGCTGCTGGCTCTAGTATGGCGTCCCTCTAAATATTGCAATTAGCTTTTGGGAAATACACCACTGAAGAATTACTGTGTCTACTACTGGACAATTTATGTTGAATGGCAAAAATGCGCGTATGAGCGCCGATAATATGATTATCGGTGGCCAATCCCCGCCTTTCCCCCTTTTCAAATTCAAACCTCCTACCAAAAGTCAATTCAGTCATACCTCAGTCAAGTATGTATTATTGTCTGTTGGTCCGCCTGTCTCTACTTGCGTTTTTTTTACAAAAACACACTTGTTTATACATGCATTTCCTACACGAATCTGCCTCTAGAGTTATTTTTAGCCACAGCTTTCCACCAATTCCCCCTCTCTTTCATTCATCTAGATTTTAGCACTTGAGTCTCAAGGCCGCAATTTTTTGAAAATTAGTGACATTTTTTTGTTTCAATGCAGTCGCTCGCTGATATGAACAACACAGTCTTTTGTCAATATCTTCATTATTATCTATCCGTCTGTATAAATGAAAGCATATTATTTCTCTGCTCAAGATGGGCCATCAGGCCAGCTAGGTTTTATATTCCTAACATTATTATTAAGAAAAAGTTACTTTTCAAGGTTAGTTGTTTTTTTTTGAAATATATTCGAGCATCTTCTGTAATGCGTTTGCCGCTGAATTCAAATAAAGGACTAAGTATCGCAAAAGCGTCCAAGAAATGACTGTTGCGTATAATAGCTAAGGTCCCTTTTGTCCATTTCTTTACCTTGTGTCAACTTGGGGACGTGAATTTTTTTCCTTTCCCCACCAATTGCGTCTTTTTAGCCTTGCTAGTTTCAAGCACGTGTTCAGTCATATTTTTCTTTTTGATCTCCGTTCTCATCCCGTCTACAAGGGTAAACGTTTTGCCTTCACGTCTAACAAGTTAGTTTCCATGGCGGGTGGTGACCCGCGGCATGGGCGATCATGTCTTCTAGTAGCTTACGCATTATTTTTATCCCTACATTTTATCTTTGGAGATATTTTAACGTTGTATCACGGTCAATTTTATCACAAACCTCAAAACGTAAGACACATTTCACAGAAACTAACCCCACAAGAGCGTGTGAATGCTTTGTGCATGTTTCATGCTAATGGTACGGTTACAGTGGTGGGCCCGTGTTCTATAAGGAGCATATAATAAAATGGTGATGATGATGATGATAAGTATGACGGAAGGCAACGTCTTTACAGCTTTCTTTTCTGTTTCTGTATGTCAAATAATTCAATTGACGATGATGAGAAAGTGACTTTGTTAGTGAGGATCAATTAGTTCACAGATGATTTTGTTGGTGAGGTTCTATTAGGTCACAAATAAGATTTTGTTGGTGAGGATTAATTAGGTCTCAAGTATGAGTTTTGTTGGTGAGGATGTATTAGGTCACGAATAAGATTTTGTTGGTGAGGATCTATTAGGTCACAAATATGATTTTGTTGGTGAGGATCTATTAAGTCGGTGACAAAACGTCTGTACGTGTTCTGTTGGTGGCTCTCTCACACCATCAGCCACTCCGGCAGTATGCCATCTTTTCTTAATTTTTCTCTCCGATCGCTTATTTTTTGGCATTTTTTTGCCCTTTCATTCATTATTTTGCTCTATGCTGGATCTAGTAGGGTGACGTCTCTAACACTCCACTCCCCTACGGAAGTATCTGCTATGGGACTACCTTTATCTTTTTACACGCAGACGTAATTACCTTCCGCCAGGTGAACTTTGGTATTATCGTAACAATACCCGTTCATTATCACTGGTCAGCAGGAAGACGTTTATCTCTTTGAATCAGTCTGACCACCTTTGATAGGAGACGATGCTCGTTTGACAATATGGTCTCGTACGAGGATGAATAGGAAGACCGTATTGTCCGTCTGAGAAATCAGCCAGGGGATTCACACACAGAGGCGATAATAAGATAATCGTTTCACGGGACACCCCTGTGTGTGATTAGCGCAGATAATCTGTCTGGCCAGACAATCTTGACGGAAGGCATTTAGACAGGTAATCAGTTCACACATTTGTTTGTGAGAGTGCACAAGATGTCACCGGAAATATTACCGCATGATTTGAAAGAGGTCACGCGTGGGGATATTAAATTTAATATTTTAAACTCGCAGCGGAGATTATGAATTAAACACCCCAACCCATGCGAAAAGAGCTTATGAATGGATTGAAGTGAGATCCGGAATATACAATGAATCTCATTGGCAAGTATGCCGGGAAGTACAATCTGTGATTTGAACTGGAAACTGAAAATAAAATCTAGCGAACTCAGAGACACAGAACAGACAGCTTCGCAACTTCAAACGAGTAACTCTCAAAAGGCCAGAAAGAGAAGAATCGAACCTAGAATTCCATACTTATAAGCGACAGATCGAAGTATTTGGGAAACTTAAAACCGTAACAAGTAAGCCCGCCTTTATAAATACAGAGACTGAAAACTTGAGGGATCAGGATTTTGGCAAGTATGCCGGGAAGTACAATCTGTGATTTGAACTGGAAGCTGAAAATAAAATCTAGCGAACTCAGAGACACAGAACAGACAGCTTCGCAACTTCAAACGAGTAACTCTCAAAAAGCCAGAAAGAGAAGGATCGAACCTAGAATTCCATACTTATAAGCGACAGATCGAAGTATTTGGGAAACTTAAAACCTTAAAAAGTAAGTCCGGCTTTATAAATACAGAGACTGAAAACTTGAGGGACCACGACTTTAAATATCAAGACTGGAAACCTAGGAATTGGGTCACCCATCATCAGAGAAACTTTCCCAGACCAAGTGTTTCACAGATTCACCCGTCATAAAAAGGGATTCAAAATTTCCAGACCAAGTGAATCGAGAGCATATGAAGCTAAATTCCTCGTGTCCATCCGAAACCTGTGCGAGGAGATTGTGTATAACCCAAAATTTTGGGGTAAGTTGTGAATATTTATTTTACAAATGTGAATTTGACATGTTTTTCTTGCTTAGTAGTTATATATGAGGCTGGCAACCTCAACATATGAAAATGGTATATTCATGAACCACTACAGCAAGCGCTGGTGATTATTTCTGGCTAGTCGTGCGGAAAACGCGACAGCAGAGGTGACCACAGACTCCGACTGGAGCAGTAATGAGTGATGATTACATCACATGTGCCTCAAGTGTATCATATCATTTTGTGAGATATATGTATCTTGTTAATGTTAGTCCAGGCACAAATCATTATTCGCGCTGTCCAGACATATTTTCCCAGTTTAAAACCCAGAAGAGTACTGGTGATTTTTAATCATATTTCTTGAGCATTTAATTCTTCTGAGAGATTAACATTGGTGGGTGAACAGCAAGAGGATGCGCCTGTTAAGCTTCTAACTCAGCATACTTAGCAGAGGCATTCGTCTTTCTATTTTTTTCTAAAAGTACGTGGTTACAAGCTATCAGACGGTTTGAAGTACTAAAGTTACTACGCCGCTAGTGTGAGAGAAGAGCATCACCACTGACCGCTTACATTGGACGAGTTATGTGGAGAAGTCCACTCATCGCCAAAAAGAAGTGATGGAAACCACGGCGACAGAACTCACCTAGAGTTAAGTTTTCTTGTAAAATAGGCGAAAGTAACGGACTTTGATAAGTCCTCACCTACGTCTCCGTGACGAAAACTTGTATTTACAGCAAAATTTCACCAATCTTTCCATATTTATTTTAACTGTTAAAGACTAATTCATTATTAAAATTGTTACATGTTGTTTTAAAACTAAACAATCATAATCGCTTCAGTTTTTTTTTAAATGTATGATGGCAAACGTATGAGTCAGAATATTTATTATATATATAAATACCTAGACATATATTTACCTCTAAACAGAGCTATACCATTATAAGAGGAAATTAGCTAACTTAACTCAGCTGGGGGATTGAACGGGCTAAAAACAATTGCCAAAATCCTTCACAAAAGGCAACGGACAGATATAAGTTAACCATAGCTCAGCGTTAGCCGCATGGTTCTTGACTTCTGAATTATCTTGTGAATGATAGAAGCGTCATTACACTTCTATCTACATCTCTGTCAAGAGTAATCTTGTACGAAGGTAAACACCTTTGACGACCCAGTTTAGATACTCTTGAGTTTTGGCCACTGTTGGACCACTACTGCAAAGCAGGGGAGGCAATCCGTGACAAGGTCACAAATATGATTTTGTTGGTGAAGATCTATTAGGTCACAAATATGATTTTGTTGGTGATAATCTATTAGGTCACAAATATGGTTTTGTTGGTGATGATCTATTAGGTCACAAATATGGTTTTGTTGGTGAGAATCTATTATATTAGGTCACAAATATGATTTTGTTGGTGAGAATCTATTATATTAGGTCACAAATATGATTTTGTTTGTGAGGATGTATTAGGTCACAAATATGATTTTGTTTGTGAGGATGTATTAGATCACAAATGTGATTTTGTTGGTGAGGATCTATTAGGTCACAAATATAATTTTGTGGGTGAGGGTCTATTAAGTCACGAATATAATTTTATTGGTGATAATCTACTAGGTCCCTAATACGATTTGGTTGGTAATGGCTTATCAGGGCACACATATGATGTTGTTGCTGATGTGTGTTATCTGAGCCAAAAAGGGAGCAAATTATAGCAACACTGTAACCTACCATGTGTGTCGTGAGATACGACTAAGGAGGGTTGGGCTAGGTACCGGCTACCCATCCTGTAGAAAATGTAAGCCACAAAAAATAAAAACTTAAAAAACCGATTACTTATTAGATCACAAATTCGATTTTGTTGCTACAGATCTGTTAGGTCACGAATATGATTGTTGTTGATCATGATCTGTTAGGTCACGAATATGATTTTGTTGGTGATGATATGTTAGGTCACGAATATGATTTTGTTGGTGATGATCTGTTAGGTTACGAATATGATTTTGTTGGTGATGATCTGTTAGGTTACGAATATGATTTTGTTGGTGATGATCTGTTAGGTTACGAATATGATTTTGTTGGTGATGATCTGTTAGGTTACGAATACGATTTTGTTGCTGATCTGTTAGGTCACGAATATGATTTTGTTCCTGAAAGACGCTATTTCCCGCATGATGAGTGATCTTACTTGGTTAGATGAACCTACACGACAGCTGAGCAAAGCAAAGGTATTGTAGTGAGTGTTACTGTTCGCTGACTTTAATTCAGTCAATAGGTTGCATTAAGAAGATTGTTCATATTATTGGTTACTTACGTGAATATTAATTATATTGATGGTTACTTACATGAAGGTTGCAAACGGTTGCGTACAAAAAGATCTATTATATTGATGGTTACTTACATTAATGTAGCTAGTATTGTTTGTTATTTATCGGGGAATTCATTATACTACGGTTGATTATATGACCACTGCAAAAGTTAATGGTTGCTTATGAAAAGATTAATTATATTGCTTTATATGAAGATTGCAAATGTTAATGGTTGCTTACAAAAGATTTATTATATTGTTGGTTGCTTACATGAAGATTGCAAATGTTATTAGCTGTTAATAGCGGGATTAATTGTGCTGTTAGTTGCTTACGTGATGATTCCATAATGTAATGGTTGCTTCCGAAAAGACTAATTATATTGTTGGTTGCTTATTTAATGATTCCAAAATTTAATGGTTGCTTACGAAAAGATTAATTTTATTGTTGGATGCTTACACGAAAACTGAAAATGCCACTGGTTGCTTACAAATAGATTTCCCATATCGCTAGATACTTATAAGAAGATCGATAATACTAGTGTTTGTTTGTTTTTTAAAGTTGGCTGTGTGTTGTTTTTGTTTTGTTTCTGGGCACGCAGATTTCAGTTCTTGTCAAGTAACGCCAGACAGCAATTCATCGCCTCCCTGATGAAACACATTCTGTCTTCTGTACTATATTTCCTGTAGCCATGACGTTCAGTGTTTGTTACAAATATTTTCTCACTGCCAATTTAATTTATTTACTCACTCATGTATTTAATGTCGCGATAGAAGCTTTTCAAATGGTGAGACAGGTAGATAATTTACCCCCTTTCCCCCCCCCCCCCCCCCCCCCCCCCCCCCCCCCCCCCCCCCCCCCCCCCCCCCACCCCCCCCCCCCCCCCCCCCCCCCCCCACCCCCCCCCCCCCCCCCACCCCCCCCCAACCCCCCTCCACCCCTCCTCCCCCTCCCCCCCCCACCCCCCCCCCCCCCCCCCCCCCCCCCCCCCCCCCTTCCCCGAAGAAAGTTACTTAGATTACCGTACCTATTTTGCTACTATTACGCTTTTAACACTACTTTCGTACCTGTCTTATTTAACTTAGACCAGTGGATCCCAAACTGTTTCGGGGACACACTCCCTTTGGTTCGACAAAATCAACCTCAGTGCCTCTTACCACATAAAAAGTATTCTTCAGAAAAGTGGTCTGCATGACCCACTAAGGAAGGCAATAACAATAACATTTAAAAAAAAACAGTAAAAATTAATTGAAAATATATTTAAAATCCAATTAAAATTTTTAGTTCAATTTATTCCAATACAATGATGAACTTGATCCAGTGATACTTGCTTTTAAAAGTCTGATAGTCATTTAGCAAGATTCTTAGATACGATATTTAGTAACTACTTTACTGTGGATAAATTCTGCATGTGGTGCATTAGATTTGTGTTGCGTGTTAGTGATTTCTCGACTGCATTCATTATAAATATTGTAAGATAACAAACAACACAACAGAAACTGTGCGCTTACAGATGATTATTACAATCTCCGTTAATATTTCAGCTTGCCTCCATGGCGACTAACAGGATTGGATATTCTGAGAGAATTTTCAATGACTCCGCTCTAGATATTTATTATTCAAACGTGAGTTTTTTTATTTTTGGTGTGTCTGTTGTGCCGGATAGTATGCTGAAACAGTTGCCTACAAGTTACTCCACAAGATACTCTGAGATCAATATTAATTTCGGTTAATATTAAGATTAATATCAAGCAGTATTAGTAAAAGCTCAATAAAGTCCAACATAAAAATAAATATCTTCATATTCCAAGTCAGTCCTATTGTATGGCTCTGAGACATGGAGAACAACAAAAACAACACCCAAAAAGCAATAGACTTTCGTAAATGGGTGCTTGCGTAGAATACAATGAGTGAAATGGTATGACAAGGTCACCAATGTGGAACTGATGACCAGACAAGTCCCAGTGGAGCAACAGATGGAAAGAAGATGCTGCCGATGGATAGGATACACAATGAGAAAACCTACTGATAACATTACAAGGCAGTTTGTTCTAGAACCCCCAGGGTAAGAGAGACAGAGATAGACTAAACACACACGGAGAAGAGAAGTAGAGACATAAGTGAAAATGATGAGGGAGACGTGGAAAGAACTTGAGCTGATGGCACGTGACAGGAGGACTTGAGCTGATGGCACGTGACAGGAGGACTTGGCGTGTGTTTGTTGAAGGCCAATGCTCCTTGGGGAGCTAAAGGGTATTGACTGATTAGTAAAAGCAAATTTTTGCCATCCTGATAATTTCCCTTTTCACTCTTAATGGCGTATGGTGCAACCACTGCGGCTGGTCTCCTTGTAGGAATGTTAATCAGAATCGACGTCATTGCACTCCGGGCAAACGCATAGGTGCTCAGTCTCCGCCAGCAAGTGTCGAAGGGTATGAATGCTAATTGTTCCTGTTGCGCACTGGTTGTATACACGGTGGATACGTACTCTCATAGGTCAATCCTTGCTGGTCTTACGTTTGATGCCAAATTCCAGCAGCCTTAGCCGTGATGATTCATCGATTGCAGTGTCATTCTCTAAAAGACGAACATGAATTGCCCTCAGTATTTCTTCCTTATCCATGGCCAATGCACCATTTATGGGTGCTTTTGAAGCTAGTCTGTCAGTTTTTTCATTGCCACATATCTCGTAATCAACAAACAGAAGCCTACACCAATACATTCATATATTCTTGTAGTGATAGTTTCTGTAGCAATCTGTTTTAGATGATGGGGTTGCCAGCCACATACACAACCTCTTACGACATGTCCGAGGGAACAGTTGTCCTATTCTTTGTTTGTCTCCTCAGAGACCCTCGGGAGCTTCACATGATGTTCTTCCTCTCATTTACCAAGTATTACGTGGCATTGTCCAATATGCCCAAGCCCAACAGAAGAATACACACTGTTAGATCCCTTGTCAAGTCAAAATCATTGAATAGCTTTGAATCACGGAGAATGACAAGAAGCAAGAAGTAACAGATGTTCATATCTGGACGCTTATAAGCGTTTTCTTGCACGAGGTATGACATGATCATCAATATGAAACAAACCAATTGCTAGTGGATGAAGAGGTGAGGAAAACAAAAGGCTGGAGGTCGATAGAATACATTGGTCCTGTTTTTGATCCACAGTCACTGAGCGTTAGCACTTTGTGATAGAATCCATTAAAAAAAGTCATCTGCTAGCATCAAAAGGAAGTACTTGTTTTTGAGCCGTTAGAGTAGGAAGATCATATTTATTAAACAACGGGAAGAAAAGAACGGACGACATCATAAGAAGTATAAAGAAGACATGGGGAGAACTTGAACAGACTGCCCAAGGTAGGAGGACCTAGAAAGAACTGTTTGATGGCCCGAGCTTCACGGTGAACTGTAAGAGATATACAGTAAGGCCCTGTTTATACGATGAGAAGCCGAAATCGCTGAAAAGCGGAACTTAGCCTTTTAAACTTGCAAATACATATAAAGTCCTAATAACATGTTTTCACTATAATATATAGGGTGATCGAAAAGTCTCACCGCAGTGGGTTCAGTGCTTGAATACTATGAATCAAGGGAAACAATCCAAATGATAAAATTATTATTAAAAGGTCATAATTTACAACTCTAAATTTCTTTATTTTACATAGCAATTTAAATTATTTAAACAGACACTAATGCTTTATGCGAAAATAAAATAAAAATACTACTTTTATGAATAGTAAAGTAAATCTAATTAAAGTCAATTAAAATAATACTGTTTACTGCATCATAAAATGTTACATTCATATTATTAAAACACTGAACCCAGTGCAAAAAAGACTTCTCGATCACCTTGTATTAAGTGCACAATAAGGCTAGACCTAAAAAAAAAAACCATACGAATGTAAAGTGAATGTACCACATTTAAAGTAAGAGGTTACGACTCCTCTGTTTATCACTACTACACTTAGATGCCATTGTATATTATTTATTTAAAAAAAAATACTATATATAATATAATAAATGTAACAAGTTTGAAAGTTTGGAAAATTACCAGAATACAGAGAGATGATGAGCGCATAACTGCTGTAAACGGACTAAATTAAAGACAATAAAATGGCGACGCAAATAATTCTCGGACTCAACTGCTAAGCGCGTTATGCCGAAAAAACGCCGAAAGAGCAAGAACAAGCACGGAGCATGATGAACATGTACATACAGTAATTGAAAACCACCGTATTAGCGGAACACCGAAACGCCGAACGCCAAAAAAGCGGGACCTTACTGTACTTATAATAACATGAAAAAGTATTCAATTTTCCTCGCGAATGTTTCTAAAGCTGTTTAGTTGAACCGTAACCTAATTTAATAATTTTCTTTTCACGCTTTGTCACTTAAGGAATAAAGTGTTCTCATCATAGGTAACATTCACACCAGACAACTATTTTGAAAACAGTGTCATGCTGAGAAAAGACACTTGGAGGAAAATGGTTCAACGTTTAAGAATTCCCAATGACGTCAAAGACCTGTAAGTTGACATTTATCAAAGGTGGCAGTGGCGTACTAAGGGGGTACGGTGGGGGGGAGGGGGGGAGGGAGGGGAGTCCCGCAGGCGACAGCTAAAAGGGAGGGGTGCCATCGGACACTATTATGACAGCAGTGTACTCTTTAAAAATCTACTTACTTACTTACTTAGTCGTTCCCCTTCTACCGTGAGGTGTAGAGGTTTGGAAGAGAGAGCGCCAGACTATCCTATCGGCTGTCTTCCTCCTGGCCTGGTTTCATTCTAGTCCTCGGTCCTTCAAAGATTGTCTAATGTTGTCCTCCCAGCGGACTCTGGGTCGTCCTCGAGGTCTGGATCCTTGGCTCTTTGTTGCCCATGCTTGTCGTGGTATCCGATCTTCTCCCATTCTGCAGACATGGCCAAACCATCTTAATTGGGACTGTTCTACTTGGGTCTGCAGGGGGTAGGATTTAAGGCCTTGACGTATCGTCTGAATGCGTACCATGTCTCTTCTTGTTACTTCAACCACCTTCCTCAGATATCTCATTTCTGAGGTTTGGATCTGGCTTTTATTGGTTGTAGTCATAAAAATCTACCTGTAAACATTATATATTTTTCTGTGTGTTTTATGGGTGGGTGCCAAAGGAAGGATCCGCCCCGGGTGCCAAATATTTTAAGTACGCCACTGGGTGGATGGGGCTGGAAATAACGAATGTGATATTATTGTATGGAAAGTCGAATGAATAGATGGATGGATTGTAAAGAGTGGAGCAAGGGATTATAATAGGCTTGCAATAGGGCAAGAATGAATGATTCGTTTGCGCGTTCTCATAATGACGTGAGATCAGGATTGCGAGATGAAAATTTTTAAGAAAAAAAAAAAGCGAAATGCCTTCACAAAAAAGCCAAACTGGCAACCCTGCATGAGATCTTTAGAAGAAAAAAAAAACACACAGCGACAGGTAGTGCAGGTTTGTGGACGATAAAATGAGTGTTTGCATGATTTAATGCGTCACTGTCAAGCAGATGACTATACTTTTTTTTTTTTTTAAGTTTCATACTTCGGTCAAGACTAGTTTAGACCAGCTATCAGTCATCACAGCAATCATGAGCAATAAAAACAATGAATTAGATAGCCTCGTAGAAGTACTAATGAAAACCAGCTATGAATTCAAATAAGTACAAGTACAATGGAGCCCTGACCACTGCAGTATATATGGAAACGAGAAGGCGGATAAACTTGTCAAAGAATGGAGAAGGAAAATCTAAACAGAAGACAGGGCTACACACGAAGAGATAAAAGCAATAATTAGAAATAACTATAGAGAATAATGGCATAATGAACACCCAGACTCCGATACTGCTCAACCATACTATACATTACCAAACAGAGACCAAGTGATCATTTTAAGACTAAGAACCAGCCATTGCAGACTCAGATACCATCTGTACAACAAACTGAAAAATGGGACAGACAGATATGTGACCACGTGGGGAGGACAGACAGATATGTGACCACGTGGGGAGGACAGACAGATATGTGACCACGTGGGGAGGACAGACAGATATGTGACCACGTGGGGAGGACAGACAGATATGTGTCCACGTGGGGAGGACAGACAGATATGTGTCCACGTGGGGAGGACAGACAGATATGTGTCCACGTGGGGAGGACAGACAGATATGTGTCCACGTGGGGAGGACAGACAGAAATGCGACCACGTGGGGAGGACAGACAGTTATGTGACCACGTGGGGAGGACAGACAGATATGTAACCACGTGGGGAGGACAGACAGATATGTGACCACGTGGGGAGGACAGACAGATATGTGACCACGTGGGGAGGACAGACAGATATGTGACCACGTGGGGAGGACAGACAGATATGTGACCACGTGGGGAGAACAGACAGATATGTGACCATGTGAGGAGAACAGACAGATATGTGACCACGTGGGGAGGACAGACAGATATGTGACCACGTGTGGAGGATTAACAAACAGTAGAACACATGCTCCAAAACTGTTGGCCCCATGAGAGGAGCAGGGTGGCAGCATAACCAACCCAGTTGAGCGAGATGCTATATGGTGACGACAGAAGCCTGAGACGGACTGCCAGCTTTAGAAGTGAGATAAATAGGGTTATTTGAGAGCGAGCGAAGAAACAGAAGATCAAGTTTATAATGCTGCAGTGGTGACACAATGGCGTGGAATATATGGATAGTATGTCCCGCAAATGGCCGACCAAAAACAACTTGGCGGAGGACTGTGGAGGCAGAGATGCAAAGAATAACCAGAGTTGGGGCACTATACGAAGGATGGCCACCGACCGAGCAAAGTGGAATCAATTTGTTGTTGCCCTACAAGACGCCACCAGGCGTAATGGCCACTGACTGCTTTGACGGTCGGCGGCTAAGGATCAAAGAAGAAGAAGAAGAAGATGTCCCGCGTGTAGTTCCTGCTGGTCTTTGAGGAGGACAAGAAAAAATACAACTATTGTTCCCTTAGGCAAGAGACGACTAGCATGCGGCTGTGGATAGGGCTGACAGCCTCATCATGTAAATGGCATTGCTACATACATTCACCACTAGAAGAGCACATACTTTAGTGCAGCCTTCGTCCATGGTGAGTAATTCCAGTGATAGCTCCATGCGTCTTAATGGGAGCACAAAGGGAAATGGTGACGACTATGATGTGGAATATGGATAAAGTGTGTTGATAATCCTGACTAGATAGTCTTATGGATATTGTTTATCCAGCTTTTCGTGGAGCATATGTCTTTTTAAAAAAAAATCATACCACGCATTTCTGTCATGTGCCATCCTTTCAAGGTCTTGCCATGCCTGTTTGTTTCCCCTTTCATGTCTGTCTTTTGTTCGCTTCTACAAGAATTTCTAGGTATTCCTCTATTTCTCTCATCCTGGGCATTCTACCCCCACACACACACACACACACACACACACACGCACGCACGCACGCACGCACGCACGCACGCACGCACGCACGCATATATATATATATATCCAGTTTAGCTCCATGCTCCATAGAAATTGAAAAGGAAAATGATAACATAACAAATCTGTTATTATAGAGATCTCTAAACAATGCGTCATTTAATCTAATTTTAATATCGCTCTTTTTTTTTTAGGTGGACTTTTGTCCCTATAGTAGTCAATGCCTTCTACGACGAACCCACAAACAGTATAGGTTAAGTACACTAGTGTTTTTTTTTGTTCTTTAATATTTACACTCACTTAATTAACTCATCATCACCATCATTATTATCTTCATCATCGTCATCATCATCAACATCATCATCATCATCACCATCATCACCATTTTCCTTGGTGCTCCTTATAGAGCTATCATTGGCAGCTGGTCCTCTTGCAGAAAGCCTGTACCAGGTAGTCATATGCTCGTGCAGTGGTTGTTTCTGTGACAATATTATTTACATAATGAGGTTGCCACCCTCACGCGCAACCTCATATTAGTTGCCGTGTACGACATGCATGAGAGTACAGTAGCCCTAATCTTTCTTTGTCTCTTCAGAGCTCTCCTTCCCCCCCCCCCCCTTTCCCCTCGGAACAACATGCAGCAATTAAATTATAAATTGATATAAAAGATTTAAGTAGCTTTCCAGACCACAGTGTCTTTCATATTTGAACTTGTGCCTTACCATAACCGAAAGACCTTGTGTCTAGGCTGAATGGAACGCGCCTCGCCAAAACGAGGCAAAACTCATTTTTTTTTTGAAAATTGTGACGAAACGGGGCGACCTCTATCGATCTTTGGTTCTCTTCGGCAGTATCGGTACATTTGTGGCACTGATTTCTATTAGGTGCTGTCAATTATCGCACTTTTCTTTCTTTCTTTATTTTTTTTCTGCGAAGTAGCAGATATATGATTTTAGCAAATCGTCCTGTAGGTGATAAATGTCACATTTGCAAGGAGTACTACCCAGATTTGTGGTTATAGGCGCGGCCGACTAGAACTTACATCGGTCTACGCTATCGGCTTAATTCACCGATAAGACCCGGGGTTTGCGCACTCATACGACAGATAACGAGATTACTGTCGTGTGTCACATGTGGGCAGACAAATGTGATGTAATTGCTTCCGGTCCTTGGTTGAAAAGTCATCATGGATTTACTACATTGTAGACAATATGAGTATACAAATGTGTGCATCAGATGTCCATATGTGGTAATACGTGACCTTTGCAGGCACGCACCTTATTTCACGTGGGACTATTTCGAAATATCACAGCCTATCCTGCATGATTTGAAATGATTGGATCTTTCTGATTAGATTCATAACATCACTGAAGGGAATATAGGCTGACAATTTCACAGTTTTATTTCTCTGTGATTTGCACGCTCGCCAAGACATCAGACCTTTGCCAGAGGAAGAACTAGATTCATAATTCCTAATTGTTATCTGGACCTTTTATTGGAGAAAGAGATAAGACTTATAAAGCACAGGGAATCTCTTTCAAATTTTAATAAGGAACAACCGGGACTAGCAAATTGAAGAAACACGGAGTCAGAAGGGGCAATCTATGTTAAAATTAAAAGAAATCCCAGACACGTGTTGCAAGAGAACGATTTGTCTCTTGTATTCATCTGTGCGACATGTCTGTAGCCAGGATTGGCGTTAGTTGGATTTACATTTCATATTTTATTACTAACCTGTGAACTAACATATATATGTATATATTACCACGTGAATTTTATTGTGTGAAACTCGCTATTGGATGTCAAAGTTATTTGAGGCTGGCAACCTTAGCGTATAGAATAATGATTCATGAACCATCACTGCACGGGCTGGTGATTGCTTTATTGATAGTTTCGTAAACAGAACTAAAAGCATAAAGTAGTTCCAGGTTCCCTATTGAGCAGGGAGGGAAAGATGAAAAGAAATGATGTCCATTCTAAGCATAAGACGTACATTTTCAAAGCGGTGTAAATGCCCCTATAAACATATTCACTTTAAAATTAAATAAGGTTTCACGCTTTAAACCAGTGTAAATGTCCATGGGAAAATATTCATTTTAATGAATAGTTTTCAAACGTTTCCACAAGTGTAAATGTAGATGAAACACGAATGAATTTATATTGTGAACACTTTTCAAACAGCGGAGATGTAAATGTAAAACATGTTATATCTGTACGTTTAGCCTTTTCATTTAAATGTAATGTAAAGCTAAAGCTATTCAGTTTAAATGTAAAGGAAGTTTTATCCCGAGGGATTAAATTTAATTCTCATTGAGGGTAAACTCTGAGTTAAGTGGGATGGTGAAATAGAAGAGAGGGGACACATAACTGTGTCGGAGAACGCCATACTTAGAAGAGCGTTCTTTTCTATTCTTCTATCACAGTTATTGGGGGTACCAGCAGAACGTACTATTTCTGGAACAAGACGGGATCAGTGGCCTACGCTTTAAGACAAAAAACACTGTGTAGACTTTCCTTGAAGTTTCTGGGAGACGAGCTACACCGGACAACCTTGACCAGAGACGAGTGATCAATGTGAAAAGACAGAACCGTCATTGGCAGCTAAGATCAAACATATGCTGCCACCTGAACTTCTTAACCCTTTTCGCAATCCCCAAATACGAGGATAATAGCTTTTCTTTATCTATAACTATTCAAATTATTTTCAAACTGATAAAACTAAAGTGATTATTAAATTTTGTTATTTGTAATGTTACAAAATTAACTTCGATTTGATCATTTTAAAGTTACTGCATGTTTGTCTCAGTCAATTACTACACACATTCTAAACAGAACTATACTTGAATAAGAGAATTCCACTGAGTAAATCAGGGGTGGGGGCTTAACGAGCTGATAAATAAGTGCTTAAATTCTTCACAAAAGTGGTCGACAGGTTACAGAATTAACGTGCTTAGCGACAGCCTGCATTCTTTTTGCTTACCTGAATTTCTTATGAAGACTCCCATGTGATAGAAGCTTTACTACTCTTCTATCTACATTTCTGCCAAGAGTAATCTTGTGTACAAATAGACTCCATTGAAGCCTATATTAGATACTCTTGAGTTTGGTCACTGTTGGACCACTACTGCAAAGCAGGAGAGGCAATACCGTCACAAAAATGAAATAAAATAAATTATATAAAAGTACCACCGAGCACTTAAGGGGTCAGAGTGGCGAAGAGGTGTGGCGTCCACCTCGAATTCTAAAGGTACCGGGTTCGATTCCTAGTAGAGGGAATATAATTTATGATAATTTTTTCTGAACAAGTGGTTCTAATGATGTCATACTTCCTCCTAGTCTCCAGGGTAGTGAGATCAGATGCCTAGCCTTCTCGGATAAGGGCGAAAAAAATAGCAGGTCCCGTGTACACGTTAAAAATCCCACGGCAGTTGAAAATCGTAATGAGTAGGCCATACGGCCGCTGCCCAGGCAAAATTTAAAAATTAGAAACCCACCAACCACAAAAATATTTATAGAATGTGTAATCCATATATCCACACACTGGGATTTTCGCTGGTGCAGCGGAGTTCGTGCACTGTACTGAGATCATCTTTGTGTGATCTAAGGGAAGAGATAGGAGCACTGATGGAGTTGTCCGTGTACAATGAAGATAGTCCTTAAAACCAAACCAAACCAATCCACCGAGAGCTTGGTTTAATGGAATCATATGATTTTATTTTTACATCACACCGCAAGTATCATAACACATGAATAGTTATATATTCACTAGAGTAAAATCCAGTCATATGATGGGAATTAAATTCAAAAGCACCAATACTTAACGGCAATTTTACTTATTCAAATACTTGTGGAAAAATAATGTTAAGTGTGAACATCCGATTGTTTATCAGAAGATAAGTAAATAAATAAATAAAGATAATTAACAAGTACTCGTTGGACATAAAGGATGACATCGTTATGTTTTTCTGTTGTTTTAATCGGCTGATTAGTTCATAAGTAGTAGGGTATGGCGGACTTAGGTCGAATTCTGCAGGCGCGCTGCAGGCGCGTGACTTTTTATATAGCAAAAATTCTGCAGGCGCGTGACTTTTATATAAGCGCAATCTGCAGGCGCAAGATGGCGGACTTGAGCTAACAAGGGGAGGTTATTTGGGTCAAGATGGCGGACTTGAGCTAACAAGGGGGAGATTATTTGGGGTAAGATGGCGGACTTGAGATAACAAGGGGGAGATAATAGGAAGAGGAGGGGCAAGATGGCGAGTTTTAGATAACAAGGGGGAGATTATTTGGGGCAAGATGGCGGATTTGAGCTAACAAGGGGGAGGTTATTTGGGGCAAGATGGCGGATTTGAGCTAACAAGGGGGAGATTATTTGGGGCAAGATGGCGGATTTGAGCTAACAAGGGGGAGAGAAGTAGGTTGTTGTATTGCATGACTTTTTATATAAGGAAATACGCAGGTGGCGCATCAGGCGTTGGTACATGACTTTTTATATAAGAAAATACTCAGTGTGCAGGTGGAGTAGCAGGCGGGGTGACTTTTTATATAAGGAAATACTCATTGTGCAGATGGAGCATCAGGTGGGATGACTTTTTATATAAGAAAATACTCAGTGTGCAGGTGGAGTAGCAGGCGGGGTGACTTTTTATATAAGGAAATACTCATTGTGCAGATGGAGCATCAGGTGGGATGACTTTTTATATAAGAAAATACTCAGTGTGCAGGTGGAGTAGCAGGCGGGGGGTGACTTTTTATATAGGGAAATACTCATTGCGCAGGTGGAGCAGCAGGCGGGATGACTTTTTATATAAGAAAATACTCAGTGTGCAGGTGGAGTAGCAGGCGGGGGGTGACTTTTTATATAGGGAAATACTCATTGCGCAGGTGGATCAGCAGGCGGGATGACTTTTTATATAAGAAAATACTCAGTGTGCAGGTGGAGTAGCAGGCGGGGTGACTTTTTATATAAGGAAATACTCATTGCGCAGATGGAGCATCAGGTGGGATGACTTTTTATATAGGGAAATACTCATTGCGCAGGTGGAGCATCAGGCGGGGTGACGTTTTATATAAGGAAATACTCAGTGTGCAGGTGGAGCATCAGGCGGGGTGACTTTTTATATAAGGAAATACTCATTGCGCAGATGGAGCATCAGGCGGGGTGACGTTTTATATAAGAAAATACTCAGTGTGCAGGTGGAGCATCAGGCGGGGTGACTTTTTATATAAGGAAATACTCATTTTGCAGATGGAGCATCAGGCGGGATGACTTTTTATATAGGGAAATACTCATTGCGCAGGTGGAGCATCAGGCGGGGTGACGTTTTATATAAGGAAAATGTGTAGGTGGAGCATCAGGCGGGATGACTTTTTATATAAGGGTTGAGGTGGAGCATCAGGCGGCGGGTGACGATATTTTATATAAGAGATTGATGTGGAGCATCAGGAGTGATGACTTTTTATATAAGGAATTGAGAAGAAGGAGAGGAGGTACATTACTTTTTATATATAAGGAAAATGTGCAGGTGGAGCATCAGGTGGGATGACTTTTTGTATAAGGAAAATGTGCAGGTGGAGCAAGATGGCGGGATGACTTTGTATATAAGAAAATACTCAGTATGCAGGTGGAGCATTAGGTGGGGTGACTTTTTTATATAGGGAAAATGTGCAGGTGGAGCATCAGGCGGGATGACTTTTATATAGGAAAATGTGGCAAGATGGTGGACTTGAGCTAACAAGGGGAGGGTATATTTAGACTGAAGAGGAGGGACAAGATGGCGGACTTGAGCTAACAAGGGGGAGATAACAAGAAGAGGCGGGGCAAGATGGTGGACTTGAGCTAACAAGGGGAGGTTATTTTTAGATAACAAGAAGAGGAGGGACAAGATGGCGGACTTGAGATAACAAGGGGGAGATAAGTAGGTTGTTGTATTGGGTGACTTTGTATATAAGAAAATACTCAGTGTGCAGGTGGAGCATGAGGTGGGGTGACTTTTTATATAAGAAAAATGTGCAGGTGGAGCATCAGGCGGGGGGTGATGACATTTTATATAAGGGCTTGAGGTGGAGCAGCAGGCGTTGGCGCATGACTTTTTATATAAGGAAATACTCAGTGTGCGGGTGGAGCAGCAGGCGGGATGACTTTTTATATAAGGAAATACTCAGTGTGCGGGTGGAGCAGCAGGCGGGATGACTTTTTATATATGGAAATACTCATTGTGCAGGTGGAGCATCAGGTGTTGGTGCATGACTTTGTATATAAGAAAATACTCAGTGTGCAGGTGGAGCATTAGGTGGGGTGACTTTTTATATAGGGAAAATGTGCAGGTGCAAGATGGCGAGATGACTTTTTATATAAGGAATTGAGGTGGAGCATCAGGCGGAGGGTGATGACTTTTTATATAAGAAAATACTCAGTGTGCAGGTGGAGCTACAGGCGTTGGTGATGACTTTTATATAGGAAAATACTCCGATGACTTTTTATATAGTAATATATTAGTGTTTATTTTTAGGTAACAAGAAGACGTTATTTATAGACATATATTAACTCTGCAGGAGTGATGCAGGGGCAAGATGGTGGGATGACTTTTTATATAAGGAATTGAGGAGGAGGGTAGGAGGAGGCGGGTATATATATATATATATATATATATATATATATATATATATATATATATATATATATATAATTGATAAAGGGTGTTGCTATACAACTGGTAGATAATGTTTGTCGTAGCTTTTATCAGGTAGGTAATAGGTGTTTATATTGCTGTCTGAGCCGAGATGATAGTGATGACAATGTGAAAGTAAGGGGTAAGAAATAGTTTTATCACAAGGTGATCGTGTGAGAGAAAGGACAGTCTCTGGATAGAATAATTTATCACACAACAAGAAGTGATGAAGTGTTTAATATGTTGGGGAGCGGGTTGAAGACCGGAACTGTAAGTTTTTACCGAGACCAGCCTTTGTTACTCGTGTGATTTAATTACCAAGGGGTGAAATTTTTTTTGACAAGAGGCAGAAATTTGATTACCAAGAGGGCGACATTTTTTTGACAAGGGGCAGTATTTTTTGGTAAGGGGGCAGTCTTTTTTTGACAAGAGGCAGAAATTTGATTACCAAGAGGGCGACATTTTTTTGACAAGGGGCAGTATTTTTTGGTAAGGGGCAGTCTTTTTTTTTTGACAAGAGGCAGAAATTTGATTACCAAGAGGGCGACATTTTTTTTTACAAGGGGCAGTATTTTTTGGTAAGGGGCAGCCTTTTTTTTTGACAAGAGGCAGAAATTTGATTACCAAGAGGGCGACATTTTTTTGACAAGGGGCAGTATTTTTTGGTAAGGGGGAGTCTTTTTTTGACAAGAGGCAGAAATTTGATTACCAAGAGGGCGACATTTTTTTGACAAGGGGCAGTATTTTTTGGTAAGGGGCAGTCTTTTTTTGACAATAGGGAGAAATTTGGTTACCAAGAGGGCGACATTTTTTTGACAAGGGGCAGTATTTTTTGGTAAGGGGCAGTCTTTTTTTGACAATAGGGAGAAATTTGGTTACCAAGAGGGCGAACTTTTTTTGACAAGTGGTGAGAAATTTTTTAAAGAAGTATTTGCCGGTTGATCTATTTACCTATAGGTTGGCCATTTTGGGGAGGCCTGGGAGAAAATTTTGGGATCGTCTTTGGTGTTTGGAAGAAAACCTTTCACTAAAGTTTGAAAATAAGCAAGAAAGAAGTCTCACTACCTTCCATCTACCGTGTCTGTGACACATCGTCGGTATTTCGTCGAAAGATAAAGTGTACAAACTCAAAGGAACATAAACTTGTTTCCGATAGTCTATATTTAACGCTGACGTTACCCACCCTAACGGACTATAGCAGTATGCATCATTCAGCGATTACATTTGATAATGTCTTCCTCGCGAGCGCAGACCATCGATCGAGTTTAACAACGCGTGGTAAAAAGCACGTGCGTGTTGGTTTTTCTTAAAATGGTTGACACGTGCGAAAAAAACTTTGGTAAGTCATATCTAAAAAAGTTTGTTTCTACTATTGCTCTCTTGTGTTTTGAGGTTGTCTGCAATGACGTGAACAGAAATAAGTAGCAGTTTTAGTCTTACACAGGTAAATCTCGTTGTAGATAAGTTTTTTTCGTCTACCAATACTAAAGAAAACTCTGCCTGTTATCTATTTTATTACGTTTTTCTAGCTAGCTATATTTAGACCTAACAGTACCCTCTATGGTACGAGGATTTTAAAACGAGTCAAGTTTTACGCGCGCTGTTTCACACTGGCCATCAAGCCTGTTTCTTTCTAGTGAGGTTACAAGCACGTGGTTGTTGCGTTTTCTTAAAATGTTTGAAACTGACTCTAAACTTTCATGAAATACACAAAAAGCTCCGTAAATAATGAATGAATGAAACATATGCGATTAGTAGATTAAAAAAAAATCCTCCCCTATCCTACATCCCACTATACGTAAAACCGCCACTCACTTCAAAAAAAAAATACAACCTTAGTAACATACTACATAGATAACAAAGTTCTGCTGATATCACTTTTGCGTAGTGTACCTAGACCTAAACTGGCGTGACACACAAAAAGCCCGTGTTATTGGTTATGCATACACAATATTATAGATATAAGACCTTAACAAAACTATTTAAAACCTTACGGATAACTGATAATGACAGACTATCAAACCAAGAAAAGCTAACACGAATTATTTGTAATTCTCATCTATACTTATACACAAACACTGGGTGGTAGAAATGTTGTTCGGCAGCCCATCGTCGCTTATCGATTAAGCTTCTGGGTAATCAAGCAGCTGTTATCATGAGTCGTGTCTGAAAAAGAATTATTTTAGGTTGACATATTGTGTTCTTTTAAAAGAATTATATATTTATTACACTTAAAGACTCTTTGTTATCTATGCTGCCTAAAATATGACATGTATAAATATCGTGTGTATACATATTAATATCTGTTTAAACATATGTTGTATAAGTACTGTATAAAAAGACAACACCACCCCGCGTCACACAAAAATGGTATAGCCAAGCTCTAATACTTCTCTGTCGTCTCTAACACTGGACACCCACCGCTTCATGTTGGCCCTAGTACGATCAAGTCTCTAACACTTCACACCGCCTCTTCATGCAAGACCTAGTGTAGTTAAGTCTCTAACACGTCACCCACCCATCTTCCTGCTGGTCTTGCTATAGTGTCGTCTCTAACACATCACCCCCCACCTCTTCAGGTTGCTCTAGTACAATCAAGTCTCTCACACTTCACTCCATCTCTTCACAGTAACCGTAGTATAGGTAAGTCTCTAACCCTTCACTCTCTCACAAAGAAAATAAGCTTGTAAATTTAAGAGGCGAAACATTTAGTATAAGATTTCCTGATAGCGACAGCTAAAATGTATCTTAGAAAAAAAAAATGTATGACCAAGACAAAGGAAGAGATCAATAGCCAGGTGTGTGTATTTTTTCTTTATTTATTCAGTCACCGCCTTCCACGCGAACTCAAGTTAGAACACGGGGATAATCGATAAGAAATTTCATTACAGACCATGTTTAATCAGAACGAGATGTGTTTGCTTAAACGACCTCTTGTCGAAATATAGACAGGTATTCATATACACGATGTTACAGCAGTTATACGCTAAATAGTCATATACACATAGGTGAATAATAGGAAGACTTTGAGATTTTTAGATAATAAGAAACCGATAATAGGGAGACGATATACTTAGACTTTGAGATAATAGGAAGGCGATGTATTTAGATAAACGGTTTATAAAACACTAGAATAATGTCCCTCTGTATGTGAAATATATATTGTTTGAAAATACGGGTGTTGAATATATAAAAAAATATATCCAGAACTTAATAAGATACAAATGACAGCTTAAAAAGCAAGCTTTAAAATAGCTGATAACTAAAAAAAGAAATGTACCAAACAAACAGAGAGAGACAGAGACAGAGAGATAGAGAGACAGAGAGAGAGAGAGAGAGAGATAGAGAGACAGACAGACAGAGAGAGAGAAAGAGAAAGACAGAGAGAGACAGAGAGAGACAGAGAGAGAGAGACAGAGAGAGAGAGAGAGAGAGAGAGAGAGAGAGAGAGAGAGAAGACGATATAGGTAACAAACGAAGTATACACAAGGTATGCGTGATGCACCGCACACAACCCGGGAGGGCAGACCCAGTTTTAACTGGGCACCAGAGGAACTCTGGAACGGTTAAGGAGGCCGCCACGATGGTGGTTACACCATCGCGGCGGCTGACTTAACACCATGTGCATCACGCATACCTTGTGTATACTTCGTTTGTTACCTATATCGTCTTCTCTCTCTCTCTCTCTCTCTCTCTCTCTCTCTCTCTCTCTCTCTCTCTCTCTCTCTCTCTGTCTCTCTCTGTCTTTCTCTCTCTCTCTCTCTCTGTCTGTCTGTCTCTCTATCTCTCTCTCTGTCTCTCTATCTCTCTGTCTCTCTATCTCTCTCTGTTTGTTTGGTACATTTATTTTTTTTAGTTATCAGCTATTTTAAAGCTTGCTTTTTAAGCTGTCATTTGTATCTTATTAAGTTCTGGATATATTTTTTTATATATTCAACACCCGTATTTTCAAACAATATATATTTCACATACAGAGGGACATTATTCTAGTGTTTTATAAACCGTTTATCTAAATACATCGTCTTCCTATTATCTCAAAGTCTAAGTATATCGTCTCCCTATTATCGGTTTCTTATTATCTAAAAATCTCAAAGTCTTCCTATTATTCACCTATGTGTATATGACTATTTAGCGTATAACTGCTGTAACATCGTGTATATGAATACCTGTCTATATTTCGACAAGAGGTCGTTTAAGCAAACACATCTCGTTCTGATTAAACATGGTCTGTAATGAAATTTCTTATCGATTATCCCCGTGTTCTAACTTGAGTTCGCGTGGAAGGCGGTGACTGAATAAATAAAGAAAAAATACACACACCTGGCTATTGATCTCTTCCTTTGTCTTGGTCATACATTTTTTTTTTCTAAGATACATTTTAGCTGTCGCTATCAGGAAATCTTATACTAAATGTTTCGCCTCTTAAATTTACAAGCTTATTTTCTTTGTGAGAGAGTGAAGGGTTAGAGACTTACCTATACTACGGTTACTGTGAAGAGATGGAGTGAAGTGTGAGAGACTTGATTGTACTAGAGCAACCTGAAGAGGTGGGGGGGGTGATGTGTTAGAGACGACACTATAGCAAGACCAGCAGGAAGATGGGTGGGTGACGTGTTAGAGACTTAACTACACTAGGTCTTGCATGAAGAGGCGGTGTGAAGTGTTAGAGACTTGATCGTACTAGGGCCAACATGAAGCGGTGGGTGTCCAGTGTTAGAGACGACAGAGAAGTATTAGAGCTTGGCTATACCATTTTTGTGTGACGCGGGGTGGTGTTGTCTTTTTATACAGTACTTATACAACATATGTTTAAACAGATATTAATATGTATACACACGATATTTATACATGTCATATTTTAGGCAGCATAGATAACAAAGAGTCTTTAAGTGTAATAAATATATAATTCTTTTAAAAGAACACAATATGTCAACCTAAAATAATTCTTTTTCAGACACGACTCATGATAACAGCTGCTTGATTACCCAGAAGCTTAATCGATAAGCGACGATGGGCTGCCGAACAACATTTCTACCACCCAGTGTTTGTGTATAAGTATAGATGAGAATTACAAATAATTCGTGTTAGCTTTTCTTGGTTTGATAGTCTGTCATTATCAGTTATCCGTAAGGTTTTAAATAGTTTTGTTAAGGTCTTATATCTATAATATTGTGTATGCGTAACCAATAACACGGGCTTTTTGTGTATCACGCCAGTTTAGGTCTAGGTACACTACGCAAAAGTGATATCAGCAGAACTTTGTTATCTATGTAGTATGTTACTAAGGTTTTTTTTTTTTTTTTTGAAGTGAGTGGCGGTTTTACGTATAGTGGGATGTAGGATAGGGGAGGATTTTTTTTTTAAATCTAATAATCGCATATGTTTCATTCATTCATTATTTACGGAGCTTTTTGTGTATTTCATGAAAGTTTAGAGTCAGTTTCAAACATTTTAAGAAAATTCAACAACCACGTGCTTGTAACCTCACTAGAAAGAAACAGGCTTGATGGCCAGTGTGAAACAGCGCGCGTAAAACTTGACTCGTTTTAAAATCCTCGTACCATAGAGGGTACTGTTAGGTCTAAATATAGCTAGCTAGAAAAACGTAATAAAATAGATAACAGGCAGAGTTTTCTTTAGTATTGGTAGACGAAAAAACTTATCTACAACGAGATTTACCTGTGTAAGACTAAAACTGCTACTTATTTCTGTTCACGTCATTGCAGACAACCTCAAAACACAAGAGAGCAATAGTAGAAACAAACTTTTTGATATGACTTACCAAAGTTTTTTTCGCACGTGTCAACCATTTTAAGAAAAACCAACACGCACGTGCTTTTTACCACGCGTTGTTAAACTCGATCGATGGTCTGCGCTCGCGAGGAAGACATTATCAAATGTAATCGCTGAATGATGCATATTGCTATAGTCCGTTAGGGTGGGTAACGTCAGCGTTAAATATAGACTATCGGAAACAAGTTTATGTTCCTTTGAGTTTGTACACTTTATCTTTCGACGAAATACCGACGATGTGTCACAGACACGGTAGATGGAAGGTAGTGAGACTTCTTTCTTGCTTATTTTCAAACTTTAGTGAAAGGTTTTCTTCCAAACACCAAAGACGATCCCAAAATTTTCTCCCAGGCCTCCCCAAAATGGCCAACCTATAGGTAAATAGATCAACCGGCAAATACTTCTTTAAAAAATTTCTCACCACTTGTCAAAAAAAGTTCGCCCTCTTGGTAACCAAATTTCTCCCTATTGTCAAAAAAAGACTGCCCCTTACCAAAAAATACTGCCCCTTGTCAAAAAAAGGTCGCCCTCTTGGTAACCAAATTTCTCCCTATTGTCAAAAAAAGACTGCCACTTACCAAAAAATACTGCCCCTTGTCAAAAAAATGTCGCCCTCTTGGTAATCAAATTTCTGCCTCTTGTCAAAAAAAAAGACTGCCCCTTACCAAAAAATACTGCCCCTTGTAAAAAAAAAATGTCGCCCTCTTGGTAATCAAATTTCTGCCTCTTGTCAAAAAAAAAGACTGCCCCTTACCAAAAAATACTGCCCCTTGTCAAAAAAAATGTCGCCCTCTTGGTAATCAAATTTCTGCCTCTTGTCAAAAAAAGACTGCCCCTTACCAAAAAATACTGCCTCTTGTCAAAAAAAATGTCGCCCTCTTGGTAATCAAATTTCTGCCTCTTGTCAAAAAAAATTTCACCCCTTGGTAATTAAATCACACGAGTAACAAAGGCTGGTCTCGGTAAAAACTTACAGTTCCGGTCTTCAACCCGCTCCCCAACATATTAAACACTTCATCACTTCTTGTTGTGTGATAAATTATCCTATCCAGAGACTGTCCTTTCTCTCACACGATCACCTTGTGATAAAACTATTTCTTACCCCTTACTTTCACATTGTCATCACTATCATCTCGGCTCAGACAGCAATATAAACACCTATTACCTACCTGATAAAAGCTACGACAAACATTATCTACCAGTTGTATAGCAACACCCTTTATCATTATATATATATATATATATATATATATATATATATATATATATATATATATATATATATATATATATATATACACCCGCCTCCTCCTACCCTCCTCCTCAATTCCTTATATAAAAAGTCATCCCACCATCTTGCCCCTGCATCACTCCTGCAGAGTTAATATATGTCTATAAATAACGTCTTCTTGTTATCTAAAAATAAACACTAATATATTACTATATAAAAAGTCATCGGAGTATTTTCCTATATAAAAGTCATCACCAACGCCTGTTGCTCCACCTGCACACTGAGTATTTTCTTATATAAAAAGTCATCACCCTCCGCCTGATGCGCCACCTCAATTCCTTATATAAAAAGTCATCTCGCCATCTTGCACCTGCACATTTTCCCTATATAAAAAGTCACCCCACCTAATGCTCCACCTGCACACTGAGTATTTTCTTATATACAAAGTCATGCACCAACACCTGATGCTCCACCTGCACAATGAGTATTTCCTTATATAAAAAGTCATCCCGCCTGCTGCTCCACCCGCACACTGAGTATTTCCTTATATAAAAAGTCATCCCGCCTGCTGCTCCACCCGCACACTGAGTATTTCCTTATATAAAAAGTCATGCGCCAACGCCTGCTGCTCCACCTCAAGCCCTTATATAAAATGTCATCACCCCCCGGCTGATGCTCCACCTGCACATTTTTTATATATAAAGTCACCCCGCCTGATGCTCCACCTGCACATTTTCCCTATATAAAAAGTCACCCCACCTAATGCTCCACCTGCACACTGAGTATTTTCTTATATACAAAGTCACCCAATACAACAACCTACTTATCTCCCCCTTGTTATCTCAAGTCCGCCATCTTGTCCCTCCTCTTCTTGTTATCTAAAAATAACCTCCCCTTGTTAGCTCAAGTCCACCATCTTGCCCCGCCTCTTCTTGTTATCTCCCCCTTGTTAGCTCAAGTCCGCCATCTTGTCCCTCCTCTTCTTGTTATCTAAAAATAACCTCCCCTTGTTAGCTCAAGTCCACCATCTTGCCCCGCCTCTTCTTGTTATCTCCCCCTTGTTAGCTCAAGTCCGCCATTTTGTCCCTCCTCTTCAGTCTAAATATACCCTCCCCTTGTTAGCTCAAGTCCACCATCTTGCCACATTTTCCTATATAAAAGTCATCCCGCCTGATGCTCCACCTGCACATTTTCCCTATATAAAAAAGTCACCCCACCTAATGCTCCACCTGCATACTGAGTATTTTCTTATATACAAAGTCATCCCGCCATCTTGCTCCACCTGCACATTTTCCTTATACAAAAAGTCATCCCACCTGATGCTCCACCTGCACATTTTCCTTATATATAAAAAGTAATGTACCTCCTCTCCTTCTTCTCAATTCCTTATATAAAAAGTCATCACTCCTGATGCTCCACATCAATCTCTTATATAAAATATCGTCACCCGCCGCCTGATGCTCCACCTCAATCCCTTATATAAAAAGTCATCCCGCCTGATGCTCCACCTACACATTTTCCTTATATAAAACGTCACCCCGCCTGATGCTCCACCTGCGCAATGAGTATTTCCCTATATAAAAAGTCATCCCGCCTGATGCTCCATCTGCGCAATGAGTATTTCCTTATATAAAAAGTCACCCCGCCTGATGCTCCACCTGCACACTGAGTATTTTCTTATATAAAACGTCACCCCGCCTGATGCTCCATCTGCGCAATGAGTATTTCCTTATATAAAAAGTCACCCCGCCTGATGCTCCACCTGCACACTGAGTATTTTCTTATATAAAACGTCACCCCGCCTGATGCTCCACCTGCGCAATGAGTATTTCCCTATATAAAAAGTCATCCCACCTGATGCTCCATCTGCGCAATGAGTATTTCCTTATATAAAAAGTCACCCCGCCTGCTACTCCACCTGCACACTGAGTATTTTCTTATATAAAAAGTCATCCCGCCTGCTGCTCCACCTGCGCAATGAGTATTTCCCTATATAAAAAGTCACCCCCCGCCTGCTACTCCACCTGCACACTGAGTATTTTCTTATATAAAAAGTCATGTACCAACGCCTGATGCGCCACCTGCGTATTTCCTTATATAAAAAGTCATGCAATACAACAACCTACTTCTCTCCCCCTTGTTAGCTCAAATCCGCCATCTTGCCCCAAATAATCTCCCCCTTGTTATCTAAAACACGCCATCTTGCCCCTCCTCTTCCTATTATCTCCCGCTTGTTATCTCAAGTCCGCCATCTTACCCCAAATAATCTCCCCCTTGTTAGCTCAAGTCCGCCATCTTGACCCAAATAACCTCCCCTTGTTAGCTCAAGTCCGCCATCTTGCGCCTGCAGATTGCGCTTATATAAAAGTCACGCGCCTGCAGAATTTTTGCTATATAAAAAGTCACGCGCCTGCAGCGCGCCTGCAGCGCGCCTGCAGAATTCGACCTAAGTCCGCCATACCCTACTACTTTCATAACATCAGTGGGAACTTCAGATACTATTTGATCGGAACTATAATAGATCTTTAGCTCACCCGGAAGTTTTGTTAAGATTTATCTATTCAAATTTAAAGTCTTCTTATTCTTGGTGAACATAATGACTCGTTGGAGGAAGTAAACGTCCGTAAACATTGTGTGTGGGTATTTATACATCTCTAAACACTTGTATACGAAGATACATATTTAAACAATATCGCTGCAATTGTCTCTTCATAAGATACAATTCACTTTAGTTGGTGATAGTGAGAATCAACATTGTTTTCCATTTTTTTTTAAATTCCCGAATTAAAAACCACAATATTTGTTTTACATCCGGGATTAAACAAAGTCTGAACATGCATACCGTTCGCAGACAGATACGCAGCCTCACATCGAAAACGCCAAGCTCAAGAAACTCCTGAACAAGCACAACCAGACGTGCAGCAGATCTGGTGGCACATCGACAACGCCATGCTCATGAGACTGCTGAGCAAACTCAAGCCAGACACGCAGTGAATCTGACTGCTCAGCGAAAATGCCGAGCTCGAGAGACTGCTGAGCAAACTCAAGCCAGACACGCAGTGAATCTGACTGCTCAGCGAAATTGCCGAGCTCGAGAGACTGCTGAGCAAACTCAAGCCAGACACGCAGTGAATCTGACTAATATGAGACAAACATAAAGGTATCTTATCAGGCACTCGTAGGAAATAAAGAAGTAGAACACTAGACAACAGAAAAACAACAGACATGAGTGGCTTACCCAGGAATCGAACCCTGGACCTTCCGTGCGACAATGACGCCTAGCTATGCAAGCGAATCACACTATCCTCCCTGCCATCTACGCATCACCAATAAATGATGCTTCGATGACAGATCATTGGTGCGAACCGCAAGACATAGCACCGGAAGTTTACCATGGGCAGTTCAGCCTATTAATGACGCAATCACTTCTGTTGTTCCCCTATTATACAGTATAGGCCAGTCCACACAAGACAAAGACCTTAATACTGTGTCCAGTAAATGATAGAGACTTAGAACAGTAAGAACGGGACAGAGGGTAGGTTTGGTATTGTATAAACATTTATAACACATAAGGAAGGGAAACCCGAGGCCTGTAAACAGTAAATTAATATGAGACAAACATAAAGGTATGTTATCAGGCACTCGTAGGAAATGAAGTAGAACACTAGATAACAGAAAAACAACAGACATGAGTGGCTTACCCAGGATTCTCAGCGAAAATGCCGTGCTCGAGAGACTGCTGAGCAAACTCAAGCCAGACGCGTAGCGGAGTTATTGGCGCAAGCACGCACACCAACCTTTGCGCACTTTTCTTTGGCGAATGTTACTATTTTCGGAAGCGTTACGAACGGAGAGAATGGCAGAATGAGCTGGAAAACGATATATATTGATGATAACAGCATTGTAAAATGAAATTCAATCATGAACACTAAATAACATGGAGATAAAAGGTAAAGGCAGTCCCAACGCATATAATGCCGTAGGGGAGTGAAGTGTTAGAGACTTCAATGTACTAGGTCCGTCTTCGAAAAGTGGGCTGATCAGTTCCCGTCCTCGCTGCCTTTGCCATCCTTAACTCAAGAGCAGAGTTAGGTACCCATTTACAGCAGGGTAGACAGGCGTGTACCTTTGCCGCGAGAGGCCAGCGCTCTAATCACTCTACCAGTCAGACGTTCCAACATGGAGATACAGAAACAAAATGTGAAATACGAACACTGCTTTAATGGAGTAGTAAGTACTAGCGCCTACTTAGAACATATAGGGATCCACGCAATAAACAGTAAGCCTGTCCCCCGTTACTTTCTGTGCACCAGGATAAAAGTGCGTTCATGAAGACCGCTGATAAAATTAATTTGTGAAGTGTAGCGTTTTTCAATAATTCATTCAATTCATTCATTCATCACCCTTCAGCTCCCCGAGGAGCATATGCCTTCAATAAACGTACGCCAAGTCCTCCTGGCCCGTGGCATCAGCTCAATGTCTTTCCATGCCTTCTTCATTCCTGTCATGGCTGTCTCCCGTTCTCTTGTCCACGTGTTCTTCTATCTCCATCTATATCTTTTACCCTGGGAATTCCAACATAAGGACTGCCTTGCAATGCTATCAGCAGGTTTTCTCAGTGTGTGTGTCTTATCTATTGCCAGCGTCTTCTAGTAATCTCTGATTGCACTATTGGCTGGCTCTTGTCATCTCTGATTCCACTATTGGCTGGCTCTTGTCATCTCTGATTCCACTATTGGCTGGCTCTTGTCATCTCTGATTCCACTATTGGCTGGCTCTTGTCATCTCTGATTCCACTATTGGCTGGCTCTTGTCATCTCTGATTCCACTATTGGCTGGCTCTTGTCATCTCTGATTCCACTATTGGCTGGCTCTTGTCATCTCTGATTCCACTATTGGCTGGCTCTTGTCATCTGTTCCACATTAGTAATCTTGTTATACCACATTAATACCTTCTTTTTTTTTACGTACGCCCGCTATTACTCGAGGCGAAATCTCAGGTTAGTATGTCTAACCTGAGACTGATTTTTCGTGAGTATCCTATTTTCCCTGTACGCTGACAGGTGTCCTCTCGCCATTCTGGCAGATACTCGCCGATTTCGGAGAATACCCATTAGAGCTGGGTCGGCTCAGGAGCCGTTCAGGGTATTCCAGTCCCTGGTCGACGACAGACCTTCAAATGTTCTTGCCCGGACTTGAACCTGGATCACCCGATCGCCAGTTAAGTGTGGTAACCATTACACTAAATAAATATTAGACAAACATAACGGTATGTTTTCAGGCACTCGTAAGAAATAAAGAAGTAGAACACTAAACAACAGAAAAAAAAAAAACAGACGTGAGTGGCTTACCCAGTACTCGAACCCAGGACCTTCCGTGCGACAACCCCGCCTAGCTATGCAAGCGAATCACACTATCCTCCCTGCCATCTAGGCGTCACCAATAAATGATGCTTCGATGACGGGTCATTAGTGCGACCTGCAACACATAACACCGGAAATTTACCATGGGCATTACACTAGCGCGGCTCCCACTAATCCTTCTATTCTACGCAATCGTCCATTTATAAACGTCTGCTGCTTTTTTAACTGATGTTTTTGTTGTTCTCCATGTTTTAGAGCCGTACAATAAGACTGACTTGACATTTAAGTTGAAGATTCTGGTTTTTTGTGTTGGACGATTTCTCTTGATCTCCATATACTATATTTCCCAATGTAAATGAAATATCCCCCTGCCTTCTGTATTTTTATTTTTATATCACTGTCTGTCCCTCCAACGCTGTCTATATTGCTGCTAAGATAAATGTATGATTCTACATTTTGTAGGAAAGTGTGTAAAAAAAAAAATTAAATCATCATAGCAACTCCTTAAACAAAAGTGTTAGCTGCAGTTTAGAACTAGTACATTATAGGCTGTTTTAACATTTTTGCTATCGGTACAACACGTGATCACTATCTAAACAACAGGAAAGGAATATCATAATCTGGAAGGTAAGAATATCTGAAATAACATGCACGTCTTACAGTCAGGAGACAGAAATAACACACGACAACAGTAGGAAGTTGGTAGGAACAACACCATGGATCAGCTATACCATCATTATCCTCAGCATTATCTTTCAGCTTCATAAAGATGACAGGTCATCAATAAATCCATGCACTTTTCATGACTTGATAATGCTAGCTAATAGAGGCTGGTAGTCGTTTTCCGGATTTAGTTTTCATCCACTGTGTACTTCAGTTGACAGAGTTCATTTATTTTTGAATGACACTTCCGTTCTGATATAACCCACGGACTTCAGACTAGGTTGAAAGAAGCGTGCCTCTCCAAAAAGAAGGCAAAACCCTCAACAACAACAAAAATCCATGTCAAGGTCTTTCCGTCCTGTGCCATCAATTCAAAGTCTGTTCATGTCTTTTATTGTCTTTTTTATCCCTTTCATGCAATGTTCGACCGGATAATAAAATGCCCGTATTATAATTATTTTATGGCAAAAAATAAAATACGCGTATAATACGTTAAATTAAAATGCGTAAGTTTGACTTGGGGCGCTTTCCATAGGTATAGCCTTAAATTACGTCATTGGGAGCCGCGCTTGTGTAATGGTTACCACACTGCGCTGGCGATCGGGTGATCCAGGTTCAAGCCCGGCGAGTACATTTGAAGAAGTGCCGTCGACGGGGACTTGGACAGGATTAATTCGAGCCCTGGCGAAGACATTTGAAGGCGTGTCGTTGACCAGGGACTGGCGGCTCCTGAGTCGACCCAGCTATGATGGGTACCCTCCGAAGAAGGCGAATATCTGCCTGAATGGCGAGTGGACACCTGATATTGTACAGGGAAAAAAGGGATACTCACGTAAAAATCAGTCTCAGTTCGATACTTTAAAGGTAAATATCTTACATATATGTTTTGTTTAAACCACATCTTGAATTGCTAGACGAACATGTGTTAAAACGTTCAGGTTTACAGAAAAATGTCATCTGCTGAAGTGCAACGAATAGGATACCTTAGCACTATAAGTATGGAAAGCCATCTTTTAAATAATTCTGTAGGACAGCATAACATGTTTCAATTGGAGATACATTTTCAGGTTTTGAAACATCTGACGACGCAGTGATGCAACGTATTTCAACGTACGGAGGTTTTACCGTACGCGTATAATACATATTTTATCGTCAAAAATACAAAACGTATCATACGTCCGGTCAAACATTACTTTCATGTATACCTTCATGTCCCTTCGTCACGTGTTGTAGAGGTATCCCTCTTTCTCGCTTACCCTGGGGAATCCAGAATAAGGATGGTCTTGTAATTATATCATTAGGTTTCTACAATCTTTATCCAATTTCAGCACCAGAGATCTCTTCTTCATTCATTCATAACCCTCCACTCCCAAAGGAGCATAGGCCTTCAACAAACACATGCTAAGTCCTCCTGTCCCGTGCCATCATCTCAAGTTCTTTCCATGTTCTCCTCATCATTTTCACCTCTGTTTCCAGCTCTCTTCTCCATGTACTTCTTGGTCTTCCTCTGCCTCTCTTGCCCTGGGGGTTCCAGAACAGGGACTGCCTTGTAATGCTATCAACAGGTTTCCTCAGTGTGTGTCCTATCCATCGCCATCGTCTTCTTCTCATCTCTTGTTCCACTGGCACTTGTCTAGTTCTTGTCATCAGTTCCACGTTGGTAACCTTGTCATACCATTTTAATCCCTCTATTCTACGCAAGCACCCATTTATGAAAGTCTGTAGCTTTTTGGTTGTTGTCTTTGTTGTTCTCCATGTCTCCGAGCCATACAATAGGACTGACTTCACATTTGAGTTGAAGATTCTTATTTTCGTGTTGGATCCGATTTCTCTTGATCTCCATATATTTCCCAATGCAATGAAAGCTCCTCTTGCCTTTTGTATTATTATTTTGATATCGCTGTCTGTCCCTCCAACTTTGTCTATATTACTGCCAAGATATGTGTATGATTCTACATCTTGAATTGGTGTTTCTTCAAGTTCAACCCTGTTATCATTACCTGCATTTATTCTCATTATTTTTGTCTTTTCCCTGTGTATTTTCAGACCCAATTGCTGTGACCTCTCATCGAGTGTTTTCAATTTGTCCTGCATCTGATTACGGTTACGGGACAGAAGAGCCAAGTCATCAGCAAAATCCAGATCATCCAACTGCTTAGTCAGAGTCCACTGGATTCCATTTCTGTTGTGTGTTGTCGATGATCTCATAACCCAATCTATTGCCAGCAAGAAAAGAAATGGAGACAAGAGGCATCCCGGTTCTGTAAGCTGTCCTTCGTGAAGAACTCTGCATGTCATGTCTTCATATGTTTTCTTTATTAAATTAATGATCTTCAGGGGAACTCCATAATGCCTCATCAATTTCCAAAGTGATTCTCTGTCTACACTGTCAAATGCCTTTTCGTAGTCCACAAATCCGATGTATAGTGGTGAATTCCATTCCAGACTTTGTTCAACTATTATTCTCAAAGTGGCTATCTGGTCTGTACATGATCTGTTTTGTCGAAAACCTGCTTGTTCATCTCTCAGTTTCTTGTCTATGGACTCTTTTAATCTCTCAAGGATAATCCTGTTTAATACTTTTCCTGGCACTGATAGTAACATTATTCCTCTATAATTTGTGCACTCTTGTAAATTTCCCTTCTTAGGCAACTTAACCAGATATCCTTCCTTCCATTCTGCTGGTATCTCTTCCTTTTCCCAGACTTTACCAAGTAATTTATATAACATCTCTGTAGCCGAGTCGATATCTGCTTTGATGGCCTCTGCTGGAATGCCATCAGGTCCAGACGCTTTTCCCTCTCTTAGAAGCTTTATGGCTTTCTTTATTTCTTCCTTCGTTGGTCTTTCACCGTTAATTTGTAGCTCTTCTTCTGCTGGCTGGATGTCCGGCGGGTTTTGTGGAGCTGGTCTATTGAGAAGGTCCCCCAAAATATTCTGTCCACCTCTTCATTTGCTCTTGTATATTGCTGAGCAGTTTCCCATTCTTGTCTTTTATGAGGCAACTTGTTTGCTTGTATTTCCCTGTTAGCTTCTTTGTGTTGCTATACAGTTCTCTCATATTTCCTTTGGCTGCAGCGTCTTCTGCCTCTCTTGCCAACTCCTCAATATACTTCCTCTTGTCTCTTTTGATACTTATTTTTACTTCTTTGTTTGCTTCTGTGTACACTTCTTGAGCCTTGGCTTTGGAGCTTCTAGTTTTGCTTGTGTTTAACTCTGCTTTCTTGTTTTTTCTGTCTTTTATCTTATTGATGGTTTCTGTTGTTATCCATGCTTTTTGTTGTCTTTCCCTTTTCCCCAGTATTTCTTCACATGTCTCCTTCCATACTGTTTTGACCTGCTGCCAATAGTCTTCTGTATTCTCTACATCTTCCAGCTGTTGGAGCACTTGGAATTTGTTGGATACTGTGACCGCAAATTTGTCTCTTGTTTCTTGATTTCTTAGCTGTCCTACATTAAACTGTTGTCTATAATTTTGCATTGTTGCATATCTCTTGAGTTTCATTTTTACTTTGGCTATCAGAAGATGGTGATCTGATGCCACATCTGCTCCTCTATATACCTTTACATCCTGCAATGATGATCTAAACTTCTTGTTTATGCATATATGATCAATCTGATTTTCTGTTCTATGGTCTGGTGATATCCATGTTGCCTTGTGTATTCTCTTATGTGGAAACATGCTTCCTCCTATAGCCAGTTGATATGAAGCACAGAAGTTTGCGAATAGCTCTCCATTTTCATTCATTACTCCTAGCCCATGTTTTCCCATGACTTCTTCAAATCCAGTGTTGACTGTACCTATCTTTGCATTCATGTCACCCATCAAAATTGTGATGTCTCTTCTTTTTACTTTATCCATAATTTCCTGTAGTTTAGTATTGATAACGACGCTTTTATTCCTAGTATTCCTTCCAACGGATAAAGTATGATTGTTCCATCACCATTCCATATCCTAATTGATACAAGCTGCTATTCATTCAATCTGTTGCATACAGTTTGTTCATGTGTATTCACCACTGCAGAGGTAACAGTTTCTTCATTGCATACGCTATATAGGCTAATTATCCATGTGTGTACTGCTGTGCTGTTACCGGGTATGATATGTGAAGGGTGTATAGAAAACAGTCACTCACCCCACGATAGCTCACGTACGAGTCATGGAGGGTTAAACGCCTTGTGACAGTCAATGAACAGTTTATTTACACCACAACACGGTCACGATAACGTAGACGAAATACAGCATGTTACACAGGTCATAATAGCATACCAAAAGGATCCACATTATATAATAACAATAATCCATCAAGAAGAACTACTGGCAAACGCAGTGCCCATAGTTATAGGCCTCCAATATATATGACGTCTCAGCGCTCTTTAATTCATGTACATAGGACTGCTGACCATCGCAGTGCTAGTAAATAATAGGCCTCCAATATATTTGACGTCTCAGCGCTCTTTAATTCATGTACATAAAACTGCTGACCATCGCAGTGCTAGTAAATAATAGGCCTTCAATATATATGACGTCTCAGCGCAGTTTAACAGCTTCCTAACAGCTCCACCAAATCGCTGTACTGCAGTTAATCATAATACGGCCTGTCCAAACCTTGGCCTCACAATATAAGTCGACATATCAAGCACTGTCTTTAATCCATCTAGAAGACTGCTGATAAATAATAGGCCTCATAATATAAGTCGACATATCAAGCAGTGTACAGGCTTCCCTCGAAAACACTGGGCTGATTTCTCCAGTCACGCCCAGGACACAAACTCTTCAAAAATGTACATAATCTTTAAACACTGGCCTGTGTACTCAAAGGCCTAAGAAACATCTCCTTAGCTAATACATCTCATCTGGGATAATCACACATAATATATCTCAGCATAAATGCCTGTACACTGGTACACATTGAAAAACACTTTACATCTCCTCAGTGCACTCGCCCGGTACACACTGACACCAAAACCCTTCTCACATTAGCACACCCCAGCCAATCACAAAAGCCTGGGGCTAACTTTCCAGAACTTTCGCTCACAGCTCAAAAATAGCTTAGAACATTTAACTCACGTTGAACTATGCCACCGTGAAAAACGTTCTGCATTTCGAAGATTCGAATGCGATACACTCATATTTTTTAAAATAAATTAACAGCTGTTCAAGTGGAATAACCACTATAATCTATGGTACATCCGAGACTCATAACGATTACTGCCCTTGCTTAGATTTGGACTTATCAGTTTACACCACCCCCCGGGGAAAAAAATGATAACATCATTTTTTTAAAAAGATTAAGTGGGTGATGAAGTTCTAATCAGGAAAATTAATCAACCTGTTAAGTCCAAATACTATATATCATCCAAAAAATATCAGCATTATTAGTAAAGCAGAAAACAAAGCATACAAAATAATCAGCTAAGTCTACCAAAATAATCTGCTTTCAACAAAGTTATGTCCATACAGCATAGAATTAACCTCACAATATACATGATTCAAGTATCAGTATAGTAGGATGAATAAGAATACAAATAATATCAAGTGACATATAAATGCAACATGAAAGTATAACCACATATGAACCGCTACCGAATAGTCAGTAGAAGGAATGGACTAAAATGAAGAATAATCAGGACAGACAAAAGAAAAACATAGATATGTCTGCAGAGAACGATGGATTAATACATCGTAATAACCATTTGATCAAAAACGTATTATATAAATACATATAATGATGACAAAAAGTATAGGACACAAAGACAATGTATGTGTATATCTAACAACCACAAAAGAAAGCTGTAGATAAACGAAGCACAATCTAACCTTAACCCCGTTATACAACTTATTCATAATAACAATGAACTATCATAGGCATATACACAAAAAATAATAACGTTATAAATAAACTCGAACTAACGCACCATGAAGCGTTAAGTAAAAAAAAAACACATCATTACTCCCTCTAGCGCGCAATTAAGCGCAGGGCACCGAAAAAAATTTTTTTTACAATTTTCGAAACCATTTTCCAAAAAGTAAAAAACAAAAATATTTCATAACGCTAAGTTAAATAAAAATGGTATTTCAATTTTTTTTAGTTTAACCCAATATTAACATACCAAGATGTAATTAGCTTAACAAAAATGTGTGACATACAAAAATTCTTATACTTAAGCAGACACAAAATCAAAACAATCTGCTGGACAAAATTATGCATGTCTAAATTGCAAGAAAAAATAGAATCAAATTAATTTAAATTCACAGATGTAATTCTCTCGAAAAACTCAGAAACCCATGTTTCAGAATATATTCTCAACTTGCAATACAAAATTAACTCTGATATAATCAAACTACATTTCCAAAATTATGTTTCACAATATAATAGTTACTACATCATGTCTTAGAATGTGCTAATACATAAACTAAACATGACATCAAAACATAAGAAAGAATTTTAAATTTAGTGAGTACAGAGACTCTCTAAAGATGACTACTGCACCATGCCTAGCTAATGAGGTTGTGCATTGGGCTGACAAACTCATCATGCATATAAAACAGTCCTAATAATCATCGCTGCAAAAAGACATCAATTTTTGATGTATCAGCTCTCGTAGCGCTAAGCTCACAACAGAGCATAAATGTCAACCATGAATTGACTAAACGAGCATAGTCTTCTGACTAGCGTGCGTAAATACTATAGTCCACTGCTTTCATCAAAAAGTTACAGAGACAAGTCACTCGCAAATAATATCATACACCTTATTGCGATCATAATACATACAATATTCGTCATAACACAATAGTGTAAGAATAATATGAAAATAATTGTTGCATCATCAAAACATCGTCGTACAAAAAATAAATATGGGCATAAAAAATGAGCTTACACATTATCTAATAGAAGTTATATAGTATCTTAACACAATTCTATATAATATCCTATATTTATACGATACAATAATATCTATATTCTAAACAAGTTGAACAGGCAATAATTCCAGCCGTGTTGAATAATCTCATAAACTTGGCAAGATAACCGCATACAATTCAGAGTCAACTTGCTATCCAGTTTCACTTGGTTAACCACATGGATACAAGGTGGCATACCTTACTCTCTCTGTTAATGTAACACCGGAACATAGACTTTCATTGCAAAGCTGTCGCTGTGAAAATATACAAATGAAAAAATTCTATTTTAATTCACAGTCTGAGTTAACGATGTAAAACGGAAATTAACGTTACATTTACCTAAAACTGTGGCTTGTATGAACCTGTAGCCCTTTTATCGATCAACAAGACTTCCCTTGACACGTGTAAACACCACAGGAGGCTTACGGGGCAGAAAATGATCGTAGCTCAAGGTCGTCGCTATTGGATGCTGAAAAAAAATTTCTACCCTCATGACGGCGAGATACTCTCTCAAAACCACAAGTAGAACAAGCAGTTGTATTTGAGACACTATACTTATTATTATCACATTATTCATTAATAACTTTAGGCCTTTGTTGAGAAAAGTTAACATAGTTGTCATTATTATTTCTCTTTTGATAAAAATATCTGCCAGATTGGTTATGTTGACTTCTAGAAAAACTATTATCGTGAGATTTGTAATCTTTCCTGTAATCATTTCTACCATACTTTCCAAAATCTTCAGAACCAAAATATTTAGATCTGTTAAACTGTTTCTGGTTTCTTGGAGAAGACAGATTACAATTTGCTGATCTCCCTTGATAATGTTTAAAATCTGTATTATCTTTCCTGTCAAGATTGTTTTTCTTCTTTTCGGTGGCAGCGTGCTTAATCTCTGAATCAGTAATAGGCATAATAAAATCCTTATGGCTACTAACATATTGAGTATTACTTTGGGCACTAGTCCTACTAGTCTCGTCCCTTATTATGTTTTTATGAGGCTTTCTAACTTTAGATACAATGTTAGTTTCTTGAACATTGACATGACAATTATCCTTGTCTTTACTGTGATGTACAGAATCAAGTATCACAGTAGAATTAACCCTGTTGGCCTGTCGCCAGGAATTATTAATATTACCAGAATAGTCACCAGTACGACGAAAATTATATCTGCCAAGCGAGGATTTCCGCTCACCACGTTTGATGTCAGTATTGGCATCGAGTGTCTGTTGCTGACTCGACGTCTTTAAGACGTGTTGATAACCGTCTTTCTGTCTAACTTTGTCAACATTGACAGTAGACAGTATTTTTCTACCTAAAATTATATCAACCAAACCGTCCACTCTTTCCCTTAATTCCGTAATTTCAATATTTTTAAGTGAAATCTGTTCACTTTGTTTCTTAATTACGTCATCGAATGTCAAAACTCTACATCTCTCCTCCGCTAGTGATTTCTCAATCTTAGCTAATTTATCTTCCTCCATTATTAACTCTTCCAATGTCTCTTTTTCATCATTTCCTTTATCTACTCTTAGTTGCTGTGTTTCAATTTCACTATTCTCATTATCCATTAGCTCCTCAACTCCATTTGGAAATACAGTATACATCTCTTCTTCAATACAAGAATTTACTCTACTCACTAAATCAAGAAGCGTCTCTGTATAAGACCTATCACGGTCAATTGTCTTAGCTTCTAGTTTGCCACACCTCTCTTTCTTTTCCTGAAGTTGATGCTCGAGATTACTAACTTCACCATATTTATAATCCACTTGAATTTCCAAATCTTTGATTTTGCTCAATGCAGAATCTAACGCTGCTTTAACTCTAGTAAGTTCTGCGTTTGATTCCTTTAAATCATTTGTAAGCCTCGATACTGTTTCCTGTAATTCGCTCTCTTTAGCAATATTTTCTAGGAAACTTTTCCTTTCCTGACGTGCAATCTGCTTATGAAATCTCATTTGCTCCTCCTCTTCTAATTCCTTTTTCCTATCATCGGGCACGACATTGCGAATTATATTCTGCATACTCTCCAACACATGATCGTGTTTAACCTTAGTGTACCTATATAAAAGCCCATGAAGGTAGTACAGCAACTCTGCCACGTTCTTAGCCATCATTACGTGAGGAACGTAATGAAAATTATCTTCTGCAAAATACTTTAGGGACTTTGACACATCAAACAAAAAATTGATCACTACAAATGATTCCAGTTGTGGACCTTGCAATCTCTCATAATGTTTACCTAACTCTATTATATGTTGCAATATCGGTCTCATATCCTCAGGATCTACATCATCCATGGTGATTACAATCAAGTCCACTGTATATATATATCCACCAGTTATAATTACCACAAGTTTTATGTCCCTAACAATTTGGACAATTATCTTTTCAGCTCACAAAGCTAGATATCCTTTAAAGTAATTGCAAATATAAGTTAATCACTGTATACCATAGTAGCATAAGTTTTTGTGCATAGAACCTTTGTAAAATATACCAATATGAGGGATAACTTTATATCAATTTGAGTGATGTCAATATTATGTGAAATAGCCTTAAACAGTTAAGCACTAAAGTCTTACAATAAGTTACCAACAACTAACATATTATATAGACAATAGGAATCACGGTTACAAAGACAAGGTACTACAGAACAAACGATAACGTTACTTCACAACTATACATTTACTTGTCCCAAGAGACAACTAGTAATCTAAACTTCGGTAAGGTTTGTAATCTTAAACCGGAATTGTCACAGAATTGACACTTACTAACCAAATACTAAAGAATGCTTAACATGAAATACTCATTACAACAAATAGTACACAATATATATAGGAAGACTTGTTGACACAAGATAAAATGGCACAGTTTCCACAACATAAACCACTTATCTTCAATAAAGGAAAGTACGGCCGTCCAAAAATGCTGAACATCACAAAGTCTGCTGAGGAAAACAGTTCATCGCATAAGGTCACCGCAGCTTGACACTTCTCACTTCAGGTCCTTTGTCCTCGCTACGGTATGTGTGCTCGTAAACCGCACAGGTAAACAGGAACTGTATTACTGACAATCATCTACTTGAGGCAGCCGTGTAGAATGACTGCACATCAGCTTGAATTCCCTCTGTAACTGTAGGGGTACACAGTCTCTCAATCTCTTTGATAATCCACTTGAAAGGAGGTACTTGACATCTAAGTTTGAAAACCACCACTATTGCACCCGTAGTTGGTGATGTCATCAATGTAAAGTTTGCTAATGATGATGGATTCTTAAATGCGCCACACAGCATAGAAGAAAGTCACATAACGCAGATGACGTGGGATCACGTCCGAAAGTTATGTCCATGACTGTTGCCGCTAGGATTAATATTGCCGCCACTGTAACAATCAGTATATGTTTCAAAACGATGTTGCATCCACTGTTGCAGACGAAGTGTACAATTGCTAACCATAGAGTAGTCGAATCCCAAGGTTGCTATATATTATATCACGCCACACAGGCTACTAGTTATAAATGTCGTGAGTTCGATCCAACTTGAACTGGAAACCACCACTGATAACGACGCTTTATTCCTAGTATTCCTTCCAACGGATAAAGTATGATTGTTCCATCACCATTCCATATCCTAATTGATACAAGCTGCTATTCATTCAATCTGTTGCATACAGTTTGTTCATGTGTATTCACCACTGCAGAGGTAACAGTTTCTTCATTGCATACGCTATATAGGCTAATTATCCATGTGTGTACTGCTGTGCCGTTACCGGGTATGATATGTGAAGGGTGTGTAGAAAACAGTCACTCACCCCACGATAGCTCACGTACGAGTCATGGAGGGTTAAACGCCTTGTGACAGTCAATGAACAGTTTATTTACACCACAACACGGTCACGATAACGTAGACGAAATACAGCATGTTACACAGGTCATAATAGCATACCAAAAGGATCCACATTATATAATAACAATAATCCATCAAGAAGAACTACTGGCAAACGCAGTGCCCATAGTTATAGGCCTCCAATATATATGACGTCTCAGCGCTCTTTAATTCATGTACATAGGACTGCTGACCATCGCAGTGCTAGTAAATAATAGGCCTGTAATATTTGACGTCTCAGCGCTCTTTAATTCATGTACATAAAACTGCTGACCATCGCAGTGCTAGTAAATAATAGGCCTTCAATATATATGACGTCTCAGCGCAGTTTAACAGCTTCCTAACAGCTCCACCAAATCGCTGTACTGCAGTTAATCATAATACGGCCTGTCCAAACCTTGGCCTCACAATATAAGTCGACATATCAAGCACTGTCTTTAATCCATCTAGAAGACTGCTGATAAATAATAGGCCTCATAATATAAGTCGACATATCAAGCAGTGTCTTTAATCCATCTAGAAGACTGCTGATAAATAATAGGCCTCATAATATAAGTCGACATATCAAGCAGTGTACAGGCTTCCCTCGAAAACACTGGGCTGATTTCTCCAGTCACGCCCAGGACACAAACTCTTCAAAAATGTACATAATCTTTAAACACTGGCCTGTGTACTCAAAGGCCTAAGAAACATCTCCTTAGCTAATACATCTCATCTGGGATAATCACACATAATATATCTCAGCATAAATGCCTGTACACTGGTACACATTGAAAAACACTTTACATCTCCTCAGTGCACTCGCCCGGTACACACTGACACCAAAACCCTTCTCACATTAGCACACCCCAGCCAATCACAAAAGCCTGGGGCTAACTTTCCGAGAACTTTCGCTCACAGCTCAAAAATAGCTTAGAACATTTAACTCACGTGGAACTATGCCACCGTGAAAAACGTTCTGCATTTCGAAGATTCGAATGCGATACACTCATATTTTTTAAAATAAATTAACAGCTGTTCAAGTGGAATAACCACTATAATCTATGGTACATCCGAGACTCATAACGATTACTGCCCTTGCTTAGATTTGGACTTATCAAGTATAAAATGCTTCTTTCACAGACTCTTCTTTGTCATTAGTTGGTGCATAACATTGGATGACATTTACATGAATTTTCTTTTTAGCTGTTTTGAAAGAAGCTGTTATTATTCTGGGTCCAACAGCTTCCCATTCAATTAGTGCTTTCTGTGCTTCTTTAGATAACATAAGAGCTACCCCTTCACTGTGGTGTGAACTTTCGTCTTCATGTCCTGAGGACAGCACCAATTCACCTGTGATGAGTTTCTTCCTGTCTACCCCCTTCCACTTTGTTTCACACATTCCCAGAACCTCGATTTTGTATTCCCTCATTTCTGCTGCTACTTGCGCCACTTTCCCTTGTTCGTTTAATGTCCGAACATTCCAGGTGCCAAATCTGGAAGTTCTCCTAGAAGAAAGAAGGTTAGTCAGCAACACAGACTCCTTTCGGCTTTCTCTGTGTTGCATCATACGCCTCCCCGCGAGAGGACCTTCCCCTGTCTTGGATGGCTGTGTTTTATTTTCTTTATTTGACTTGTCCATATTTGTTGAAGTTTTTTGTGGTTTAAATTTTTTACAGGATGGTGTAACCGGCCCCATGCCCAACCCTCCTTAGTCGCTTTTTACGACATGCTTGGTAGGGGACAGTGTTACTATTCTTTGCTCCCCTTTCGGGCCCCGGTAACACACGGGTGAGATCTCTTCTTACCAAAGTCTAATATTTATTTACTGTTTACAGGCCTCGGGTTTCCCTTCCTTATGTGTTATAAATGTCTCTTCTTACCTCTTGTTTCACTGTGCCTGTCTGGTTCTTGTCATCAGGTCCACATTCCTCAGTCAAACAATGATAGAAAATAAACAGGTGTGAGAAACTTGTCAGAAGCACAGCCAAATCAGCTACCGAAGCAGGACAATCCTCCAATAGCTGAAGATCTACCTACAGGACAATGAAAGCCGAAAGTAACAGGCGCACTGGGCACACAGTGACCAAGAAATCGTAGTAAAAATATTATAATGCTAGCCATTATGTGTTTCCGATTGGTATTTGGATATAATCCTTTCATATGATCTCATATGCCATACTCATATCACATCTAATATACAGCCAGTGATGCAAAGTCCTCTGCTTCAGTTGTAAGTTGACAAGTCGTGTGAGTATAGCACTAACCGATGAATTTCTGGGTAAAGATATAGGTGTAAAACAAACAGGTTTACATTAATCTTATTTTACTGTATAACTTATTATGATAGAATAAACATTGTCAAACTAAATTTTTGGTTTCTGATTTTGCAGAATTTCCAGCTGCTGTTTTCCAGCCGCCATACTTTGGTCGAGATGAGCCAAAGTAAGTGCTCACTGTGTGTTGTTATTACTCATTTTTGTGCGGTATTTCGTCACTTTAATGTGTTTATTCATGATCCTGTCGTCCGATTGGCACAGTAGTTAGAGCGCTGCTTGCCTCTCGCGATAAAGTTACCGGGTTCCGGGTTTGAAAACTGGTAGCGCCACGCTTTAGTCTATCCATCTGTAAATGAGTACCTGACTCAGCTCTTGAGTAAAGAATGGCAAAGGCAGCGAGGACGGGTACTGACCACCCTACCTCATAAAGCTTGACCTAGTATAGTGAAGTCTCTAACACTTCACCTCATTATGATGCCACCTTACGGCAGTATCTATTAAGTTTTTTGGTTCATTTGGCTTCGCTATAGCGCTTTTAATACCCTGTTCAACCAGATCCGAGGTGGGCCGTTTCGGTTATAATTGGGGTCTGTTGTGTGTTTTATTCTATTTTAAAGCAAGGCTGGTGTTAGGCCTTAACAGGGCTGGTCCTGACAATGATTCCTAGCTGCCTTTCTGGAGTCGTCCCGTTGTTATCTTGTTCCCAATATCGTTGCTTCTTCAAATATTGTGTCATTTTTTTGCAAATGTGTTATTTATTTTTCCACCTGTTCTCGCTAGTTTGTATCTACTAATGTAGCTTTTCTCAAACATTTTGTCTCAGGACACCTTTGAACTGTTCACAATTATTGAGGACCCAAAGAGCTTTTGTGTATGTGGGTTGTATATTGAGAGGATGAGAGTGAAAAAAAAGGCATGTAACGACTTAGATTCTTATGAAAATAGTTTTGACTTCACGGACTCCCCTGCAACGATCTCGAGGACCCCCAAAGGTCCGTGGACCACACTTTAAGAACCGATGTACTAAAGGAGTATCTTTACCTTGACTTGCTTTTATATAAGGAAACACACGTCATTGAACACTTTTTCCGTGAAGACATTTTTGTATGTGCTCATCATGGACAATATGATAAAGGGCCCTGTGTAGGTTACATAAGGGTCTCAGGGCAGACAAAAAAAGAATATGACAACTGCTTCCTCACGGCATGTAGTAAAAGGTCATTAATACGAGGTTGCCAATGGGGACGACCTCATCATGTTTAATAAACTACTGTTGAAATGTAGGTCAGTGGGCCGCGTGTTCGATAGGACCTCAAAAAAGAATTCAGAGACACAGTAATAAGGGTTAGGGTTAGGAATCCCAAACCTTACACTAACCACTAACCTTAATCCTAACCCTAACGACGACGGCGGCTTATTTGTATGACATCAAAGAAAACGACCCATCCTTCTTCATCTCAACCTCTACAGCTGTAGAATCAACCGCTGCATGGACTTTAATGCAGGCTTCCTGTAAGGATACCAACTGTTGTTGTGGTGTCTTCATGCTCCACAGGGGGAGAATAAGGGAATGAATGAGTTAATGATATTATAAAGAGAAACATGAATTTTGAGCAGAGGGGAAAAATGAGCAAGAGAATCTAAGAAAATTGGAAATGTAAGGGAGGAAACTGGAAAATTATTAACTGAAGTTAAACCTTCACACGAAACATTTTTTGCCGGCAAATGAGAGTGACATAAGTGGTACAGATGTCGGATACACCACTGATAAACGGGAGTGTAAGGGGTACAGGTGTAAGAGATATTACTGACAGACAAGAGTGAGATAAGGGGTACATATGACGGAGCTTTTGCTGACAAATAAGATTGAGATAAGGGGTACATATGTAGAAGATATTGGTGGCAAATAAGAGTGAGATAAGGGGAACAGATGTTGGAAATAACTCTAATAAACGGGAGTGTAAGGGGTACGGATCTAAGAGCTATTGCTGACAGACAAGAGTTAGATAAGGGGTACAAATGTAGGAGATATTGATGACAAATAAGAGTGGGATTTGGGGTAATTATTTATGAGATATTGTTGGCAAATAAGAGTGAGATAAGAAGTACATAAGTTAAAGATATTACTGATAATAAAAGTGCAAGGGGTACAGATTTCAGCGATATCGCTGACATATATGAGCATAAGGAGTCGGAGGCGTACTTAACGTATATGACACCCTCCCCCATAAAGAAACACACTTGCAAGTATATTTTAAACAGTAAGTACTATTATACGCGTAATACTGTCCAATGGCACCCCTTTTCGAGCTGTCACCCGGGGCGGACCACCCCTCTCGCAACCCCCTAAGAACGCCACTGTAAGGAGTACATGTGTAGGAAATATTGCTGACAAATAAGTATACGTTAAGTAGTACTATTCACGTTTTAATAAACGAATTATACACACCTCCACCACTGAGGTAAAGTGGGATGTTATAAATATTTATAGGGGACTTAGTGTTCTGACTGAGATCAGCTGTGAAGGTATCTGTATCTAATAAGTGTGGTGTATTACAGATGACCTTACTTGCTACCACATTTATACCTCAGTCAGAATTATTCTGGAATATTGTGATGACTACGTTAAATGTCTAGGGTTATGAAAATGATGAAGTGTAAGTCACAACAACAACAGACAGATAAACAATTTATTTTATTCCACAACACTGTACAACACTGTGACACTCACACACATATAACACTCTATAGGACTATCTTAACTGAGTCAAGTGTAGGGTTTCAAATATATATATGTATTAATTACTGACAATAATAGATATCCTAATTCAACTACACAGTGAACCAGGAATCACAATCAAATGTAATTACAAGTAATATGTACACAGTTTATAAATATAATCTTGGTATTGACATATTTTATTGTTATTATTCTATGTGTGTAATTTGTGCAGTGGTAATATGAGGTAATACTGGTTTGTTCAAGCCTGGTTGTTGTTTTTCATCATGACTTCAAGTGTTTGATTATCTTGGAAATAGTATTGGGAAAAGTTCACAGTTCCTGTCATTTGAACCAATTAATTGTCCCTCTGTGTTTAATAAAATGTCAATTTTTGAGGGGGCACATAATGTTGAGCTACTCTGGCCACAGAAGCTTATCTTTCGTGATGACGGCAGAAAAGACTCCTCTGCTCGATTGCTTCCTGTGTTCTGGAGACACCTCACTGGTCGCTATCTGGACCAAGGAGTATGCTGTCAGCCTCTGGATTCAGCAAAACTCAGACCAGGTGCTGCTTCAAGAACTTAGGACCACGGTCCCTGAAACAAGAAGGTTGTACCTCCTATTTCAGAACTAATTTATAATCTATTTCCAGACTGAACACAATACATAACAAACACTGAGTTCAGAGCGGTAGGCCAACTGCTATCTTCATCTGAAACAATTTACACCAGTATACTCCTCCCTAATGGTTACTACGCCTCTGCAATTCTAGCATTAGTTCTTTCTAGTCAATAAGATAGGTGTCAGTGTACTGTTTGGCAATTCCATGCAGTTTTACTTTTCTCCGACACCTTCTGTTCAGGTTGGAGCAATATTTAGGCCTTGCCTCATGTTTGCCACTGAACCACACACATATACAGACATAAATTATCAATTTACATTCAATTTTCATTAAAAAGATATTGAATATATCAAGCTTACCACAATTCATGGAAATAATACACAGATACGTTGTCTGGCAATGAATATGGCACAAACTCCGATCTGCCTCTGTCCCAGACTTTTATTTAGAAAAATATGATCTGGCTCTCAACGCACTGTTTCTTAGTAAGTTTATTTTAACATGTGGCACTGAACTGACGCTCCTAATTGTCTATATTGGCGGGTCTAACCAATCGGGCCATGTTTACACAGCTTTTCAAAAAAGGTACTCCTACTCACGTTTCCCTAACAACAAAGAATTAGTATTTGTAGCCCGACTAATCGTGTTTAGCCTTACATTTACTTCTATCCAATCAAATAGGATTTTACATGGTGGCCCATTTCCCGTAAAATAGTGGTTCCAAAACATGCCACTGTGCGATTATTATTTGGGGTTGTCTGACACCCTCACTATTTTCTTTTGGCTATAATTTGTTAATTCCTAGACTATTTGCGTAACACTTAACATATTCTTTGTCAGCAAGTCCTAAGGAACCCAACTATATAAATTTTATGGGGCTAAGGGCTGCGTTCAAAATATGCATTTTCTTCTAGGATAGTCGTGTATTTTTATTTTTATCGATTTAGAACCGCCACCTGTCCTGCCTTTTTGACTGTTCTGTCATACTAATGTCAGGATTTCAGACATAAAACAGTAGAATGTCAGGTTTCCTTATAAGCATTTTACAGGTTTTTAAACCTAACTCTCGTATGGGTAGTGTTTTTTATCACTGTCCATTTGAAAAAAAGTTAGTGCTTGTGGCCTTACACGCGTGATGGCATTAATTTTGTATCGCGAGACGCGGGTTAGTGTTGCATGCGTTCCTGCTTTCAGCCCTCCCTCTCTTTCTATCCTAAGTCCATCTGTCCTTTCGTTTATGGTAACGTAGTGTAATTAATGCTAGTATTAATTTAGGTCATTAATCAGCCTGCGTATCTCAAGGTTTTCTTAGAAATGCAGTACACGTTTTATTGTAGAAAGCGTGTAGTGATGCAGTAGGCTTTACTATCAACGTGAAACGTTACAATTTGCAGACGAAGTATAAAAAGGGGGATCTCGAGTACCGTCATTGTGACAGCACTGTTCTTTACCATTCTTCTTTCCTTTTATTGAATTTATGTGTTAGGCTTTACATTTACCTTTTAATTTATATATGTGGATTTAGAATGTTTTACGACAAATTCTCCCCTCTTAAAACAGACGTTATATGCCAGTCTATAATTCTATATACACATAGAGAAATTTATTATTATTTCTGGGGCTTACGGTGATTCTCATCACACGGATGGCGGCTTAAAAAATCCGCTCCCAGATTTGTCTTTCCAGATATATACTCTATGCTAAACTCAAATGGCTGCATCAGTAATGACCAACGAAGTAAACTAGAATTTTCATGTCTAGCCTGCGCTAGAAACGACAAGGGTTTGTGATCCGTTTGCAACTTAAATGCCTTCCCATACAGATAAATATTGAATTTCTTTATCGCCCATATTACTGCAAGACATTCTTTTTCGCTAGTTGAGTAGTTGGTTTCAGCTTTATTCAACTTTCTGCTAGCATATGCCACTGGGCTTAATTCCCCATCCAATGCATCTGATTTCTGTAGCAGAGTCGCACCTAACTCAATATTACTGGCATCCGTCCTTACAATGAATTCTTGACTTAAGTCAGGTAATTTCAAAATAGGTTTGCTTGTGAGCTTTTCCTTCAATTCCTGGTAAGCTAATTCACATTGTGGTGTCCATGTAATTCGATCTGGATTTCCTTTACGTGTCAAATCAGTTAACGTTGCACATATGGAATTAAAGTTTTTGATATACTTTTGGTAGAAACCACATAATGAGACAAAGGATCTCACGTCTTTCTTGGTTTGTGGTCTCAGGGCTTTCTTTAGTTTCTCTAAATTCTTGGGGTCAGGGGTCATGTTTCCCTGATGGATTGTGTGTCAAAAAAATTCTAATTCTTTACATCCAACGCAACATTTGGTTGGTCGGGCTGTTAAATTCGCTTCTCTAAGTCGATTAAACAGCATGTTCAGAGAGTCAATGTGTTCCTCAAATGTTTCTGTTGCTATAAGGATATCATCCATGAAATTTGTGATACATGGATTATTCAGAGGGTCCAATAATTTTCTCATCATTCTAGAGAAGACACTAGGTGCCTTCTTCAATCCAAAGGGCAATCTGTTAAACTCATAGTGTCCCTCTGAGGTACTAAACGCTAGGTATGGTCTAACCTCAGGCTTTACTGGAATCTGATAGTATCCTTTACTCAGATCCACTTTTGAGAAATATTTAGCTTTATTTAGTCTGGCAAACAACTGATTTGTATCCGGCAATGGATCCACCTGTCCTTCTGTAATAGCATTCAGTCTCCTGTAATCTATACAGAGTCTATGTTCTCCAGAGGGTTTCCTTAAGAGTACAACACTGGAACTATACGAAGATTCACTGTGTGAAATAATTCCTTCCTTCAACAAATAGTCTATCTCTTCCTTCAAAGCTTTCTCCTTAGCAAAAGGAATCGAATAGGGTTTCATACTGACAGGTGTGGGGTCTATCAGTTTCATATCATATTCCAATAAGTTTGTATGCCCCGGTCGATCCGTTAACACCTCTGTATGATTATCCAGAACCTGTTGCACTCTCTCTTTCTGATTTTTCGTTAAATGTGTACTGATTTTCACCTGTGCCGCTGTCTCACAGGGGTGTAATGGATATTCAAATGATGAAAGTGGTTCCTTTTTCATCTCCATTGCAATGGACAAGGTCAACAAGTGTGTCTCTTCCTGATGTTCTCTTTCCAAATATTTCTTCAGGAGATTCACGTGATAGATTTTTTCTTTCCCCTTCTTATCTATCTTATAATTTGTTCTAGACACCTTCTCTAGAACTGTATATGGACCTTGCCATCCAATTTGTAACTTATTCTGACTACCGGGGAGAAGAAGCAGTACCTTCTCTCCCACAGCCAAATCTCTGTCTTTAGCTTTCCTGTTATAATAGGCAGCATGTTTCTTCCTGGCTTGTCTCAAATTTTCATTGGCAAGTTTCCAGCCAGTTTTTAAACTAGTGGTCAGCTCATTCACATATTGGTATGAGGATGTAATATTTTCCTCTGTCTTTTCATCAGTCCACGTTCTTAACAGCGTTACATATGGACCTTTAATTTTGTGGACCTATTTGTCCATGCACCGGTATGGTCTCTTCCACTCGAAGCGCTATAGTGATGATTTTTCTTCCCAGAATTATCATTCACAAAACGACCGCTACCAATTCTTTTCTTGGGGCTTTCTCCCCACTTAGAATTCTTGATGAGAGATTTCCTCTCTACATCTTCTTCCTCCAGTTTTTTAAGTCCGATTGAGGGATTTTCGGCTTAACCTGGGGTAAGACATCTTTTTGCACTCTCCGCATAGTGGCCATTGTAAAACAGTTAATTGAAGCTTGTCCGTGAAAAGGGGCTTCCCATTCCATTTGGTCCACTTTATTAATTTTATTTCTCTTCGTATTTTCAGGCCTAATTTTGCCCCTTGGCGTGTCCAGGTCCTGATCAATGTTCCCACTTGTGGGTGTTCCCTCATGTGCTATGCTACACCTTTCTACAAAATTCTCAATGTCCCACCTTGCCTTGGGCCAATAATAATTGTGAGCCACCTTTTGGATGATGGTACCAATTTTCTCATGGTCCCCATCTTTTTTCACATGTAGGCTCCTTATTAATTCTGCCCTATATCTCTTTGGAAGAACCAACTGTCCGTGACCATGGGATCTAGTTCCGGCCTTCCTGTAAATCAACTTGTTTTTCATATAAAAATCTCCCTTGCCTGGAGTTGTATGACAAGTTGACAATTTCCTGAAACAAGGCTTGGGGGTCTTATCCCTAGCCTGTGCCTTCCTCAACTCTTCTGGAGTGGTATTTAACATAATATCCTCCTCCTTTCTTGAGGTTGACCTGACCTGAAGGGTGGCCATATACACAGGTTTCCTTCTACAATGGTCAGTGTCATGATTGTTCATCTTACAATTTTTACACCATCTCTTTCCTTGGTTGAAAGATTTTCTTTCATCATATTTCCTTTCATCAAATTGTGGGGTTTTATTTTTATTGTCATACCGTGGCCTATCAAACTGGTGCTTACCTTTGTTTTGATCTCTAGGATCAAATTTATTAAAGTTCTGTGGTGCCCTAAAATTTTCTACCTGTTTCTTTTTATTACCTGATACCTCTGTCTGAGCCGCTTGATACCTTTCTGCAACATTTAGCAACTCACCCAGCCTCTCTGCACCTTGTTTCATGAGAAACTTTCTCAGGTCTGGAGCCATGGACTCTCTTAATTGTTCTATAAGGACCATTTCCTTAAGATCTTGGGTTTTCCCCAGAGAAGTCCATTTCTCCAAGTATGTCTCTAACCGTGCAGAGAACTGGTGATAGGTTTCGCGTGACAGTAGTTTAGCATTCCTAAATTTTTTTCTATAAAATTCTGCGTTCTTTTCATATCTTAACAAAAGAGCCTGCTTTAGCATGTCATAATTTTCCTGATCACCTCTGCTCATTTTGGCAAAAACTTCATAAGCTGCCCCACGAAGCCCTTGAGATAACTTTAAGCTCCACCTTTCTCTCTCTAACCCATACGTGGTAGCTAATAGTTCATATCTATTTAGATAGCTCTCAATATCATCGTCTTTCTCAACAAAATGATCTAAATGAAAGTTCATAGCTGAGGTTGAGGCTCCCTGACTAGCAGTGGCATCAGAGGTAAAGGGACTGGCACCATTTTCAGGAGCATGGGCTTGAAACTCAAACTCCCTTAGTCGTAACTCATGTTCCCTTTGTAATCTCTTCTCCTCCTTTTCTGCTTACCCTCTCTGCAGCCTGTATTCTTTCCTCGGCTTCCCTTTCTGCCTTTTTTCTTCTCTTTCGGCAGTTAATCTTTTTTCCTCTCTTTCTGCCTCCAATTTCTTAGCCTCAGCCTCAATCTGCAGCCTCTTAGTCTCAGCCTCAGCTTGTAACTTCTTAATTTCCTTTTCAGCCTCTAACTTTCTTTAGGCCTCTTTTTCTAATCTTCTTTCTTCCCGTTCAATATATTTGTCACATTCAGCAGTCACATAAGCAATCATAATTTGCCCGTCCATTCCTAACTCTTTTGCAGTCTGCACAGCAGCAGATCGAAATTTGGCCAGGTCCGCCATTTTCTAACAGGTAAATGTATAAAATATTTAACTAAACAATTTTATCTATGACTAATTATCTAAGGACAACCACAGGCACTGATAGCTCAACCTTATTTATTTCCACCCAAGGATACCTTTTAATTCTTATTATTCCCAATATATATAATAGGAGAAAGTTCCATATCCCGGGAGTGAGACCCCAATATATGTGGTAAAGTGGGATGTTATAAATATTTATAGGGGACTTAGTGTTCTGACTGAGATCAGCTGTGAAGGTATCTGTATCTAATAAGTGTGGTGTATTACAGATGACCTTACTTGCTACCACATTTATACCTCAGTCAGAATTATTCTGGAATATTGTGATGACTACGTTAAATGTCTAGGGTTATGAAAATGATGAAGTGTAAGTCACAACAACAACAGACAGATAAACAATTTATTTTATTCCACAACACTGTACAACACTGTGACACTCGCACACATATAACACTCTAAAAGACTATCTTAACTGAGTCAAGTGTAGGGTTTCAAATATATATATGTATTAATTACTGTCAATAATAGATATCCTGATTCAACTACACAGTGAACCAGGAATCACAATAAAATGTAATTACAAGTAATATGTACACAGTTTATAAATATAATCTTGGTATTGACATATTTTATTGTTATTATTCTATGTGTGTAATTTGTGCAGTGGTAATATGAGGTAATACTGGTTTGTTCAAGCCTGGTTGTTGTTTTTCATCATGACTTCAAGTGTTTGATTATCTTGGAAATAGTATTGGGAAAAGTTCACAGTTCCTGTCATTTGAACCAATTAATTGTCCCTCTGTGTTTAATAAAATGTCAATTTTTGAGGGGGCACATAATGTTGAGCTACTCTGGCCACAGAAGCTTATCTTTCGTGATGACGACAGGAAAAGACTCCTCTGCTCGATTGCTTCCTGTGTTCTGGAGACACCTCACTGGTCGCTATCTGGACCAAGGAGTATGCTGTCAGCCTCTGGATTCAGCAAAACTCAGACCAGGTGCTGCTTCAAGAACTTAGGACCACGGTCCCTGAAACAAGAAGGTTGTACCTCCTATTTCAGAACTAATTTATAATCTATTTCCAGACTGAACACAATACATAACAAACACTGAGTTCAGAGCGGTAGGCCAACTGCTATCTTCATCTGAAACAATTTACACCAGTATACTCCTCCCTAATGGTTACTACGCCTCTGCAATTCCAGCATTAGTTCTTTCTAGTCAATAAGATAGGTGTCAGTGTACTGTTTGGCAATTCCATGCAGTTTTACTTTTCTCCGACACCTTCTGTTCAGGTTGGAGCAATATTTAGGCCTTGCCTCATGTTTGCCACTGAACCACACACATATACAGACATAAATTATCAATTTACATTCAATTTTCATTAAAAAGATATTGAATATATCAAGCTTACCACAATTCATGGAAATAATACACAGATACGTTGACTGGCAATGAATATGGCACAAACTCCGATCTGCCTCTGTCCCAGACTTTTATTTAGAAAAATATGATCTGGCTCTCAACGCACTGTTTCTTAGTAAGTTTATTTTAACATGTGGCACTGAACTGACGCTCCTAATTGCCTATATTGGCGGGTCTAACCAATCGGGCCATGTTTACACAGCTTTTCAAAAAAGGTACTCCTACTCACGTTTCCCTAACAACAAAGAATTAGTATTTGTAGCCCGACTAATCGTGTTTAGCCTTACATTTACTTCTATCCAATCAAATAGGATTTTACATGGTGGCCCATTTCCCGTAAAATAGTGGTTCCAAAACATGCCACTGTGCGATTATTATTTGGGGTTGTCTGACACCCTCACTATTTTCTTTTGGCTATAATTTGTTAATTCCTAGACTATTTGCGTAACACTTAACATATTCTTTGTCAGCAAGTCCTAAGGAACCCAACTATATAAATTTTATGGGGCTAAGGGCTGCGTTCAAAATATGCATTTTCTTCTAGGATAGTCGTGTATTTTTATTTTTATCGATTTAGAACCGCCACCTGTCCTGCCTTTTTGACTGTTCTGTCATACTAATGTCAGGATTTCAGACATAAAACAGTAGAATGTCAGGTTTCCTTATAAGCATTTTACAGGTTTTTAAACCTAACTCTCGTATGGGTAGTGTTTTTTATCACTGTCCATTTGAAACAAAGTTAGTGCTTGTGGCCTTACACGCGTGATGGCATTAATTTTGTATCGCGAGACGCGGGTTAGTGTTGCATGCGTTCCTGCTTTCAGCCCTCCCTCTCTTTCTATCCTAAGTCCATCTGTCCTTTCGTTTATGGTAACGTAGTGTAATCAATGCTAGTATTAATTTAGGTCATTAATCAGCCTGCGTATCTCAAGGTTTTCTTAGAAATGCAGTACACGTTTTATTGTAGAAAGCGTGTAGTGATGCAGTAGGCTTTACTATCAACGTGAAACGTTACAATTTGCAGACGAAGTATAAAAAGGGGGATCTCGAGTACCGTCATTGTGACAGCACTGTTCTTTACCATTCTTCTTTCCTTTTATTGAATTTATATGTTAGGCTTTACATTTACCTTTTAATTTATATATGTGGATTTAGAATGTTTCACGACAACCACCACACCGTCAACATCATCAGTCTTGTCTCACTCATGCTCGCAGGGGTCGTCCACATTTAGTAGGGTAAGGTGTGTCAGAATGTTGTGATGTTGTGTGACCGGGGGGAGGGGGGGGGGTTAGTATGTCTAACCTGAGACTGAATTTACGTGAGTATCCCATTTTCCCTGTACACTGACAAGTATCATCTCGCCCTTCAGGCAGATACTCGCCATCTTGGAAGAGACTTGTCGGTTATAATTTGGGTATTTAGTGTCATTTTATTGTTATTAAAAATACCTGACGGTAGAAGAGGAACGACTAAGTAAGCAGTAATTATTTTTATTTTTGTGTTATATTCAAATACCTATTTCATTTGCAAATGATTGCTGTTGGTGGTGACAATTTATGTTATAATTTGTTTTTTTTCCCCTTACTTTTCTTACCAGCAGCTTTCACGTGTCTTGTTGTTTGTAATCCTCTACTGTTTTCCCTTACATTATTAGTACTTAAGAGTGTTTTTTTATGTGTGGTTTCTTTTAAAAAAAATATATATATAATAGTGTGTTTGTTTTTGTTTATTAATTATTAGATCGTTTTGTCAGTCTTCTTTCATTTACTCGTAAATAGTATTATTATTATGATGATTACTACTAATATTGTCGGCGTCTGTGGCCTAATGGATATGAACGCAGTTTCATAATCCAGATATACCAGGTTCGAAACCTGCTGCAGGCGGTTTTGTAGCAGATCGCTTTGTGTGGATTTTTAACAATGGTATAAGCGCCGTACCGTTCAGAAAGCAATGGCATACTACTGAATGAAAAAATTGCCTACAAAAATCACAAACAGCCAATAAAAGTTGGGGTTGATTGCCAATTCCTGTAAAGGATAAGCAACTAACTTTAACTACTAATATTATTACTATTACTACGCGTACGTGGAGAGGGACTTGGGTATCCTCACCCAGTGTACATGGGATAGGGTACCACCAGGATAGGGGAGAGGGACTTGGGTATCTTCAACCAGTGTACAAAACAACTTTTTGTCGATTTTTATATGGTTTCCAGATACCTACAATATGGCAGTCTGGGTACAGTTATTGGTCATGAAATTACGCACGGATTTGGTACAACCGGTAAGGTGATTGGTTGTTATAATTAGAAGTGTTTACTGACTTGTTTAAAATGACTGCATTATCAAATCAACAGTAAGTTATGGAAATTTATCGGTAAAACTTTTGTATCTGCATTAGTAACGACAGAAGTAATGTATCAGAGCATATTTTTGAAGGTACTGAATGAAGGGTAGTCCTTTAAAAGTATGTGCGGAAAGGATTAATTATAAGGACATGATTACCTGGACTACAAAGTCGTAAACGAGTTGAAAGTAAAATCATGTAAGAGGAATAAGTCTGTGACACGAAAAATAATTTTAGTTAAATAACAGAAATGTAGTTCTATCTGCAATTAAAGATAAGTCAGGTAACTACAGCTTGACGGAAAACAGAGAATTGTCTTTTTTTTAATTTTTAAAGCATTGTCGTTCATGGTAGTCGATGGTGTATACATTCCCACAATAAGAGAGACTGTGGACCTGTATGGCTCTACGTGAAATGGTAAAAAGATTGATAACACAAAGAAGTACATCTAAGATGAGTAATATAAAGACAAAGAGGAATGTATACAAGATGGAGGAGGCTAACCAAGAGGACGATCACGAAGAAGATGAACCGGAAGTTTTGACCATCATGATATGAACCGGAAGTTTTGACCAGCATGATTTACGAATAGAGGTTGGGATTTCGTAGAGAAGTAATCAATAAAGGAGGCAGTAAGAATATTTATACGAGAATAGATAATGACAATGGCTCGAAATGTTGAATATGGCAGAAAAAGATAAGAAAGAGTGAAAGAAATTAACAAAGAAAGAAAGAAAGAACAAACAAAACGAAGAAAGAGAATAAAGAAAAAAAAAAAAACAGAATAAAAACTGTACAAAAGTCAACCAAGACAGAACATGTTAAATAGTTTCAAAAAAGTAAGATAGTACTCAATTAAAATATTGTAATACATTCTTTGAGAATGACACAGACATAAGAATTTTCAACTCAGTTGCCAACGCAGTTCTATTGCATGCGTGTGAAACATGGATGTGATAGGGTGGGCGAGATGATGATGATGATGATTATATTGTGATGTGTGATCACTCTCTTTTCACACTCGCACCGACCCGAACAACAATAAAACTCTTGATTCTAGAGGCAGGGGCTGTATTTATTTTTACAACCCATTCAGTGACAAAGCAAACATTAAACAAATAAACAAGCGAACATAACAAAACAAAACACCCAGCATGTGCTCAGTTCCTAATAATCCTGAAACGCAAACAAAGCAACGAACTAGTTAAAATCATAGTTAAATAATGATACTCTCATCTGCCAAACAGTCCTTCCACGTGTACTACCTGACACCCTCAACTATCACACACGCACGCACTCATGCGTGTCATCCAATGCGACTAGTAAGGTGTTGTGCATGGGGCTGGCAATCTCACCATGTAACACAGATTGCTACCGAAACCACTACTGCAAGAGCACACACTCAGCTATCACACACACACACACACTCATGCATGTCGTCCAATGAGACTAGTAAGGTGTTGTGCGTGGGGCTGGCAATCTCACCATGTAACACAGATTGCTACCGAAACTACTACTGCACGAGCATCTGAATGCTTCATACGGATGAAACCACACTGGTGGCCCCATGCTCCCTCAGGAGCGGAGAAGAGAAATATATATCTCCAAGTGAGCCCACGTGCTCTCACAAACCATTCTTCACATAACCATAATTAAATAATAATAAAATGGACATAAAATAATATTCTTCAACTACATGTACATCAAATACTCTCAGTAATAAGAGTAAACCACCACCTCGAACTGATCCATCTCAATATTCGTCACTGCCCTCTGAACATGTCGTAAGTGGCGACTGGTGCGCCTGGTAACAAGCGTGTCGTATACGACCCCTGATGAGACTGAGAACTCATCACACGAAACACATCGTTACCGTCACCGAAACAACCACAGCAATAGTATCAAAATGCTTATTGTGGGCCTGTAATGGACACCAGCTGCATTGGTGTTTCCATGCTCCGCCGGGAGCAAACAGAGAAACACCTGTCTCAACGTGCCTTACGCCTAACGCACGCTCTCTAGAAATCTAAATATATATTCTCACCTCAAAGTAACATTTCTGTCCAGTTTCATGTACAAAATACTTTCATACTATCTTCGCCTTTCTTGCCCGGTCTGATGACTGAAATAATCGCTCTTACAGCCGCAATCTGGACTTAGCATGCCTAATAAAACCTATCAAACATTATTTTCACTCATCTATCATTTCGAGACTAAATCATAATGCCCTAAAAAGTCATTTCCTTTGGGAACACATCTATCTATTTATTTAGACCTAATTCACTAAACATTAAAATAGCCACCTCGATATTATTTCAGAATTATAGAAAACTAATTCTAATTTAAATTAACTCACGTGCTCAAGGTATTTACAGCTTGGCTCTGTGTGTCTTACTTCGTCTGTTCTCTCTGGGCGGCTGTGGCAAAGTAGGCCCGCTTTTTTTATATTTTTTAATTAATGTGTTTGCTACTTTTCTTTGTAGCACGTCCCTTTCAACCATCTACCATGTACATGGAGTTGTTGGTTATATCAGGACGTGTTTCCTTTATTGTAATATGTTTTTGTTTGCATTTATTTTATACTATATTATCTCTAGTCGGTATTTTTCCTTTTGTGGTTATAGTTCAACATGGTTTTTAAAAGAAATTCCAAAATATGCTATTTTCTAAGTTAGTATGTTTTTAATTTTCACTGGATGGTTTCTTTGGTTAGTCTGTATGTGTCTGGGGCGAGTCTTTCACGAGTTTGGACTACTGACTCAAATCCTTATTTGTTTTTTATATGTTAGCTTTAGTTTTTGTAATATAGTGTTTTATTAACTTTTGCATTTCTGAAGGGGTCTTTGTGCCTATGAGATTTTCTACCCTCATTTCTACATTGTGGTTACTACAGTATGTCTTAATGTTTTGCCTCTGTTGGTCATATTTCTTGCAGTCCACCAGAAAGTGTCTAATTGTGTTTGGTTCTTGACACTCTTCACATGTGGGTTCCTCAATCATGAAATATCCAGTTCCAAGCTTGAGCCTCAGCAATTTTTTATTAATTGGTATTTTTAGTTCATCTTTTATTTGACATTTTTTGCTTGGTTTTTTAAGGATTTTATATGAGTGTCTTACTTTTTTACTTTGGTCCCATGCTGTTATCCACTCTTTAGTTATTGCTTGAGCAATTAAGCTCTTAATTTCAAACTTCCCTAAGTCTACTAAAATTTTGTTATGGCTAGCTCTCCCCCCTTTGGCTTCTTTGTCTGCAAGCTCATTTCCTGCTATCCCCACATGTGATGGTATCCATGTTAGTGTTGCACTGCATCCTATAGTTTGTAGATATGTATTAACCTGTAGTATTTCCTCTATAATATCTGGCCTGCTACATTCATTTCTGTTTCTGATAGCTAATACTGATGATAGGGAATCTGTGAGAATGGTTACTTTTTTTGGTGGATTTTCTGCAGCTATTTCTAAAGCTTTTAGGATTGCCACTAATTCTGCTGTAAAGATGGATGTATTACCTGTTACTTTGTATCTTTTATAAATTTTTAATTTTGGTATTGCTATTCCTGCTCCTAATTGTCCTTCTTCATCTTTTGACCCATCTGTATATATAGTTAGGCTATTATTTATATACCGTTCTATGTACTCTAGTGTTTTACTTTTTGCTGAGATTATGTCGTTAGATTTATTTATGATCTTTGTTAAGTGGGAGTCAGTTTCTGGCACTTTTAATTCCCATGGTGGGATCTTTGCTTTATGCAGAGCACTACTGTTTATCGCATTAAATAGGTCTGGGTATTGATCCACTTCATCCATTGTTTTCCACCCTGACGGGTATCTATTATGGTTTAGTGGAATGTGGCCTATGTACTGGTTACCCCTATCAAAGGTTTTATGTGCTGGGTGAGTTGGATCTTTTGCCACTCTTGCCCAGTAGCTGAATCTCAGTTCTTTTCTCCTTAGCTCCAGTGGTATAATGCCTAGCGCTACTTCTAGTGCCTCTGCTGATGTTCCCTTTGAGGCACCTGCTATTATTGACAGTGCCTGGTTTTGGACTGTGTCTAGTTTTTTCTTATTGCTTGGGGCGGCTGATGCATAGACAACACTGGCATAGTCAAGTTTGCCCCTAATAAATGATTTATAGAAGGTTAACATGGTCTTATTGCAGGCGCCCCAACCACTTCCTTTCATATATATCTTAGCATGTTAATAAGTCCCCTACTGCTTTGCACTAATAGGTCTATGTGTTTGTTCCAGTTTAGTTGCTGGTCTAATACCATACCAAGAAATCTAGTTGATTTTGCTGTGCATACTTTTTGCTCATTAATGCTTATGTCAATCATATTGTTTTTAATTACACGCCCTCTACTGAAGATCATTCCTATGGTTTTTTTAACGTTTAGATTAAATCCCCACTTGTTCATCCAGTCAGATACTTTATCCATTTGCCTTTGTACTGTTTTATAGAGGAATGGGAGATTTATTCCCGTTCTCCATATCGCAGCGTCATTTGCAAACTGGGATAAGTTGTTTTTTAAGTCTTTAAACTCGTCGCCTAGGTCGTTGACCATAATCGTAAAGATAGATGGTGATATTACTGATCCCTAGGGAATTCCATTCTGTTGCTCATACACCTCAGATCTATCATTGTTTATTTGTACCGTGAAGTATCTATCCTGCAGGAAGTTTTCTAGATAATTGTAGGTTCTGCCTACTATACCTAATTTCCTGATTTTGTGTAGTGCACCCTCCCTCCAACACTCATCATATGCTCTTGCTACATCAAGGAATATTGCTACTGTCTTTTCATTCCTTTTGAAGCCTGTTTTAACATCATGTTCCAGCCTCAACAGTTGCTCTATTGTACTATGTTGGCTTCTAAAGCCTGCCTGGGTTGGACTGTACAAATTATGCTTTTCTAGATGAAATTTTAGTCTGCTGTTGACTATTGTTTCTAGAATTTTTCCTAGATGCGATGTTAATGATATTGGCCTGTATGAGCTGACATCATGTGTTTCCTTATCTGGCTTTAGTATGGGGATGATTACTGCTGTCTTCCATGAACACGGTATTTTTCCCGTGTGCCAGATTTTGTTGTAGAGGGATGCAATCACTCTTAGAGTTGTATTTGGTACCTTTTTGAGGATTTCATAGCTCAGAATATCTTCCCCAGAGGTAGTATTGGTTTTTCCTGCTAAAGCTCTTTCTATTTCATCTACTGTAATATCTGCATTTAAATAATTAGCATCCTGTGTGGTGTCCATATTTTCTCCTTTTAATTTTTCTAGCAGTGTCTTCCGCCTATTTATTTCTTCCTTATCTAGACTGTCTATTGAACTAACCTGATAGAAGTATTTAGCTAGTATTTTGGCTTTTTCTCTATCTGTTTCAGCTCTCTCTGGTATTTTAATTGTTGGGATTTTAAATTTCTTGTGGTTTCCTCCTTTAATTGCTTTTAGTTTTCTCCAAACTGTAGTTACTTGTGACCTATGGTTTAGTGTTTGACAAAATGTTCTCCAACTCTTTTCTTTAGCTCTGAATATTATTTTATTTGTTTCATTTCTTACTTTTTTATAGTTTGTGTAATTCTCTTCAGTTTTGGCTTTTCTATACTTTGTAAGGGCCCTCTCCCTCAATTTCAGTTGTTCTGAACATCTGTCTGTCCACCATGGTACTGGATTTTTATCTTTGTGTTTTTTTCCTATTTTTACCTTTTTGTGTTGGTTTTTAAGTGCTCAGGCATATTCCTGTTTGGTATATATTTTATAGCTATTTTAAAAATCTCATTTGTTATTTTTTCTGCAAATATGTCTATACTGTTAGATTCAATTTGTTCTATGCTTAGTTTACTTAACTCCAATTGGAAGGACTCCCAGTTTGCCTTTTTTAGGTTGAATGTAGGTTTCGAGCTTCTTGGACTAGTTCTATATTTGTCGTTTAGGTTTATTTCTATGGGTAAGTGGTCTGAGCTGGAGTCATTCAGTACTTCCCATTTAGCAGAGGCTAGGTTTGGTGTTATAATACTTATGTCTATTGCTGTATCTCCTCCACTGTTGCATGGGTTAACCCTTGTCACTGAGCCATCATTTAGTATGATTAGCTCAGCACTTTCAATGTAGTCCAACAGTCTTTTTCCTGCTGGATCATTACTGTTGTTACCCCATGCCTCATGGTGTGCATTAAAGTCACCTACCAATAATGTTCTTTGGTCTATTTGTGTGTTAATAGTGGCAATGTCCCTATCAGTTATATTACCCTTGGGGCTATAGATGTTTATTATTTTTAAGTTATCTGGCTCACTGTCTAATGTTATACTTATTCCTTCAATATTTTCTGTGTTGAATTGTTCCCAATTTAATATTTTGTAGTCTTCATGTATTAGAAAGGCCACGCCCCCTCCTCTTCCCACAGGTCTATCATTTCTAAGTGTTATATACCCTTGGTAGTTCAGTTTCTGTTTGGAGTTCAGGAGGGTTTCTTGAATTGCAAAGATGGGTTTTGCCTCCTTATACTGTCCCATAAGAGACATCAGGTTCTTCCTGGCACCCCTACAGTTCCACTGAACTACTTTGATAGCTCTAGAGTATTTGGTCCCTATTTAGTATGGTTAGCTTAGTTATGTTATTGTTTTTATTAGGTTCTTTGATAGGCGATCTACTTCTTTTGGTTTTGTTCACTATCTCTCATGTTCTCCACAAGTAGGCCCGCTTGCCGGCCGCTATCTCTTTTTATATGCACTAGGCTAATCACTCAACTTACTGCGCGCTGCGCGGATTAATTGCGCCACGCAAATGACACGCGCGATTTTGCTTTACCAGGCCGACAACAGAAATATACACAACTATTTCTAGAGCAAAAACACAATTCTACACCACAACTTAATTTTTAAGGCATTATTATGGCCTTTTCATCAATCTTGAAGACTTTTTACATCTCAGCATGCTTCGCGCACATCGAAAATATGGGCGATAAATGTGCCAAAACAGGAAGGGGGCGGGCGTCTCCTTTTCGGCCCCATCACATGGAGAACAGCAAAAATGGCAATCAAGAAGTAACAGAATTTCATAAACGGTGTATACGCGGAGCTTCTTCTTTCTTTGATCCTTAGCCGCCGACTGTCAAAGCAGTCAGTGGCCATCACGCCTGGTGGCGTCTTGTAGGACAGCAACAAACTGCTTCCACTTTGTTCGGTCGGCGGCCATCCTTCGTACAGTGCCCCAGCTAGGGTTCATTCTTTTCATCTCGGCCTCCACAGATCTCCGCTGTCGTAAATTTATTTTGAGAGAAAGAGTCTTAGAAATAGTGGTCCTGTTTAGAGTGGAAAATGATGGTGAAAGCTCAGTGATAATAAGGGTTAGAAAGTAAATAGTTGCTTCACAGAGTGCTGGGGAGAGTAAGGACAGACTTATTTACGACAATCGTTCCTCTCAATCTTCTCCTCAAACTCTCCTGGTCAAACAATTATTTGCCAGTTTCCAGACACACACCTGCGCTCACACCGATTTGGTGCTTCAAACACACAGACGCACGTGAATACAAACTATATTAAACAGATATGGGAAATTTGGGTTTTGGTATTCCAACACAGTACTAAATAAGTTTATGCTGTTTATTAACATTAAAATCAGTCACAAAAATTATCATGTGTTACAGGAAAAATATCATAAGTACAGAAAATACAAATAACAAGGTGGGAGGGGGTGAAGAAGATTGGTATCGACTAAGCCCTTCCCGCTGGTATTAGACAAAGATAAACCCAGTCCAAAGATAGATAGTTATCAGGAACATAGGTAAGGTAACCCAACAGTGAATTTAATTACTCTGAAAGAGGTGTTACAATATTAGGTATGGGTGGTAGAAAAACCTGTAATTCCCAATTGTTTTTCCCTTCACTAAGCAAATGAAAGGGTAAGGAGGGGGGGGGGGTAAACAGAGTTAACAAAATATCCCACTTAAAGGAACAATGCAGGGTATACAGAAAATGTATTACCCAGTAGGCAAGTTAACAAATGGTTTGCAAAAATTAAATCTCCTGTCATTCATGCACGCTCGTGAGGGTCCACACTCATATGCTCACACACACTTACCGATTGCAGCATCAGGCACTCCATAGAATTATATAAACAGCAATTACACTCTTGACATATGAAAATGTCTGGTACTTCGATGTCCCGCCCCAGATTTAGCGAGGTTGGCTGATAGCAAATATTCCCACTTATCGCCGGACGTAAAGCCTAAGAGTTCTTGTGTTTTATTATATAAAAAGGAGTCTATGGGATGGCACTGTCACAGTTCAATACAGGGTGATAATGGAGTGGTCTCTTTAATTTCGCCGCTGGTGGTAAAATTCCTTCAATGCGTGATGATAGCAACTGACCGGTAAGTTTTTTAAATCCCGTGAGGAAAACTAGGCTCAGTCACAGTTCAGGTAAATAGGTACTCTCTCACAGTAGGGCAGTAAATAAAATATCGCTACTGGCAACTGTTCTTCTTCCAGTTTATCTTACAGATTGTAATTTAATTTGATGGTTTGTTTAAATGTACTTGGGGGAGGGGGGGGGGGGGCTTTCTTTCATGTAATTATGATAGCTAGGCCGCATCGGACCACCACAAGATTATATTTAAAATGTTTCATCAATATATCTGGAAGTTTAAGAACCAAGTCTGGAAGACTCTGTATGATTTCTTTATTGCTGGGATTGCCAAGGTTATGTGATCATTCTATAGAAAAAGATAGAAAAACCATGACAACATAATCATACCGCAAAAATCAAATAATATACTAACGCGCGATAAATTTACCGTTAAGACTATTTATATACACTCGCGTATTTAATTATGTATTTAAGAAATCACTGCACGCGTTCTAATGGTTAACACACATATATATATATATATATATATATATATATATATATATATATATATATATATATATATATATATATATATATATATATATATATATATATATATATATATATATATATATATATATATGACTTAACTAAATTTATTAATTATAAATTCCTTCGCGACTTTAAAAGTTACTTTAGCATTTAAGCATCTATTATTTTTGGAAATAATATAATAGATATATCATTAAATTTACCACTGGAACTTTTGAGATGATTTTAATTTAATAGATTTAAATAAACACAACATCCAGTGAAATAAAATGAAAGCACTAGACCACTGATCACTTTAACAAATATATTATACCGTGCACAGAAAAAGAAGTCACTCCAATGTAGCCACCAATTCAGATAGAAATCTAGTAAAATTCTACTATAGCTAGTGAATCTTAAATCTCTGGCAACCGAATGATAAAATGGCTTTCTTCGTGGTCTGTATATATCTAACTGAAATGCAAGATTGGGGGGACATGTTAGAATTTGACACCTTTTTAGATATCAGGAGACTTTCGGGGTTCTGACCGCCAGACTAAAGCGAGATGCCACCCCTGGTTTTCCGTATCTCCGTTCGCTGCGTCCGCTTCGGCTTTCCCGTTCGCGTCCACTGCGATCGGTTCTGTGGTTAACACCGAGATGCGAAATGCCGGCAAGAAACTTGCGTCGTTCGTTTCAGGGATCACTACTGTCATTGATAGCATGCCGCTAGTCTTTCGTGAGATCCCTCGTTGCCTGTTTGATCGTGTGCCGCTACATCGTTTGATTCTGGCAACGCCCCCCACTGGGCCGGTTCTGACCAAGTTAATGAAAATAACTGCATATGATTGCTCAAGAGATATCCGTGGGCGTGATTTAATCTCTCCTTAAATCAATGCGATGACCAGAATGTACGGTAGATAAACTGTCCACATATTAATCAGCAAACGTGTTGACAATCTGCTCTGCTCAGACCTATATTAATGAGCAATAAATTAATATTAGACAAACATAAAGGTATGTTTTCAGGCACCCGCAAGAAACATACCTTTATGTTTGTCTAATATTAATTTACTGTTTACAGGCCTCGGGTTTCCCTTCCTTATGTGTTATTAATGAGCAAACGTGTAGTTCCACGTTTCTGTTTTGCATAGCTAATGAGTCCAGGTGGCAAAGTAGTCGTTTATTCACATGATGTTTTCAAGAATGTAATGTTCATTCAATCTCGTGCCATCATGGGTTCAATAGTGTTGATTATATACAAAGGCTACTGTCCCTGTTTCTAATTTTTCCCTTCTCGTCCTTACTGTTTCTTGCCCAACTGTTTCTTTTTCTTTCTGAGACTAGAACGTTAAACACTTAAAGTTACTGGTTTATTTACAAATTCTTTTCTGACGATAAAATGTTCTGACCTATTTCTGTGTGCGCTGGTTGGTTTATCTCATATGACGAAGACTGGCCTAAAACCGCCAGTGAATGACTATTTCTACCAACTGTTCTTACTGTACACTACTAAACAAAACCATTCATACCTGCTGTCTCTGCGCTTGGGAAAAACATACTTGTCTTGAGCCCACTGCGTGGGTGTGGACATCACACATCATCAAAACTACATCTAAATTGCTCAAACAGCAATTCTCTCTATAAAGATGGCATTTGAGTCTCCAAGGAACTAGACAACCGTACATCTCTTGTGAACACAAGAGTCGACCAAACTATAGCTTGTTGTCTACGATATTCCCTGTGGTGCTCACCATTCTAACATTTTAATACATGGGAGAAAACATTCCCAAATCTATTTTACTGCTAATTTTGACATCTCAAATCCAACTGGCTAACTTCTTTCCTCAATTTCCTATTACAACTTTTTCAACTCACAACTCATTCATTGTCACGGACTGTTCGCTTCAGAAACCCGTGCATCTCACTTTCCTTCCGACTTCATACAAAAGAAAACTCACCGAGACACCTAAGGGACACCATATATTATTACCTCCCTTCGGAATGAAAGTTTTTTTTGTTTTTTGTTTTTAACAGCCGCTCATTGTACTTTCATTTTGTACTTAAGAACCAGCCAAATACCAATAGATCAAGATGTCCGGGAACAGACGCTGGCATTCGATAGGACACACACTGAGGAAATAAGCTCACGGCTTTACAAAGAAACACTTGTTCTAGAATTGACTCAGATGTATGGCGTCAGCCTTTAATTCTAAAGGTACCGGGTTCGCACCCAGCACTGGGAATATTGATGGAATTTTTTTCAGAACCAGTGGTTCCCAATGATGTCCCCCCTGGTCTCCTGGGTAGTAAAATCGGATGCCTAGCGTTCTCGGGAAAAGGGCGAAAAATAGGAGGTCCCGTGTGCAAGTTGCGCACGTTAAAAATCCATCGGTAGTTGGAAATCTTAAAAGAGTAGGCCATACGGGCGTTGCCCTGGCAACATTTTAAATAATTAATAAATTAGGAAACCTACCCACCACAAAAATATTTATAGAATGTGTGATTCCTGTATACACACATTGGGATCCTTATCGGTGCTACGGAGTTCGTGCACTGTGCTGAGATCCTCCTGTGTGTGATACGGAGTTCATGCACTGTGCTGAGATCCTCCTGTGTGATCTCCATAATAAAAAGGCTTGACATGAGCTTGTTGAAGGACTGTGCTCCGCAAGGGGTTGCAGGGTAACGATAGTGATGATGGTGATAGTAGTTTCTTAAGAATAAAAATGCCGGGTTGACTAATGTACTATAATGTGTTACATACTTCTGCTTCCCCATGTTTTAGGAATTGGTGAATGGAATGCCTCAGCCATTGCAAGCTTTCACAACCAATCACAATGTCTCATTGATCAGTACAGTGAATACTTTGAGGCGGAGTTCAATACATCTGTAAGTATTTGTTGCCGGAGTTCAATACATCTGTAAGTACTTGTTGCCGGAGTTCAATACATCTGTAAGTACTTGTTGCCGGAGTTCAATACACCTGTAAGTACTTGTTGCCGGAGTTCAATACATCTGTAAGTACTTGTTGCCGGAGTTCAATACACCTGTAAGTACTTGTTGCCGGAGTTTAATACATCTGTAAGTGCTTGTTGCCGGAGTTCAATACAGCTGTAAGTACTTGTTGCCGGAGTTCAATACATCTGTAAGTACTTGTTGTCGGAGTTCAATACATCTGTAAGTACTTGTTGCCGGAGTTCAATACATCTGTAAGTACTTGTTGCCGGAGTTCAATACATCTGTAAGTATTTGTTGTCAGAGTTCAATACATCTGTAAGTACTTGTTGCCGGAGCTCAATACATCTGTAAGTATTTGTTGCCGGAGTTCAATACATCTGTAAGTACTTGTTGCCGGAGTTCAATACATCTGTAAGTACTTGTTGTTACTCAAAGCTATTTAGTATCATTACTATTTTCTTGTTTCTATTTTAATATCTGCCAGCGTCCATTATGTTAACGTTTTCCTATCATCTCGAGTTGTTTGATATTATGATGCTGGTTATCATGATGACTTGTACAGGAGTCATAGTTCTCTATTACTTCTTGCTGTTAAGTCGCCATCGTTAACTTCTTTACATATCATGTTTTCAAAATATTGTGGTCAAGGTTTTTTTTAGGTCCTTGGGCCATTTATAACTGGGCATGATTACATTTTTCTTTGTGTATGTGGAGAGAGGCGTGTTTTTTCCCGGAACGTATTCTGTTAATGCTTCGTTTCTCAATGACTAAACTGCAATGAATTATTTTGCTTCAGATATTTAAAAATGAAAACGACATTTAGAAAATATGTACCACCAAAAGTAAAACTAACATACTGTACATAACGGAGTAAAATACACTTTCTTGATTTATTCGAAGCGTCACTTTGGCTAAATTTTTTTAATGCTATATCTTTGTTAGTTACTTTCCTTATAAATTGTTTGTTTCCGTTTACATTTTTGTGTGTATCGTGCATTTGTCAATACTTTTTCTTTCTTTTTAATCATTGTGAAATTGATCGTTATCCATTAATGGCTTAATTTTACATGCTTTGGTTCATGCATCGCTTTTTTTATTTTATTTTGAATTCTGTCTAGAACATGCAGATACCTTATCGTAAAAACTGTTGGTGCGGCAGCAGATTATCAATACTCGAAATAAACACCACACACTTAGATAACAGTAGAGGAAGAAAAAATAGTAAAATCTTACTTTGTTCGTAGTAGCAAAGCTTCAATATTCATACAGTCAATTAGATGAGTGATTTATGACTACAGTGTTTTAATGTGTAGTCTGTTTCTTTCATTTTTAACAATAGGTCAATGGTGTTGCCAGCCTGGAAGAAAATATAGCTGATAATGGTGGAGTTAGGCAGAGTTTTATGGTAAGTAGGCTTACGTTTAATAATAAATAATACAGACAAATAAGTACCGGTATTTTGCAGGCACTCGTAGGATGTATAGAAGTAATCCAAAATTCCGTAGTTACGGTGGGCTGTCATGCTATTGCCACTGTCCACGAAGCACTATTTTTTGTGATGCCTAGTTTACAGTGGGGTTAGTCACGATTCACTCTCGTAGCGAGGCGGTGGTGCCATCCGGAGGGTCCAGGGTTCGAGTCCTCGGTAAGCCTATCACTTATGTTGTTTTTCTATTGTCTAGTTTTTCTATTCTTTATGTCTTACGAGTGCCTACAACATATCTATTTTGGGTGTATTATTTATTTAGTGTTCACATGCCTTGGGTTTCTCTCTTTATTAATTTTAAGTATGAGAAGAGGGGAACCGGAATATATTGTGACAACAGGAACGACTGAGGGAAAAAGAAATGTAGAACGACAAAGACACAAGATACTAGACAGTCTGGTATCATGGGTTAAAAAGACGTTAAAAACAGAATTGATATACAACACTGGGGACAGAAAGCTGTGCAGCCACGATCTCCTACAACAGGTACCATAGTATTTGAAGAACAGGAAGGCATACATCAGAGGTAATCAACGCACACGGTGCCCGTGGGCACCATGGTGTCCGCCTTTGCTTTTTTGAGTGCCCGTGGAAGATTTACTGATGAAAGAATAAATACATAATTGTGGTTGCGTGGTGAGAAATTGTAGTTTATACTCTACCAAACTTCTTAAGTTTCGGGGTGTAGTGGTCCCACTAAAACTACATAAAGTTTGCCGAAAGAAACAGCATATATTATATTCAAGAGCTGTTACTCTAACAATCTAAGCATCCTATATATAAAATCCCAGCTTTTTCTGTTAGTGCGTAGCGCTAAGGGACGCAACTTTGGTTGAAAGTTAGACATTAATTGTATTGTTTCCCTTATATGTACTCTCCAGAAAATAGTAACACTTACAAAAGAAGAATGCGCAAATGACGGTGTGCACAAAAATATATTTATAGAATGTGTGATCCCGTATACACACATTGGGATCCTCGCTGCTGCTACGTAGTTCGTGTACTGTGGTGATGCACAGTGGTTTAAAAAAATACTTTTGAATAAGTAAAATTGCCGTTAGGTATTGGTGCTTTTTAATTTAATTCCTGTCTTATGACGGGCTTTTACACTAATTATTTAAAAATATCCAATAAAAAGTGCAGCATAAGATACACTCATGTTTTGGCTCCGTATATCTTTCCGAATCATTATTATTAACAATGAACATTGTGAAGTTTGAGTACAAGTCGCGGCTCACTGATGATGATCTGGATGATTGTTTGCATGCAAGAACATAATCATACACTCCTACTTATAAAAAGTTGGTCACTGACATGCAGTGTCAAGGATTTTACACTAATTATACATTTGACTCAAATGATTTGAAGATAATTTTTTTTAATCCTCAATATTATTTACAGTGTTTACTTGGCCGTAAGTGAATATTTTGTACATTTTGTTGTAAAAATGAACCATATTTAAAAATAAGTAAGTTGCGATGTTTAGTTGGTGTCGACGATGGTGGTACCACATTCTTTATAATTCTGAAATGTGCCCGAGGTGCTAAAAAGGTTGAGGACACCTGGCATTTTTTTTTTTCTTTTTCCTTAACCAGCGGCACTTGGGCTTTCAGCCCTTCGGCCCAATGACATGTCATTGCGAGGCTGGGGAACCTGAGGACTTTCCTTCCAACCCGGTCAGGAGCTTCGCTCCTTCCCATCCACAGAGGGTTTATCACAGGAGCCGTTCAGGCTATTCAGTCAAATTTCCGGCCGTAAACATTTCTTCAAACGCCGACGCCCGGGTTTGAACCATGAACACCTGGTCGCCAGTACAACGCCGAAGCCATTACACCAGCGCGGCTCCCGAGGACACCTGGCATAAGTGAATGCTGTAATTATGTGTTTGTAAGTCAAAGGATAGGTATAGTGTATGTAAACAGAGCTGGCTCTTGAGTGATACGAGCAGAGCGGTCACAGCAGGCGCCATCTTTATTAGGGGGGGAGGGGGGGGGGGGGCTGAAATTTAAAAAAACACTGCGAAAATAATAGTGATCCAACTGAATAGTATGAAATTGACCCTCACAAGAGAACACTACGATACGGAAAAAGGGGGCGAAGGGTCGTCAAAACGAAAACCTCACGCCACCTTGAAAGATCCCAAGGGCCGGCTTCGTATGTAAATAATTATCATATGACTACATTATATATAAATATAATGTTTTATTCAACCTGAACAAAGGGTCTGTCGGTTATATAAAGGCGCAGGTCCAAATATAAAAGACCTTGTGGTCTTGTTATTTTAATGTCCTTGGTCGTAAATACAAGATATGTATATATATATATATATATATATATATATATATATATATATATATATATATATATATATATATATATATATATATATATATATATATATATATATATATATATTGAGGACCTTCCCAATAGACCAGCTGCACAAAACCCCCCGGACATCCAGCCAGCAGAAGAAGAGCTACAAATTAACGGTGAAAGACCAACGAAGGAAGAAATAAAGAAAGCCATAAAGCTTCTAAGAGATGGAAAAGCGTCTAGACCTGCTGGCATTCCAGCAGAGGCCATCAAAGCAGATATCGACACGGCTACAGAGATGTTATATAAATTACATGGTAAAGTCTGGGAAAACGAAGAGATACCAGCAGAATGGAAGGAAGGATATCTGGTTAAGTTGCCTAAGTAGGGAAATTTACAAGAGTGCACAAATTAGAGAGGAATAATGTTACTATCAGTGCCAGGAAAAGTATTAAACAGGATTATCCTTGAGAGATTAAAAGAGTCCATAGACCAGAAACTGAGAGATGAACAAGCAGGTTTTCGACAAAACAGATCATGTACAGACCAGATAGCCACTTTGAGAATAATAGTTGAACAAAGTCTGGAATGGAATTCACCACTATACATCGGATTTGTGGACTACGAAAAGGCATTTGACAGTGTAGACTAGCAATAGACTGGGTTATGAGATCATCGACAACACACAGCAGAAATGGAATCCAGTGGACTCTGACTAAGCAGTTGGGTGATCTGGATTTTGCTGATGACTTGGCTCTTCTGTCCCATAACCGTAATCAGATGCAGGACAAATTGAAAACACTCGATGAGAGGTCACAGCAATTGGGTCTGAAAATACACAGGGAAAAGACAAAAATAATGAAAATAAATGCAGGTAATGATAACAGGGTTGAACTTGAAGAAACACCAATACAAGATGTAGAATCGTACACATATCTTGGCAGCAATATATACAAAGTTGAAGGGACAGACAGTGATATCAAAATAAGAATACAAAAAGCAAGCGGAGCTTTCATTGCATTGAGAAATATATGGAGATCAAGAGAAATATGATCCAACACGAAAATAAGAATCTTCAACTCAAATGTGAAGTCAGTCCTATTGTATGGCTCTGAGACATGGAGAACAACAAAGACAACAACCAAAAAGCTACAGACTTTCATAAATGGGTGCTTGCGTAGAATAGAGTGATTAAAATGGTATGACAAGGTTACCAACGTGGAACTGAGGACAAGAACTAGACAAGTGCCAGTGGAACAAAGAGATGAGAAGAAGACGATGGCGATGGATAGGACACACTCAGGAAACCTGTTGATAGCATTACTAGGCGGTCCTTGTTCTGGAACCCCCAGGGCAAGAGAGGCAGAGGTAGACCAAGCAGCACATGGAAAAGAGAGCTGGAAACAGAGGGGAAAATGATGACGAGAACGTGGAAAGAACTTGAGATGATGGCACGTGACAGGAGGACTTGGCATTTGTTTATTGAAGGCCTATGCTCCTTTGGGAGTGGAGGGTTATGAATGAATATATATATATATATATATATAGTAGCGAGATTTGGTACCACTTGCTTTGTTTGTGAAAAAATGTGTAACGCGACACACACACACACACACACAGCGCAGGGATAACACGCAACGGATCTTGCTTTGAAGTTTGAAAGTGGCTGAAATTTTGCGCGTCGTCTAGCCGACAGCATTGGAGAAAGTAGGAAATAGCGAATATATGAAACATGGCCGATCTTAAAAATTTGCATTCACAGGAAAGAAAATTTAAAGCTACAAGAGAGTGAGAAACTGGAAGACAGCAACTGCAAGAAAAGTTCTTTTTTCACGCTGCATGCAGGGCAGATTAACGTCAACCAATACAGCCTCACCGTGAGCTTATTAATCCTAAGAGGGTATGTAAGTTTATTTAAGATATATGTATGACTAATATCATTTCATTTCAGATTTTATTTACGATTTGATTGTATCAGACATAATAAAAAGGGAATGACGCTAACCAGAGATAACCTCCACCGGCATTGTCAGGAAGCATAACCATTAATTAGTTAGCCAAATATATCATGGCTAGTTCTTTCCTGGAAGCTTACGACATACCAGAAAGTACATAAGTGACTTGGCATCCATAAGTGGAAGGCAAAGGTTATATCGTACCCATGTATCATAACATGTGATTTATTCATGTATTTTGTTAATTCTGCACAGTGGACAGTATCTTACCATGCTATCTCTGTAACATACTACCATGAATCATTCATTTATATACAAACACTGAAGACATGGTTGCCTCATGAACAGCAGTGGGTGGTGAGATTGTTGGAACACCATGACCACCTATTACCTTTTGTTCCAGGTTTTTATGATCGAGTTTATGATCGTTCCTGATCGAGCTCATGATTGAGTTCGTGATAGAGTTCAAACTAAAGACTTGAGGACCGTTGATCCTGCTAACTGAAGCCGAGAGGTTAACCAATCTTCAACACCTTAGTCCCACGTAGTTATAGGGCGTGCTGAAGGACAGTCTATTGATTCAAGTGTGTCTCAGGAACCTCGAACAAATACCAGATGAGTTTATGTGTATCCATCCAACAAATCCTGTCAGCAGTTTCTAAAGCGAATGTCGATGATGATAACAGCTAGAGACTAGATAGCAAGATATATCCAAACTATACTGTGACAGACTTTTATAATTTGATTGGAAGATTCATCCAAGATTTTTTTACTATTATTTATTTTAATTTGTAACTATAAATAATCATACATTTTACCACCTTCCAACACCCATTTCTCATTATAAGAATATATAGATGTACATAATAAATTATGAAATTGTACTCATTTGACTTGGTAAATTTTTAACTGTTAAATTTTGAGTTACTTTTTCTAATTTAATTATATTATCACATAGGGTAACTATAGCGAAAGTGGCACAGTATACTTCTGAAGCCTAAATCTATTGTCCAGCTCAGAGTATTCACCGCCGTAACTCAATTGTGATATCAGTGCACTTCTCTGGCACTGGGACTTCATACTTTCTGGAGAGAGATTCTACTTCTTCTCTACCACTATCATCACACCAGATAAACCTTTCGCTATATATATATATATATATATATATATATATATATATATATATATATATATATATATATATATATATATATATATATATATATATATATATATATATATATATATATATATATATATATATATATATATATATATATATAATGACGCCTGCATTGTCATTTCATCTAATATACTACCAGAGTGGCAGAGCTTAATGCAAAGAGTTAGGCTTCTTAATGCAAAGTTATGAGGTTGGAAACTAGCTGGCGTCAAACTCCAGTCTACCCAGCTTTACGTTGGTGTCTGACTGTGGTCTTGAATTAGAGAAGGCACATGTCATTACATCTCATAAAGCTGAGATCTAGTATAGTGACGTCCTATCACTTTAATCCCCTACAGCAGTAACTGCTATGGGGGCCACCTTTACCTTACCAACCAATAAAATGAGAGGTGTCAACATTACTGATCACTGTGATGAGTCTGTTGTAACTTACAAACCTAATTTAGCTTGTGAAATATTCACTTCTCTAACACCGGAGATGATATTAATGAAAGCGGAGAAAATAGTGAAAATAAATAAACGAGGAAAGGTTAAAATAAGAGTTTGTTGGATAAACAGACGGCATAAGGATGGTTTAGGGGCAAGTAATGAATATGAATTTTTTTTAACATAGTAGAGTGTGAGAAAAAGTACTTTTCTGAAACGCTGGACAATTGTTATTGGTTGTAAATTGAGATTGATTCTTTATTTGGGAGGGACGTTCCGTCCAGCCTGGATACAAGTTCTCTCGACTATATTAGGATACGTATTTACAATTAAAACAACGTTTCGTGTCTAGTTCAGACAATAGTCAATGCTGGACAGTGTTAAAATAAAACCCACAAATAATTAACAGAAGTGTAAAAATGAACTTACTGTTCTCGCGTAGGTTTATCACAGCTCAAAATTTATAATTTTTCCTTAAAGGAGTTTTATGTCAGTGTCAAGAAGAAGGACAATCAGAATGTAAACATTCTTTTCCAGGCATACCACAACTGGGTTGCTTTACAGAAGAAAGAGGAACCAACCCTACCTGGTCTAAACTACACTCACAATCAGCTGTACTTTATCAGCTTTGCCCAGGTGAGTGAAGTGAAAATGAGTATTCGAGAGATATGGACACAGCCGAATAGATAACGGCAAGCAGTAGTGGCCAAGTTACCTGGGGGGCGGGGGGGGGGGGGGGGGGAGGGGGGGGGGGGGGGGTTGGACGTCAGCCTCAGAGTCAAAACAATGATGCCGTGGGTTTGTTCTTGTGAGGCTGTATGGTTCTAAGCAGGGTTGTGGAGTCAGCCAAAAAAATTTGAGAAGTCCGACTCGGACTATAGTTTTTTTACAATTTATATGACATAAAATTCGGAGTCGGAGTGCGAATATTATTTTTAATCGACTCGACTCCACTAAAAAATGAACTACTCCACAGCCCTGGTTATGAGATTATGATTCCAGGTAGTTGACATGTTAGGGCAAAAATTATACAACCGACGGAACTTCACAATGTTTCTTACATTTCGGCATTTTGTGATATTAATATAAGAAGGACGGTCTTTTGTATAATGGACGGGGTAAAAATTAAAACACAATTTGAAAAGTTATGCGTTCTTCGAGACGGTTTGTCTTGAATGTCAATTACATCCATGTTTAAGAATAGACCACAACTTTCTCGGGTGTTTTAAATGTATGTAACATCTTGTTTGACTCGTGGAATAAAATTTTGTTTGATAGAATTGAAACTGAATTTTCTTTAAAAATATACACAACCATAAGAAACCTGTATTTAAAAGGAGAAAATAAAATTAAATTGAAGTTTTTCGAATTCTTCTCAAAATTCTATGATGGATATATTCCTGGTTTTGTTAAATTCCGACTTCATATCACACAAACGAATGTACTTTTTGCAGTATTCAAATAAAGAAGACCAGACCAAGACTTTACATATTGTTTCTGTTTACATGTGCTGTAGAAGCCATTCGAGTTCTTGTGCCTTGTGCGTTGATCTGGTCATAGTCATATCATATTCTTTCACTATTTTAATAACAACGGTCTTTGCACCTTACGCTTTGGGCATCCCGTAACCCATGATATAAGATCCTATGCTGCTGAGGATTTGTGCTGGCATCTAGTTTGATTGCTTCCGACTGATTTATGCCAGCCTCGTGAGGGTATAAGTCTAAATCACACTGAAGTGATTATACTTAAGGATAGCAGCTCTCTAGAGAATTGTTACTCTTCCACCGTTGACGATTGGCTCCTGATATGGGCTATCATTACGTGTTCGGTATCATTTAAGGTATAAATGGCACCTCACAAGGCAAGAATGCTTTTGCACAACATCGCTATGCGAATACATCAGTAAGTACTTGTTGCCGGAATTCAATACATCTGTAAGTGCTTGTCGGAGTTCAATAATCTGGAAGTACCTGTTGCCGGAGTTCAATACATCTGTAAGTACTTGTTACTCAAAACTATTTGGTATCATTACTATTTTATTGTTTCTATTCTTTAATATCTCATACTGGTAGCGTCCGTTCAGTGACTGCTATCGTCCATTGTTTTAGTGTTATTTATTCGGGGTATTACTGTAAAATGAATGGTTTTCAAAGTCTCTAAAGCGACAGAGAAAGAATGCAATGCTATCAGCAGGTCTCCTCCGTGTGTGTCCTACCCATCGTCAGCGTTTACTTCTGATCTCTTGTTCCAATTAGCACATATCTGGTTCTTGTTATTGTTGCACATTGGTGATCACCATTTAAATCCTTCTATTCTACGCAAGCACCCATTTATGGCGCTGGTCTCTCGTGGCAAAGGTGCCGGGTTAGATTAACAGTATCGACACGCTCCAGTCTACCCAGCTGTAAATGGGTACATGATTTTGAGTTAGGGAAGGAAAAGGCAGCGAGGAAGGGAACTTATCACCCCCATCTCTCGACGTTGGACCTGGTACGGTGAAGTTTCTAACACTTCATCCTACTACGGCAGTATCTGCCATGGGAATACCTTACCCGTTTATGAAAGTCTGTAAATTCTTGGTTGCTGAAAAACACGAAATAATGAAATCACTGCTTCCTCGAACATGTTGTCATAGATTATTAATGTGAGGCTCTGCAAGGGGCTGACAACTTCATAATGTAACCATCACTGTAGCAGCAAATAAATGTTTTGGTGAAGGGTTCCTGAAGGGAAAACAGTTGTAGTAAAATCGTAGAAACAGCCATGAATGGACAGATAGATAGATAGTCGTAAATTTTATTGATGTTATAATGAAGCAGGAACCAGTTGTAGTAAAATCGTAGAAACATCCATGAATGGACAGATAGATAGATAGTCGTAAATTTTATTGATGTAATAATGAAGCAGGAACCAGTTGTAGTAAAATCGTAGAAACAGCCATGAATGGACAGATAGATAGATAGTCGTAAATTTTATTGATGTAATAATGAAGCAGGAATCAGTTGTAGTAAAATCGTAGAAACAGCCATGAATGGACAGATAGATAGATAGTCGTAAATTTTATTGATGTAATAATGAAGCAGGAACCAGTTGTAGTAAAATCGTAGAAACGGCCATGAATGGACAGATAGATAGATAGATAGATAGATAGATAGATAGATAGATAGTCGTAAATTTTATTGATGTAATAATGAAGCAGGAACCAGTTGTAGTAAAATCGTAGAAACAGCCATGAATAGACAGATATATAGATAGTCGTAAATTTTATTGATGTAATAATGAAGCAGGAACCAGTTGTAGTAAAATCGTAGAAGAACCAGTGAGTAGAAACAGCCATGAATGGACAGATAGATAGATAGACGTAAATTTTATTGATGTAATAATGAAGCAGGAACCAGTTGTAGTAAAATCGTAGAAACAACCATGAATGGACAGATAGATAGATAGTCGTAAATTTTATTGATGTAATAATGAAGCAGGAACCAGTTGTAGTAAAATCGTAGAAACAGCCATGAATGGACAGATAGATAGATAGTCGTAAATTTTATTGATGTAATAATGAAGCAGGAACCAGTTGTAGTAAAATCGTAGAAACAGCCATGAATGGACAGATAGATAGATAGTCGTAAATTTTATTGATGTAATAATGAAGCAGGAACCAGTTGTAGTAAAATCGTAGAAACAACCATGAATGGACAGATAGATAGGTAGTCGTAAATTTTATTGAAGCAGGAACCAGTTGTAGTAAAATCGTAGAAACAGCCATGAATGGACAGATAGATAGATAGTCGTACATTTTATTAAACAGCCATGAATGGACAGATAGATAGATAGTCGTAAATTTTATTAATGTAATAATGAAGCAGGAACCAGTTGTAGTAAAATCGTAGAAACGGCCATGAATGGACAGATAGATAGATAGATAGATAGATAGATAGATAGATAGATAGATAGATAGATAGATAGATAGATAGATAGATAGATAGATAGATAGATAGATAGATAGATAGATAGATAGATAGATAGATAGATAGATAGATAGCCAGATAGATAGATAGATAGATAGATAGATAGATAGATAGATAGATAGATAGATAGATAGATAGATAGATAGATAGAGATAGATAGATAGATAGATAGATAGATAGATAGATAGATAGATAGATAGATAGATAGATAGATAGATAGATAGATAGATAGATAGATAGATAGATAGATAGATAGATAGATAGATAGATAGATAGATAGATAGATAGATAGATAGTCGTAAATTTTATTGATGTAATAATGAAGCAGGAACCAGTTGTAGTAAAATCGTAGAAACAGCCATGAATGGACAGATAGATGGTCGTGAACTTTATTGACGTAATAATGGCCAAGTAATAACATCAGTGAAACAGGAACCAGATGTGGTAAAATCGTGGAAACAGTCATGAATGGAAAGATAGCTGGTCGTGAACTTTATTGACGTAATAATGGTCAAGTAATAACATCAGTGAAATAGGAAGCCATAAATCATGAACAGATAACTTCCCAAGAAAAGGCAAAGACACAGAACACGCTTGGCAAGAAGAGATGTAATCTACGGAGATTCGAATCCAAGTGATGTGCTTGGCCAGGGGTCGGGAACCCGCGGCTCGCGAGCCGCATGCGGCTCTTTGAGCCATCTCGTGCGGCTCTCGGCTCTCTACTACTTAACTCTTAGTGAATGAGGGATATCATGTGATTCTTTTTTCATGCGGCTCTTCAAATTGTTAAAATGGAGGCAAAATTAAATATTTGGCTCTTTGTCACGGAAAGGTTCCCGACCCCTGTGCTAGGCAAATCAACCAGCTAAGCATGTTTTATATTCTTAAGACGAGACACTTGTTACTGAACACACCACATTTTAGCACAGCTGTCTATATTATGGAAATGCACAGGCTGACGGCACCTAAATCCCGTGAGAGCGCTGCTCGACTAGTCCAAAAAAGTCGTTCATATTTGGATATGCGTCCTAATATAACCGACAGACCGTGTTGTAAAGGTTGAACGAAGCGTGTCTCGCCAGAACTACGTTTAAACCAAAACTAAAAACTGAGCTCTATTGACCTTTAATATTTTTCACCCTTGTCTAATGTATTTTTCGCCTTCCAAGTGCTTCTAATCTACTTGTCTTGACGGTTTTATTTATTCTTTTATCAAGTACGTGTCTTGTCTCTGCGGAGACAAAGAAGGAATAGCACTAGTGCCCCCCCGCCCCCGGCTTGTTGTAAGAGGTGACTTATATGATGTTGTGCATATGAGGGTAGCAAACTCTTCTTGTAAAACCAAATGTGACACAAACCACTGTTGTCAAGAGACCATGAATGTTTCAATGCAGTCTTCCCACAAGGAGACCAGTTACAGTGGTTGTTCAGTGCTTCATATGAAGCGAAAAAGGAAATAATGGCGATGACAATGTTTAGTACTGAGTATTTGAGGTGTCTGGTCTTAATTTGGGGTCGTAGTTGGTAAGAGTTATGGCGTCCGGCTCGAATTCTAAAGGTACAGGGCTCGTTTCCCAGTAGTTGACGCATATCATCAACTATCCAGTAAAGAACAGGTCATCATTTTTCGGCTACGGACTGGATGCAACAGATTGAGATACCATCTATACCACAAATACAAAATTGGTGCAACAGATCTCTACACCTGCGGTACCAGCCTGATGACAGTCGAACACCTGCTGCAGTACTGCCCAACCTACAGTAATGAACGGAGTAGCATATGGCAACAACCCACTTCTGTCAACGAAAAACTGTTTGTAGATGTCGGGAACCTTGAGTTGACTACTGCCTTTATTAGAGTCATAAATGTGGAAGTTTGAAGGCGAACGAGGAAGAAGAAGAAGAAAAAGAAGAAGAGAGTTTCCCAGTAGAGGGAATATAATTTATGGAATTTTTTTTTCCAGAACCAGTGGTTCATAATGATGTAATACTCCCCCACTGGTCTCCTGGGTAATGAGATCTCCTGGGTAGTGAGATCTCCTGGGTAGTGAGATCTCCTGGGTAGTGAGATCTCCTGGGTAGTGAGATCGGATGCCTAGCCTTCTCGGATAAGGGCAAAAAAAAAAAAAAAAATAGGAGGTTCCGTGTGCAAGCTGCGCACGTTAAAAGTCCCTTGGCAGTTGTAAGTCGTAAAGAGTAAGCCATAAGGCCGGTGCCTTGGCAAAATTTACAAATTAGAAACCTACCCAATATAAAAATATTTATAGAATGTGTGATTTCTATATACACACATTGGGATTCTCACCAGTGTTACGGAGTCCGTGCACTGTGCTGAGATCCTCTTTGTGTGATCTAAGGGAGTAGATCGGTGCACTGATAGAGTTGTCCGTGTGCAATGAAGATAATCCTTAAAACTGAACCAAACCAATTTAGTGCATTGTTGTATTTTGTTGTTGTTACATTACGCCATTTCCAGGTATACTGTGAACTAAGGAGGAAAGAGGAACAAGTTGTTGCGCTGACAAACTCGTTGTGGAGTATTGGTCGTTACAGGCAAGTTTGTCATAATAGTTTCTAGGGGTAGATGATAATGATTCATGTAAGGAATGAATTAAGTGAACTTTTTAAACTCCTACATGGCTTAGCACAGTAAGTTTGTTCGTTTTTTAATTCAGACATTTACTAAATAAATAAATAAATAAAATAAATAAAAACTAGCACATTTGAGTCAATCAGTTAACACCATTTAGCTCCCCAAGGAGCATAGGCCTTCAACAAACACATGCCAAGTCCTCCTGTCATGTGCCATCAGTTTTTTCCACGTCTTCCTCATAATTTTTACGTCTGTCTCCATTTATAGAGTGCCAACATTCCAAGTGCCAATCTTGGAGATTTTCCTTGACGAAAAAAGAGTTAATCCGGCAACCTAGACTCCTTTCGACTTTGTCTGGGTTGCTCCATGAGCCTCCTCTAAAAAAAAAGGATATCTGCTGTCTTGAACGGCTGAATTGACATAGATTCTGTATTTGACTTATCCATATTGCTTGTTGACGTTTTTGTGGTGACCAGCCCCATACTTGTCGCTTTTTTACGACTTACTTGGCAGTGTACAGTGTTACTATTCTTTGCTCCCCTTTTGGGCCCCGGTATCACACGAGTGAGACAACTTGAGCTAACACTATAATTTTTTTGAGCATGTAGGTCCCTTCATGGCTGTTCTATTCCATAAGAAAAACATGATGCAGGACACAATGAGAATAGTGGGTAAGAGGTCACAGCAGCTAGGAATGAAAATACACAGAGGAAAACAAAAGAAATAGAGGTTGAGAATAAATGCAGCAAAAGATATCCACATTGCTCTTTAAGAAACACGCCTACAAGATATGAACTCGTGTTTCGTGTTGAAACTCTAACCTCAGAAATGAGGTATCTGAGAAAGGTGGTTGAAGTAACAAGAAGAGACATAGTCCACTACCAGACGATACGTCAAGGCTTAAAAACCCAACCCTGCAGACCCAAGCAGAACAGTCCCAACTAAGATGTTTGGTCATATCTGCAGAATAGGAAAGTATATTTAGGATAGGAGAAGATCGGCTGTCACGGCAGGTATGGTAGGCTAAGAGCCAGGGATCCAGACCTCAAGGACGACCCAGAGTCCGCTGGAAGGGACTTACACAATCTCTGAAGGACCGAGGACTAAAATGGAACCAGGCCAGGAGGAAGACAGCCGATATGATAGGATGGTGCTCTCTTCCAAACCACTGCACCTCACGGCAGAAGAGGAATGACTAATTAAGTAAGTTGAAATTCTAATTTATGTGCTATTTCTGTGCTTCTCGTTCTACAATTCCATAATCAACGCAGTACTTCGGTATTATTTGTGCTTTATATTGCATGTTTGTTTTTAGTGATATGCCTACGTTTTTATATATCACAATGACTCACTGGGCATAAAATATTATTACCCACTTTTACTCTGCTAAACAATTGTCCTTTAAGTCTCCTGGTGTTAAATACTGTGTCAAAGTACTTAGATCATGCAGTCTGATATTATAACACATAAGGAAGGGAAACCCGAGGCCTGTAAACAGTAAATAAATATTAGACAAACATAAAGGTATTTTTTCAGGCGCTCGTAAGAAATAAAGAAGTAGAAAACTAGACAACAGAAAAACAACAGACGTGAGTGGCTTACCCAGGACTCGAACCCAGGACCATCCGTGCGACAACCCCGTCTAGCTATGCAAGCGAATCACACTATCCTCCGATATTATGTCACCCTAACCTGATTATGTTTCAAATCATTGTTTAATGTACTGTATGGAGGGTTTGGATTTTATTTGTTTGTTTGTTGTTGTTTTTTTTAATTACTTTTTTTTAAAAACATACTTAATTGGATTATGAATGGATACTGTAAATGTAAGCTGTTATATTACTTTTATAATGTTGCATGCCTTTAAAGTAACGCTTAAATTAACATGAGGGAATAAAAATTTACCGTGTGTAAAATTAGAGATGAAGGGCATAAAATGTTAGACGGACCTTCGTGGCCAATTCTGAACTATTTGAAGATATAAGTTCGTTCGTTCATTTGTCTTATCTAAAAATTATCGTGTGTGTGTGTACAACCAGACATATACACATTTATGTGCGTGTGTGTTTTAATCATAATTTTCGATGGATATAAACGTATTTTTTGTAAACACTTTTATTTTAAACTAAAATTACATCAATATTTCTTTCATTCAGAGTGATAGGCCCTCTTCAAAACATGAAAGCATTTGCTGAGACCTTCAACTGCCCCGCCAACTCGTATATGAATCCTAGTAATAAGTGTATTCTTTGGTAGCATACTTTTTTTTTGGTTCGGGTTGTTCAAATCAAACAAAGCTCAGCGCAAACAGTTTAAGAATGTTGCATGTGATATGTAAAAAAGTTCTGGACAGCTTTACACCGGCACAAGCACAATACAACTAAAGTTACTGCCCCAAGATTTGCAACAGGGGCGTTACTCAAGTAAACAGCGCTACAAAGAAGGAAATGATTGCGGGGCCGGGATGAGGCACTAACTAATATAACTGAATATAATAAGATTTTTAAAAGTAACAGTGCCGGTTTAAAAATAGATCCACGAATTACCTAGAATTATGACATGTGAAATGAATGAAAGCAAAACAGTGCCAGTTTAAAAATAGATCCACGAATTACCGAGAATTATGACATGTGAAATGAATGAAAGCAACAGTCACCTTTTTTTTTTTTTTAACTAGTGTCACCTTTTTTTTTTTTTTAATTTCTCTTTCTTTCCACTTTACAAAAAAGGTACATTTTGCATGAAATACAAAAGAAATGCAAGAAAAATACATTGCTTGTTACATATGAAACCTCGTGCGCACTCTCACTTCCATTATGTACTTAAACAAGTTAAAAGTAAAAAAAAAAAAAAAAAAGGAATAATTGAAAAAACAAATACTTAGAAAACAATTTAGATAATATATAATGTAGATTTTATATAGGCTTAAAGAGTAAAGTGGAATAAAAAAAAGTTAATTTAATTTTAAAGAAGAAAGAAAAATAGAATTGGTTTAGAGCTAAGTAAATTCCTATTTAATTCATAGTATTTTACATGTACACTTGAACTACTGCTTAGACACTCCGAAATGAGCCAAAGCATTTAAGAAGGAACACGAAGAAGAGAAAAAGCCTGGAATCTGCACCTATATACCGATATATACATACACACACATACATACATTCGTTCTGTTTTATTCTTGATTTGTATTTCTTTTCCAATTAACTAAAAACCAGTAAAATTTTATAGTACATATAACCACTCACTCGTACTCGCACTCACTAGCCCACTTAAAAGAAAGTTTCCATATAAACTCGTTCACACACACATTGGAAATTTCACCCATAAAGCCAAAAATGGCTATCATTTTTAACATATGTACAGTCAATTCTGGGTTGAAATTAGTTTCCGTTTTTTTTTTTAACACGTACACTACTTATACATTTCCCTTAAAATACAGTTGCAGTATATGCAAAAAAAATGTATAGTGTTTGTCTTTTTGAAGATTACGTCAGCTGGGTTAAATGCTTTGTTTTCTGGGTGAAAATATGTAGAAAAAGTTTTGCATTAAAGACCCTTTGCTCGTAGAGGGCTTTATTTCTACAAATCCATGCCAGATGTCTATATTCTGCTAAAAGCGTTTGTAAATGTAATTCAACGTGTGGAGTCATCTTTGGAAGGATGCAGAGCATAACTGCTTTATACATATCTACTTCTGTTGTTGCATATTTTTGTAATATCTGTTTCAAAGTGTTCAAAGTTTGTGTCACTGTATCACAATAAAAGAAAATGTGTTCCTCTGTCTCCATGACGTTTAATCTACAGAGTTTACATTTTATTCGTACCGTGATTTTTTTCCTTTCTCTATACATGATTGGTGTTAAATTAAATAATAATCTATAAGTTATTTCGGTTCTTGTGTGTTAATTCACCGCTAAAATCAATTTCTGGAAATTTATTACCCAAACTGATAACCGTACTTTTTCTTGACTGAAAAAGGTTGATTTCACATTGTGATTTGGGAGGGCAAGTTTGTCGTGCATTCATAGTTGACACGCTTACGACAGACCCGCCCTCAACCCTCCCCCCCCCGGTATTTTAAGTTTATAACCAATAAAACGGTATTGAATTGGGACCTAAGATGCGTCAACAGTGCTCCACTACCGCGATAAGTTACCGGGTTTCGGGTTCAAAGCTTGGTAGTGTCACGTATCAGTCTAACCAGCTGTAAATGGGTACCTGACTCTGATCTTGAGTTAGAGAAGGCAACAGCAACGAGGACGGGAACAGGTGTCACGCATCAGTCTAACCAGCTGTAAATGGGTACCTGACTCTGATCTTGAGTTAGAGAAGGCAACAGCAACGAGGACGGGAACAGGTGTCACGCATCAGTCTAACCAGCTGTAAATGGTTACCTGACTCTGATCTTGAGTTAGAGAAGGCAACAGCAACGAGGACGGGAACAGGTGTCACGCATCAGTCTAACCAGCTGTAAATGGGTACCTGACTCTGATATTGAGTTAGAGAAGGCAACAGCAACGAGGACGGGAACAGGTGTCACGCATCAGTCTAACCAGCTGTAAATGGGTACCTGACTCTGATCTTGAGTTAGAGAAGGCAACAGCAACGAGGACGGGAACAGGTGTCACGCATCAGTCTAACCAGTTGTAAATGGGTACCTGACTCTGATCTTGAGTTAGGAGCAACGAGGCGGGAGCTGAGTTAGAGAAGCAACAGCAACGAGGACGGGTGTCACACATCAGTCTAACCAGCTGTAAATGGGTACCTGACTCTGATATTGAGTTAGAGAAGGCAACAGCAACGAGGACGGGAACAGGTGTCACGCATCAGTCTAACCAGCTGTAAATGGGTACCTGACTCTGATAGGGACTTGAAAGCTGATGATGATGATGATTACGATGACTAGCAATTCCCTAGACTTAAGGGTCTTTTATATTTGGACATGCGCCCTAATATAACCGACTAGATTGAACGGGACGCGCCTCGCCAAAACGAGACAAAACTTTAAAAAAAAAAATTCGAGTAAGTTGTATTTTTTCAGGATTACAAAAAATAAGGACAAAAAAGGGGACGGGGTGGGTAAGAGATTTGTGACGTTCGCGTAAGGGGGTGGCAAAAATGTGACAACTCTACATCCTAGACATTGCGATTGGATTTGCCGATTTTTCGCGGTACTTTTTCTTACTTTTTTTTTTCTTTCATTTTTTTTTTCTTAAATTCCGTGCCTTGGCGCTGCTTTCGAGCGGGAAATCTTATCGTTCCATTTGTCATTTGATAGCAGTGTCCAGAGACGTGGAAGATGAATTTCCTGGAGGTGTCAGATTTTACACGTAACAAAGAGAACTGTGTGAAGTTTTTGCAGAATCGGGGCATTCTACACACCGTCCGACAGTGTGCTAACAATCACCAGATGAATTTGTCCTTGTCGGTTCGCCAACATCGTTAGAGATGTTACATATGTAAGCAGGATATACCTCTTCGTTCTGGCACATGGTTACAGGGTGCACGTCTGTCCTTCAGGCAGATTATTCTGTTCATTTACTGTTGGAGTAAAGAGATGACTAGCATTGATTTCTGTAAATCAGAGCTAGGAATTGCCAATCAAGCTGCCATTAAATGGAACAGCAACCTCCGTGAGGTTTGTGCAAATGTACTAATTGCAAATCCCGCTGTAATTGGCGGTCCCAATACCACGGTAGAGATAGACGAAAGTGTCTTCACACGCAGAAAAAAATAACGTCGGTCGTGTATTTCCACAGCAGTGGCTATTTGGTGGCCTATGTCGTGAAACAAGTGAGTGTTTCATGGTTCCAGTGCCGGACCGCTCAGCGGCTACACTTATGCCCCTTATCATAGCCAACATTCGTCCTGGTACGACAGTTGTTTCTGATCAATGGCGCGCATATGGTACCATTCAGAATTTGCCAGGTTTAACTCACCAAACGGTGAATCATTCTGCAAATTTTGTCGACCCAAATACAGGAGCAAACACACAACGAATAGAGAGGTTGTGGAAATCTGCGAAAGAACGCAACAAACGTCAGAACGGGACACACAGACACATGTTAGATTCCTACATGTGTGAATTTGTGTGGCGACATCGGAATAAAGTTTGTCAGTCAGATCCGTTCGACAATATCCTGTTTGACATTGCAGAATTTTGGCCTCCTCTGTAAATTATGCAGCTACGAACGAACATGTGTATGTCCTGATATGTGCCAAGCTTCAGCGATCCTTGGTGATCTGTTCCCTCACGGTCCTTTTCAGGGCCCACAAAACTACAACCACCACGATCATTTTCAGGGCCCACAAAACTACAACCACTACGATCCTTTTCAGGCCCCACAAAACTGCACCACGGTCCTGTTTAGGGCCCACAAAACCAACAAAACTGTACCCTGGCAATAAATCCTTTATTTGTTTTCACCGCTGGGTGTGGAGGGCTGGGTGGAGAGGGCTGGGTGGGAAGTTGGTCCCCCTCCCTCACTATGCACTGATCCTTGTCAAATATTTACCTAATCAGAGCCGGATTAACGTAGTAGCAAAAGTAGCATTTGCTACGAGTCCCGCGCTTTTAGGGCCCCGCGCCAATAAATATGTACATCATTTTTTGGTCATCTTCTAATACGAGCGTTAAACCAATGATCTTGTGATGTATGCCATCTTTAGCGCCTTTTCATTTGATGTCACGAAATTGTGAGAGAAAGAGCATAACAGGGTGACTTAGTGTGACTTTTTATTACTTTTATCTTAACTGTTTGCGGACAGAAGCAGTCATATTCTTTGGATTTGTTGAAAGCCTGTACACCTTCTTTTCTGTTTCTACCTACCGATGGGGTCTCCTTTCTACTGCATTATGTGCTGGCGGTAGTCATAATAAGTCCCATTTGCCCTTTGTGAAATGGTCCGCTTGGGCAGATGCGACAAAAGCACTTTTACACAGCTTTTCTGCAATAAAACAAGTCTTGGATGATATTTCAGATAACAATGATCAGAAGGCAGAGTGTCGTCAACAGGCTCGTTGTCTACTTTCAACCATGATGAAGTAAGAAACTGGAATAATGATCATACTGTGGGATCAAGTATTACACCGTTTTCAAATGACCAGTGCTTCTTTGCAATCTTCTGACCAAGATTTGAATACGGCTTGTGCACTCTATGAATCCCTGCGGGGGTATATTCAAGCTATGCGGTCTACTTTTGCAGACATAGAGCAAAAGGCCAAGGATGTGACTGAGTGTGAACATTATCAAGAACAAACTCGAAGGAAACACAAACGAAATCGAGAGTATGATGATTTCAGTGGTTCCAGCACAATTGATGAATCTCAAACGCCTTCTCAGCAGTTTAAAAGCCGAACATTTCTTGTCCTTATTGATAGCTTGCTACCTTGTCAAAACGCCAGAAAGCTTATCAAAAGTTGAATGATGTATTTGGATTCCTTCGTCAGTCACAGTCGTTTACAAAATACATAGAGAAACATTATCCACGCAACACCTGGACCCATGCATACATAGATGGATCAGAAACAAATGCAACAGAAAATGGAGGTGGGGGCGTCTTTCTGACCTTAAGCACTGGTGCAGAAAAAATGCTGTCAGTGGCGACAGGACGATTCTCCAACAACTTCAGAGCAGAGGCAGAGGCCCTGAAAACTGTAGCAGAGGTTATATTGACAGAAGAAAGCGCAGAGAGAAGGGTTGCTTTCTTTTCTGATGCACAGTCAGTAATTGCGGCATTGAAAAGCCAAAATAATACAGACCTGGATGATCTCAGAGTAGTGCTATAACCAGCTCCCCTCCTGGCTGCCTTTACCTTTCAGAGCAGAGTCAGGTATCTATCCACTTACAGCTGGGTAGATTGTAGCGTGACGCCACCATGTCTCCAGCCCACTACCTTTGTCGCGAGAAGCCTGCGCTGAAACCACGGACGCCCTCATAAATGGTTGCTTGTCTAAAATAGAAGGATTGTAGTGGTATGACAAGATCACTAATGTGCAACTGATGACACGAACCAGGCAAGTGCCAGAAGAACGAGACATGAGAAGAAGACGCTGAAGATGGATAGGATACACACTGAGCAAACTTGCTTATAGCTTTACCAGGCAGTCCTTGGTCTGGAACCCCCCTGTGTATGTTCAAGCCAACTTGCCTCATCAAGTATTTTAATTTTCATTACACCAGGAGTAGGGTGATACAAATAGAAGAACGTAAAATGCGTGGTGGAATTGGAATCAAAATGAAAGAAAGGTGAAATGAAAAAAACAGAGAATGAGAGAGAAAGAGATAGAGAGAGTGTGAGAGAGAGAGGGGGGGAGGGGCGGAAATAAAGAGTACATAATTTTAAAAAAAATCAAACATTTATAAACCTGTCCTTTTCTTCTCTATAGTTTTACGTCAACTGGAATATAAATATGCTGTTGGATTTAGAAACAAATGAAATAAAGAATATATTATTTTGAGACGCCTGGAGTTATGTCTTTGCTGAGTTTCTTCTTCTTCTTTCTTTTCTTCTTCTTCTTTCTCTTCTTCTTCTCATTTCACCCTTCAACTCCCAAGGGAGCATATGCCTTCAACAAACTTATGCCAAGTCTTCCTGTCCCGTGCCATCAGCTCAAGGTCTTTCCATGTCTTTTTCATTCCCTTCCCATCTGTCAACAGTACTGTACTCTATTCCGTATGTTCTTTGGTCTTCCTCTTGTTCGTTCAATGTCCGAACATTCCAGGTGCCAAATCTGGAGGTTCTCCTAGAAGAAAGAAGGTTAATCAGCAACACAGACTCCGTTCGGAGTAAATCGTGAAAGGACGCTCAGCCAATTTAGCTTTCACAGCAATGCGATGGTGCTGTTTGGTTGGTCCTAGGCTCTATTTTCGGTAAGCCTATAACTTATATTTTCTTTTCTGTTGTCGGGTGTCATCCTTATGTCCAACGAGTACCTGTTAATTACCTTTATTTATTTATTGAAAAAGTAATGAATGTCAATGAAGGTCATCAACATCATTTCCTTGTTTTTACCTCCTAATGGAGCATGAAGTCAGGTGACTGCTGCTGGCCTCCTTACAAGAAGCCTGCCCCCAAAGCTTGTGTGGGCTCATGCAGCGATGGTTTCTGCAGCAATTAGTTTGATATGATGAGGTTGCCAGCCACCTCCCATGTGAAACTTCTTCCTACGACACGCTTCAGGTCGCAGTATCCTTATTCTTCCGTTGTCTCATCAGAGAACCCGAGAACTACACGAGGCATCAGTGAGAGTGCATAATATAAATAATTTACGAGTTGGCGATACAGTTTTAACAGTGAAAAATAAACAAGAGTTGTAATATGGTGGCAGAAAGCAAGAAAAGCTCTATACTAGCAAAGGAAGAATTAAGGAGCACTCATCATCAATTAGAAAAGGACTTTCCTGTTCGTAGCATTGAAGTAAATGCAAACATTAGAACAGGTTCATTGAATTATGAACTAGAGCACAAGCAATAACTGCCAGAAGACACAACTCACAAATAAAGAATGTTTAGTCCTGAAACAAGTCAAGAGTCTCTCATATCTTGGACTTATAATAACAGAAGATGGCAGATTTGAAAGAAATCAAGAAGAGAATATGAATGGCGAAAGCTACATTCAGCAGCATGAGACAAATGCTGACATCTAAACAATGAACTAACACATTAAAACTTAGAATCACCAACTGCTATACAGTATATATATATATACTTCGTTATTGTATGGCGTAGAAACAGGGACAACGAACGAGCAATTAGAGGAAGAATTGAGGCCTTTCAGATGTAGATATATAGAAGAATGGAAAAAAGTCTCATTAAAAAAGGAGAAGAAATCAAATTAAAGAGGTCATAGAAAACATAGGAATAAAAAGATAATTAATGAAGGAGATAAAAATTAGATACCAACATTTTGTGGCCATGTAAAAAGACAGCACCTTATGAAGACCATAACAGAAGGCAGAGTGGAAGGAGATGTGCAAGAGGAAGACAACGGTGCAAGTGAGAAGATAACATCGAGAGATGGGACAGGAAAGAGTCTATCAGATTGCACCATCAAAACAAGGGACAGAAGACGTTGGAGATCCATTGCAGTCCACCTTCGATGTAGAGATAGCAGTTGATGATGATGAGTCCTGTGATGACTCAAAGGTGCAGATTTGTCTTCCTGTTGTTAGATTATTGTAAAAATGTTTATTGTCCATGGAACAAAATGGTAAATGCGGCATTAGAAGCTCTTTGCTTTCTCACAGCAGAACGTGGTTCCTTCACAATAAATAAGTAAATAAAGGTAATTAACAGGTACTCGTTGGACATAAAAGATGAAACTAGACAACAGAAAAGAAAATATAAGTGATAGGCTTACCGGGAATCGAACCTAGGACCAACCAGACGGCGCCATCGCCTTGCTGTGACAGTACATTGTGAATGGACGCTGAGCCAATTTTGCACCCCCCAAAAAAGTGCATTATTGGCTGAGGTCATTCTCATGACACTCACACAACTATGGTATAGGACCCGTGGACGACCCAGATAGTTTTAAAGACGCAATCACTAATATAACTTTCCTATCAGCAAGTATAGACCAAATAAAGGCCGAAATACTTGTGTCCAGTAATGTGTAGTGGAAGACGAATAACACAGAATAGACGGGTAGGTTGAAGTCACGGATGGGTGAACTTTTATGTTGCTTGCGTCAAGAGAACATATTTTCTGAAGTTGAAGGAACAAAATTCTTTGAGAACAAGCGTAACTCTGGAGAGGTTGACATGGCGGTTCTTTCACGTACTGAGAAGAGCAGCCCGTCTTACATGATCTTAATGCAAGGAAGTGGACGAAAGTAGGTTTCATATAGACATGTTTTGTACGTTTGGGCTGACAAGCCATAATCATAACTAAGGCGTCTGCTGCAGAGAGATATACATTCATTTTTAGAAGTTCAACGAAAAGCCTCATGAACATCAAAGAGCAGCTATTGCAAGTATAGTTTCAACGTGGTGCTTGTTTTTATGTAACATAAATACAGGTAGTCCTTTGTTTACGCGATATATACGTTACCGAAACCCTCTCGTAAACAGAAATCGCGTAAATGGAACATGATTTCTCATTCAAATATATGTGAAGTAAGGGGGATGGATTCCATCAAGCCGTACATGATAATAAAAATAAATACACGGAATAATAAACAGTTTAAGCAGAAAATAACATTGACAAATTATTCAACATTGACGGGGGCAAGACTGTTACTTTCTTCATCTAAATCAACTCCTAATTCAACGAGAGGTGGGGCTTCTGAATGAGAAGCGGGCGATGCAGCAATGAATTGTGTCCTGAAGAAGGTGTCCAGAGTTTGTGACTTTCTCTGCTCACGAAGAGTTTCTTGTTAGGGAGCAGCACGTTCCATCATTTTTACTCCTGACCATACTGCTCATGTTCTTTCAAAGTCATGGCAGAATTAAGGGCACAGATTTTCCCACACACCTTTCGTGCTTCGACGTGGAATTTCAAACCTTGCAGTCTTGATTAGCGAAAGTACATCTTTAATAGTGAATACCTTCCAAGAATTCCCCAAAGAGACATTCAAATTGTTATCTCCCTCTCTCGTTTGTGCGCAGAAAAAATACTGTAAAAATATCTAAATATCGTGTTGCGCGGTTCGCACTATTGAGTTGTTTTTCTGTTGTCTGGTGTTCTACTTCTTTATTTCCTGCGAGTGCCTGATAACATACCTTTATATTTGTTTCATATTAGTTTACTGTTTACAGGCCTCAGGTTTCCCTCCCTTATTTGTAATAAATGTTTGTACAATACCAAACCTACCCACTATCCTGTTCTCACTGTTCTAGTCTACTATCATTTACTGGACACACAGTATTAAGGTCCTAAGGGTCTTGTTGGATTCGGCCTATACTGCTTGATAGAAATACAACAGAAGTGATTGCGTCATTAATAGGCTGAACTGCCCATGGAGGACTTCTGGTGTCGTGTATTGTGGTTCGCACTATTGACCTGCCATTGAAACATCATTTTTTTGATGATGCGTAGATGGCAGAGCGGATAGTGTGATTCGCTTGCATGGCTAGGCGGGGTTGTCGCACGGAAGGTCCAGTGTTCAAATCCTGGGTAAGCCACTCATGTCTGTTGTTTTTCTGTTGTCTGGTGTTCTACTTTCTTTATTTCCTGCGAGTGCCTGATAACATACCTTTATATTTGTTTCATATTAATTTACTGTTTACAGGCCTCAGGTTTCCCTCCCTTATTTGTAATAAATGTTTGTACAATACCAAACCTACCCACTATCCTGTTCTCACTGTTCTAGTCTACTATCATTTACTGGACACAGTATTAAGGTCCTAAGGGTCTTGTTGGATTCGGCCTATACTGCTTGATAGAAATACAACAGAAGTGATTGCGTCATTAATAGGCTGAACTGCCCATGGAGGACTTCTGGTGTCGTGTATTGTGGTTCGCACTATTGACCTGCCATTGAAACATCATTTTTTGATGATGCGTAGATGGCAGAGCGGATAGTGTGATTCGCTTGCATGGCTAGGCGGGGTTGTCGCACGGAAGGTCCAGTGTTCAAATCCTGGGTAAGCCACTCATGTCTGTTGTTTTTCTGTTGTCTGGTGTTCTACTTCTTTATTTCCTGCGAGTGCCTGATAACATACCTTTATATTTGTTTCATATTAATTTACTGTTTACAGGCCTCAGGTTTCCCTCCCTTATTTGTAATAAATGGTTGCGCAACGCAAGTGTGGCGCATAAATAAAACAAAAATGCATTAAAATTGGTGCGCGTATGTTCAAATTCACGTAAATAAAACACGCGTACATAGAGATCTCGTTGCTTTTGACTTCCCTAACTCAAGAGCAGAGTCAGGTACCCATTTATAGCTGGGTAAACTGGGTCATGACGTTACCAGATAGAGATTGAACTGACTGTGCCATTTGAATCCAGATTGGACGAGCAACATTTGTTCAAAGCGGCCAAGTATAATTATCTGGCCGCAGATCTGAGACACGATGGGTTCACTGCAAGGATCATGGCTGTTGAGGTAGGCGCAAGAGGGCTTGTGGCTGCATCAGTGTATGATTTATTGAAACTGTTGGGGCTGAGGGGACAGTCGAGAACATGGGCAATGAAGAGGCTTAGTGAAACTGCCGAACAAGGGCAATGAAGAGGCTTAGTGAAACTGCCGAAAAGGCATCAGGCTGGCTGTGGAACAACCGCAATGGGCAATGGAAATCGTGATAGTAAACGCTGAGGTACAGAAAACACCAAGAATTTTTCTAAGTCCACAATACGTTGAGTTTTTTGGTGTACTAGTGAAAGGGCTGTGACTGAGGGGCAACAGGCGGCGTATATTATAAGAGGTGTTAGGCACAGAATTTCAGTAGCGCAGTGACTAGCCTCGTCGGCTTCGCGCAGGTGTCTTAGTGTGTGTCCTTAGTTGTGATGTGCGACGGAACGAACGGAATAATTTGTCTTCTCTTTATTACTTTCACAATTGCCTCCACGGCTGGCGGAGGTGTGGATTTTAAAGTTGCTACCTTAAGTGAAATGGGTTCATTTTCGATACAAGACAACAGGAGGCTGAGACGCTTGGGAGTCATGACCCAAGTGGGCCCGCCCCCCTTAGAGTGTAAAGGAGTATACTGGGCCGAAACACTTGTCGGATGGGGGGACTACTTCTGATGATCAGATTACCTCCTGTTGTATCGCTCTGTAAATAGTTTCCTATCATCATACACATATATTTTTTTCGTCACATCGCTAATTAAAACAACTGAATAAAAATATGCTCATATACTTTAACCCTGTTTATACCATATCTAATTTTTTTTGCGCGTTACAAAATTAGTTTGTGTTGTTCCGCAAGTTATTGTTTAACTTCCTTTTTCCACTGAAAATAAATTCTATAGTCCGTTCGGAAATTCGTGCCCACAGAAAGTGTCAATTTTCTCCAAAACTGTTTGTTGTATGGACATGAATTTTTGCATGCAGTTTTAGATTTTCCATGCAGCAGTTATTAATATATTTTTTGCCCTTACAAAACTCATGTCATGTTCGAATTTTCTTCTTTACGTTATATAAAAAACTCTTACTGTTGTCTGGGTTAATTTTTAGTAGTTTTACAAGAAAGTTACAAGATCCGTTCAAAAATATTTTTTTTTGGTTAGAATTAGTTACTCGCGACTGTGTACAATAGGTGCGCACTCGTGCGGACATGTAGTCACTACACTAATTAAAAAAAAAAAAATTTTGAACGGATCTTGTAACTTTCCTGTAAAACTAATAAAAATTAACCCAGACAACGGTAAGAGTTTTTTATATAACGTAAAGAAGAAAATTCGAACATGACATGAGTTTTGTAAGGGCAAAAAATATATTAATAACTGCATGGAAAATCTAAGACTGCATGCAAAAATTCTTGTCCATACAACAAACAGTTTTGGAGAAAATTGACACTTTCTGTGGGCACGAATTTCCGAACGGACTATAGCACGTAAGATTTCATTAAAGGGCTCGTGGGATTAGCTAAGCGGTTTAGGCGCTTTCCTCTCGCTGCTAAGTTACCTGGTTCCTGGATCAATACCTGGTAACGTCATGACCCAGTTATAAATGGGTACATGACTTTGCTCTTGAGTTAGGGAAATGCTCTTGAGTTAGGGAAGTCAAAAGCAACGAGAAAGGAAACTTGTCCCCTCATTAAAGCTGGACTCAGTATAGTGAGGAATATAACACTTCACTCCCCTACAGAAGTATCTGCAACGGTATTACCTCCCTTGATAATAATATGTTCACACTGGGCAACTGTCACTAACATAAACTTATGAGACTTCTCTTCTGTATCCCCATTATATCTCAGTATTTTAATACGCATTGCAGTTATCAGCCAGTCTACCTTACCTGCTGGTATCTGCCACCAGAGCTTGCTATTTTCAGTACCTTAAATCAGGGATTCTCAACCTCTTTTTGTTCAAGCCCCCCCCCCCCCCCCCCCCCCCCCCCCCCCCCCCCTTCTGAGCCTCATTTATGTCTGTGCACCACCCCTCTCATTGTCGCTATTAGCTGGAAGAAAAGGCACGTTGCCATCTTACTATGACCTTCTAGATATATGGCATGGCCCCCTGGAGGGCTACATGACCCACGTTGAGAACCACGGACTTAAAGTACAGGAAAAGGGCCCGGAATAATCTGCTTTCCCGGGGCTCCGCACTCGGATAAAGACGACCGTGATTTTGAAAACAATATCTTATATAGAAAGTACATGAAATATTACATTGCGACCTAGAAAATAAAAATGTCACATTCTGAAACCTGGAACTAATACTAATGGAAATCAGTAGTCCTAGCAGCTTGTCTTCTTCTTCAAGTACCATGCCTGGTGGCGTAGGTGATTATGTTCTTCCACAACTTCCTGTTTCCGGTACTATTTATCAATAGATAAAGATAGCAGAGGACATATTCATGGTTTCCAACCAAAGAATTCCTACTGTCATTGAGGAACCTGTTAAAAGTCTTGGCAGGGTGTACGATGCCTCATTAAAAGACTCGAAGGCAGTGCAACAGACAATAGAAATGGCAGACAGAGGGCTGCAGATCATAGACCAAAGCAGATTCCTGGGAAAGTTCAAACTGTGGTGCCTCCAGTTCATGTTGATGCCGAAGTTGATGTGGCCACTGCTTATATATGAAATAAGCACAAGTACAGTGGAAGCTATAGAGCAGAAGGTCAACAAGTTCATGAGAAAGTGGCTAGGGGTACCACCAGGTCTGTCAGATGTAGCACTGTACTGCAAAAAGCCAAAGCTTCTGCTTCCTTTCAAGTCAGTTGTTGAAGAGTACAAAGTTGGAAAGGCAAGGCTTGCAATGATGCTACGCGAGTCAGCTGATGACGTGGTTAAGTCCATTCAGCCCACACTGAAAACGGGAAGGAAGTGGAGAGTGGAAGAAGCTGTTGATGCTGCCCAAGAGTCACTCAAACTGAGGGAGGTAATCGGATACACACAAATGAATAGACGGGGATTTGGTCATGGAGACATCCGCTGGTGGTCCAAGGCATCAAGCAGGGAGCGCAGAGACATGGTAGTTCAGGAGATACGAGGAGCTGAGAATGATAAGAGGTTGCAAAAAGCAGTGCAGCAGGTCCAACAAGGCCAATGGACTACATGGGAAGGAGCCCTGCAGAGGTCCTTGACATGGAATGATATATGGCACATGGCACCTCTTAGGCTCAGCTTCGTTGTTAGATCAATGTATGACCTGCTGCCGTCGGCCACCAACCTTGTGAAATGGGGAAAGTCGGTTGATGAGCAGTGCCCCCTGTGCCAGGGGAGGCAGACACTCGAACACGTGCTCTCAGCGTGTAAGGTGGCATTAGGGCAAGGGCGATACACTTGGCGCCATAACAAAGTGCTAAATGAGCTTGCTGCGACAATAGATCTGGCAAGGATGAAGGCGAATAGCAAACCCAGGCCAAGCACCGAAAATACATACTTTCTGAGGGCAGGAAAGTCAGCACACCTTAAACCGAGTAATCCTGGTAGCAGTTTACCATCTCTTCTTGACTGTGCAAACGACTGGGAGATGGCCGTAGACCTACCAGGACGAGGGGCATATCCAGAGAGTATCAGAAAATCGCGGAGACGGCCGGAAATAGTGCTTCATTCTTCAGCAACGCTTCAGGTCATACTGATTGAACTGACCGTGCCATTTGAATCCAGATTAGACGAGCAACACTCGTTCAGAGCGGCCAAGTATAGTGATCTGGCCGCGGATCTGAGACACGATGGGTTCACTGCAAGGGTCATGGCTGTTGAAGTGGGCGCAAGAGGGCTTGTGGCTGCATCAATGTATGATCTATTGAAACTGTTGGGGCTGAGGGGACAGTCAAGAACAAGGGCACTGAATAGGCTTAGTATGGGAAGGCAAATCCGGTCCTAAAAAATGCCGTGCAGAAGTCGGATGTGTCGACCGAAAGGTGCAGATATCACAGCTTAGGCGTAAACAGACACAACGCAACCACCGTCCTTTTTAGGACGAACGAAGAAGAAGAATAGGCTTAGTGAAACTGCCGAAAAGGCATCAGGCTGGCTGTGGAATAACCGCAATGGGCAATGGAAATCGTGACAATAAACGCTGTGGTACAGAAAACACCAGGAATTTTTCTGTCCACAATACGCTGAGTGTTTTGGTGTACCAGTGAACGGGCTGTGACTGAGCGGCAACAGGCGGTGTATATTATAGGGGTGTCCAGTGTCAGAATTTCAGTGGCGAACGCGCAGTGGCTTCGCGATGGTGTCTCAGTGTGTGCGACGGAACGAACGGAATAATTTGTCTTTGCTTTGTTACTTTCACAATTGCCTCCACGGCTGGCGGAGTTGTGGATTAAAGTTGCTACCATAAGTGAAATGGGTTCATTTTCGATACAAGACAACAGGAGGCTGAGACGCTTGGGAGTCATGACCCAAGTGGGCCCGTCCTCCTTAGAGTGTAAAGGAGTATATAGGGCCGAAACACTCGTCGGACGGGGGGACTTCTTCTGATGATCAGATTGCTTCCTGTTGTATCGCTCTGTAAAGAGTTTCCTATCATATCAATTCTGTTGTTGACTCCTTTCCATGTTTACGATGTCAGACTGTCCAGTGTTTTCTCTATGTGTCGTCCTCTATATCTTTTTTCTTCAGTAATTCCTGCTGTCACGATATAATTCAGTTTTCTTCTAATAACATGCCCAAAGACAGTGAATTTCTGCTGTCTAATGTAGGAATAAGATTAATTTGCACAATGGCCTCTTTCAGGACATCCTCATTGCTCTAACGAAAAAACAAAAAGATCAGAAAGCTGTTGAGAACAACAGCATACATCAACTTCTCTTCTTTGATCCTTAGCCGCCGACCGTCAAAGCAGTCAGTGGCCATTACGCCTGGTGGCGTCTTGTAGGGCAACAACAAATTGATTCCACTTTGCTCGGTCGGCGGCCATCCTTCGTACAGTGCCCCAACTCTGGTTCATTCTTTGCATCTCAGCCTCCACAATCCTCCGCCAAGTTATTTTTGGTCGGCCTCTCTTTCGTTTTCCTTCAGGGGTCCATAGCATAGCTGTTCTTGTGATGGAATCGGGGTCTCTTCTGAGGACATGGCCAACCCAGCTCCAGCGTCTGCCAGCTATGATGATGTGCATATCCTCCTGCTTGCTCCGAGTAAGCAGATCTTGGTTGGTGATGGTATTCGGCCAAAAGATTCGGAGAATTTTTCTTAGGCATGTTGTGTGAAAAGAGGACAATTTCGACATTTCCTTCTCTGTAACTCTCCAGCTCTCCGCGCCATAGAGAAGCACAGAAACCACACAGCTCTGATATAATCCTAATTTTGTGCTTGTGCTGTACTGAGAGGACTTCCAGATGTTGTTTAGACTAAAATAGGCTGTTCTTGCTTTGTTCATTCTGTTGTTTATGGCTTTGCTTGCTCCGCCGTCTGGTGTTACTATGCATCCTAGGTATGTGAAGGCATCTGTCTGTTCCAGTTGCTGATTCCTTACTGATATGGGCTCAGGGTTGCTCACATTGAGCGTCATGACCTCTGTCTTCTTTAGGTTGAAGCATACATCAACAGCATCCGAAAAGATAAATAAAAATAAAGGTCACGGCTTCCCCAGGGATATCGCATGAGGCGTTTACTGGAAGTTAGTACATAGGTCTGGCAACCTCGTGGATTATGTAGGCCTAAAACAAATGGTACAGAAACCTTCACTTCCAAAGCATATCCCTTGACACAGATTTCCTGTGGGTGGCCATTTGCAGTGATGGTCCTGTATTCCTTAAAATGTAACAGAGGGTAACAATTGCAATCACTCGAAATGATTATTTTTTGCGCCACGATTGGAGAGAAAATAAAAACAAACTTTACTCAAGTCTACACAGGGGCGGTTACTCCCCTTCTTTGTTTCCAACCTAAACAACATGGCTACCACTTTGAAAACCGAAAAGGTATTAACAGTACTTAATTTTAGCATGTTTGTTTTAAATGCATTTATTTTTAATATTATCATAACTATATAGATACTGTATATGCACGGAGCAGTATTCCATATATTTATTATGAAACACATTTTACTTGGATATTTAATTTTTCTGTATTTGTAAATTTAACCGTGCTCAGCTGAAACCTGTCAACTGCCTTAGTAGTAGCGTGCTTGATGCCGGTATAGAATATTTGTATTACCAAGCTTTGTTGGTTCCCTTGTAATTCGAGAAACAGTGTAGATGTGTTTTCAGTCAATAAATGTATGAGGGTACACATTAAATGTAATTTTATTTAAGCAGTCATCTGTTCTTGTAAAACGTTTTTGCATCAAGTTTAGACTTGCACTGTGTGACCAAGTTTGTAACAGTTTAGTAGGCCTACTTAATCCAAGCTCACAGTATCTGCATGGGTATTAACTAATAATTAAACTTGTCAGGTCGAAGATTTTGTTATATTTAATGTAGGCCTAAATGAATATTTTCTGTCTTACCATAATGCATCTTTTTTTGGGCAGATAACAAAATCTGGTCTAAACTATATCACCACATGGTAGATTTCTGGAATATTTTTTGTAAAAACCATTGCAGAAGTATTATTAATATTCTACATGAAACCAGTATTACATATAAGAAAAAATGACATGGTGCTGATTTTATGGTGCTATGTCAAAATACACCCGTGTGTTACCGGGGCCCGAGAGGGGAGCAAAGAATAGTAACACTGCACCCTACCATGCATGTCGTAAAAAGCGACTAAGGAGGGTATGGGCATGGGGCTGTTTACCCCATCCCGTAAAAACTTTGCACAGTGGGCTGATCACCTGCTTGCCAACCAATCTGATTACGGAAACAATGATAGATTGTTTGGTCTGTTTTTGTTCCACAAAGACGCCACTAGGCGTGGTGGAAACAGCGATAGATTGATCAATTTGTTGTTGCCCTAAGACGCCACTAGGCGTACTGGCCACATACTGCTTTGCCGGTTGATGGCTAAGGATGGAAGAAGAAAGAAGATGTCAAAATAGCTTTTAAAAATATATGTGAATGCTCATGTACACAGTTAGGATCTTTTCCCTGTGAGCTATCTATAGATCGTATCAAAATTTTCTTTTTGACTGTAATCTGCTGACATCTAGAGCATTATCTCATATGATGGTTAATTTTTTTCACTCTGTCTGTAAAAACAAGAAAACATTTAAATGTATCATATATTAATAAAACATCACTACATATCACTGCAAAAAAATAAGCCATCTGTGTATACTAATAATACAAACAACATATATGTATGTCGTAAAATGCATTATTTTTTGTTTTAAATTAATGAAGAAAAATATCCCGTTCAACCTCTGATGGGTTATAATAATAATAATAATAATAAATTCTTTAAGCGCCAAACACGGCGCATAAGGCAGAAACCAGTGCTCTCCAGGTTGTTCGTTGTGACGCCACTCCTCTTAGCTCTTGCACATTATTTAGGCCCAACGTTCTTCCTTCTCTTATTATTGTTCTTCTGAGTGTTTCTTTTGGTCTTCCTTTTTTTCCGCTTACCCTCAGGAACCCAAGTGAGCGCCTGTAGTGGTATTCTGTTGTTTTGCATTCGTAGGACATGACCGATATATGACCATCGTCTTTTCCTTATATAGTCGGAGACATATTTCTGCCTAGAGTCTTCTCTTATTTGTCGATTAGTCTTGAATTCTTTCCAACTGATGTTCATGAGTTTTCTAAGACATTTGTTCTCGAATGTATTCAGCTTGTTCTCCAATGATTTTGTTATTTTCCAACTCTCACAGCCGTATGTTAACACTGAGATAACATTTGAATTAAACAGACGAAGCTTGGTATGTATATTCAATGATCGTAATTTCCAAATGTTAGATAATCTATTGAAGGCGCTAGCTGCCAAAGCAATTCTAGTATGGATTTCTCTTGTTGTGTCACCATCCTGAGTCATTTTACTGCCTAAATAATTGAAACTTTCAACTTTCTGTAGTTTTTTCCCCGTTCAAGATGATATCAAAGGTCTCGTTAGAAAAGTTCATAGCTTTAGTTTTAGAGGCATTTATTTGGAGACCAATTTTAACCGAGAGATGACACAAATTATTTATTGCTTCTTGGGATTGTCTTGGTGTTGAACTTAAGAATGCTACATCATCTGCGAAATCCAGGTCCCCCTGGAATTTTCCATTTGTCCATTTTATACCCAATTGTTCATTGTGGGTATAGTTTCTCATAACCCAATCAATAGCTATTCCAAAAAGTAGTGGTGACATAATACAGCCTTGTTTCACCCCTGTTTCTACTGTAAACCATTCTGTATTCCCTTTATTTGTTCTAACACAACATCTTGCATTGTCATATAGCGCTTTGATTATATTCACATATTTTGTTGGAAAACCATAGATTGTAAGTATCTTCCACAATGATGGGCGGTGTAGACTATCAAAGGCTTTTTGAAAATCGACGAAGGTGATAATAAGTGGCGATTGCCTTTCCACTGATTCTTCTATAATTGTTCTTAGTGTGAATATTTGATCAATACATGATCGTTTCGGCCTGAAACCCGCTTGTTCTTCTCTGATCTTTTCGTCAGCATGCAATTTAAGTCTTTCTAACATCATGCAACATAATAATTTTCCAGGTACTGATAATAGAGATATACCACGCCAGTTATTACAGTCTGATAGATCACCTTTCTTCGGTAACTTTACAATAATACTGTCTTTCCATTGTTGTGGTGGTTGTTCTTCTCTCCATACTTCATTTATAATATCTAAAATTCTCAAGAGGTTGTTGTCATTAACTGCTTTAATCATTTCCCCTGAAATTTCGTCAACTCCAGCAGCTTTAAAATTTTTTAATCTTTTAACGGCTTGTTTGATCTCGTCCAGCGTGAATTCATCGCAAGTTATTGGCAAGGTGGTTGTGGATGTTTCATTATTAAAATCAGGTGTTACTGTTGGTGGTGGTCTGTTTAGCACCTCCATGAAGTGCTCAGCCCATCTCTTCATTTGTTCTTTTTCTGTTGGTATTGAATTCCCTAATTTACCTTTAACAGGTGTTTCCATAGCAGTAGGCTGGTGACATAGTTGTTTTGTAATTTGATAAAGGCACCTACTATTACCAGTTCTTGCAGCATTTTCAGCTTCTACGGCCAGTTCATTGATGAAATGTCTTTTATCTCTTCGAGTTTTTGTCTTCACTTCTTTATTTAACAAGTTATAAGTTAGTTTGCAAGATTCAACTGCATTATGTGTACTTGCCGCTAGTAGTTTAAGTTTTGCTGTTTTCCTTTCTTGTATTTTATCCCAAGTATCTTCTCTCATCCATTTTTTCTTTTTATGTACTAGGTATCCGGTGGTCGCTACAGCTGCTTCTGTCATTGCTGTTCTCAGTTGTTCCCATTTAGTATCGATTGTCTTGGTGGTGATATCGTTGTCAATTTTGCCTAAAGCATTGAAATAGTTGTTCATTTTGACATTATATTCCTTCTTTATATCATTTGATTGCAGTCTGTGTACATCTATTCTTCTATTTTTATTCGGTTGGTATAACTTCTTCAGTTTAATTCTCATTTTAGCTATGCAGAGGTTATGATCGCTTCCGATCTCTGCACCTCTGTATGCTCTGACGTCTTGAACTGATGAGCGAAATTTAGCGCTTATGCAGAAGTGATCTATCTGGTTCTTAGTTCTGCCATCAGGTGAATTCCATGTTATCTTGTGGATATTCTTATGTGGAAAGTGGGTGTCTGCCACAACGAGGTTTGATATTTCACAAAGTTCTAGAAGTCTTTCGCCATTTTGATTCATACAGCCTATGCCATGAGTACCGAGATATCTTTGTACTCCATCGTTGTTGTCACCTACTTTGGCGTTAAAATCACCCATGACTGCTATTATGTCATGCTTGGGTATTGTGTTGATGGTACTTAGAAGTGCTTCATAGAAGTCATCTTTTGTGGTATCAAGAGCGTCGTTAGTTGGTGCATAACATTGTACAATTGAGAGCTTGAAAAATCGTGTCTGAAATCTAGCTAATATTAGCCTCTCATTGATAGGTACCCAGCTGATAAGCGATGCTGCTGCTTTCTGTGTCATTAGGATGGCTACTCCCTCTGTGTGACGATTATCATTACTACCAGAGTATATAATTTGCTTTTTTTCTTCTGAAATATATTTTATGCCCTTCCCCGTCCATCTACACTCGCTGACACCCAATAAGTCCAACTTATAATTATCCATTTCTTTAATTACTTCTTCCAATTTTCCGTCTTGATACATAGTTCTTACATTCCAGTATCCAATTTTAGAAATCTCCTTAGCCCCCAAGATATTAGAGTGAGTCATGTTTACTGTCGAGCCTGGTTCTGTTTCGGTAACAATAGCTTGTTTTACGATAGTGAATTGTTAACTCACTGATCAACCCTCCGATCCAACCGACCGATTCGAGGGTTTCGAGGTCAGTTATAGGAAAATATCTACACCACTAGATACTCTGGTGTATCTTTTATTCTATAATTTAACATAACATGGTGATATCCATCGAAATATACACATTCCTGATGTTTTTCTTTCGGCGTCTAAGGTGAGAAACGAATTTCACCTCCATCTTGGAAGGGTAGATAACTAGGATTATAATTATAGGGTTATAATTAGGATATATATATTGTTTTCAATTCCAAATAATATGAACAACTGCCAATTTGAGAAAGTGGCATCACATTTGTCAAATCAGTGTAAATAGGGACAATCACAATTATGCTTATACGTTAAAAAAAAAAAAAAAAAATAAACAAAATCAAGAAGAAACTCTGAACAAGAATAATAAGGGGGTAATCTGCAAAATTGAGGTACAACCTCCGTCTGCGGTATGTGATCCTGCATTATATTGAGCCGCTTTATATCAGGTCTACAGTATACTACTAAATATGAACAAAGCATCAATATGCACCACTAAATTAAAAAAAATGACATCTATATGCATCACTAAATACAAATATTACACTTAGATTATATCACCTTATGCCGATAATGCTAATAACATGCATTCCTACTTGTTTATTGAAATTTTCTTGAATTGAAGCTTGTACAAAGTAATTATGAGCAATGCTTTGTTTCTGTGAGACACGCTCCATTCACACAAGACACAAGGTTATCATCAATATTTTTTCTAATATGATTAAAAAAAAAAATCTGACAGTCATCCGTTGAGCAGCAGGTTTTCTTAGAATATTCCAGCTTACTTAAATTTTCCCCTACTTTGACTTGTGTGCACCACACCTTTACTCTTTGTACTCCCACGATTTGTGTGGTGTACCACAATTTTTAATAGTTTACCACAAGCTGCCTGGCATGTCCATTTTGTTATATTAAAATTTTCTCATGTCAGCTGTGCCATCATTCATTATGACTTTTCTTTTCACTCCTTATGGAGCCACCACATCAGTTGGCCTCTGTGCTCAAGCAGCTGTGGATTCTATAGCAATTTGTTTCACATAATTAAGTTGCCAGCCACATGCGCAACCGTATGATAGTCACCTGTTATGACATGCCTGAGTGAGTGGTAGTTCTGTTCTGTCAATTTTGCTTGTGCCATTTATATGTTTCCCTCATGGACATTTTCTTGCGGATAAACCAGATCTGCTGTTGTTGATGGCTCGCAATAGGAGCTGATTGGGCTGCAGTTTAACAGGTTATTTGAACTATCATATTTATTTTCTCTGTTGGAATGTCTTGCTCCCACATAAACTTTCTGATTTTCTCATTCCGTTATGGAACCTTGCAAATCCAACTTGTGTGACTGAAAGAGCTCACTCAAGAATGTTTGGGATGCTAGAGTGTGGAGGGGGCCAGAGATTGGAAGTGACCACTACTTGTTAACAATTAAAAGAACAACTGAAAGAGTTACTCAGCCTAGGAACTGCCTAACATCTTGCAAGAAGCTAAGTAAACAAACAGGGGAAACGAGCATTAAGACCTACAAGCTGAGAGAGCCAGAAGTGAAGATCAGATACCAGGTGCTTATTGCTACAGCAGTGAGAAACACAGAACAACAACCTGATGACCTGGAAACACTCTGGCTGAAATTCAAGGACATCATAAAGACAACTGCAGCAGAAGCATGTGGTGAAGTTCAACTTGGGAACAAGAGAAAGAGGACACCTTGGTGGACAGACTTGGTGGACAGATGAGGTTAAAGAGAAAATAAGAGAGAAGAAAAAGGCATGGAAACGATACTTAGGAGTTAAAAACACAGCAGGAAAAACAGAGAAATAAAGAGAATATATGATATCAGAATTCCTGGTAGGTTCAACCAAGCTGGACTGGTCAGACAAAAGCTGGTACCCTGGTCCTCCAGGTTGGGGGTTTAAGCACAGGGCCAACACCCCTGTCTATGTAAAAAATCGCACAAGTTACGGAAATGGCAACAAATGGAAAAACTTTGATGCGGGACGGACATCCGGGTGTCTCAGGCTCGTATGACTGCCAGTGGTGAAAGCTGAAAGGAAACCATTGGCATGAAAACGGATGCCCTGATTGCAAAACACGAAACAAGAATTGGATTTTGGAATGTCAGAACTATGAATGAGGCAGGAAAGCTGAGACAAATCACAGCAGAGATGAGGAACTACAAATTACGTATCCTGGGAATAAGCGAGAGCAGATGGACAGGGACGGGGAGAATAAAAACAGCTACAGGGGAAACATTACTTTATTCTCATAGAGAGGATGGTCAACACAATGAAGGTGTAGCCATTATCCTGAAGAAAGGAATGGAAAGGTCTTTACTGGAATGGAAACCCATCAACAACAGACTGATAAGAACAAGACTAAGAGGGAGATTCACCAACACCACATTTATACAGTGCTATGCGCTAAAACAAATGACAGCGATGAAGAGATCAAGGACGAGTTCTATCAACAGGTACAAAAGGAAATGGAAACTGCACCCAGGTACAATCTTATTATAGTAATGGGAGACCTTAATGCGAAAGTTGGAACACACAATAATTATAACGAAAGAGTAATGGGGAAATGCGGCAGTGGAACAGTAAATGAGAATGGGGACAAATTAATAAGCTTCTGCAGTATTAACAACCTGGTCATTGGAGGAACACTTTTTCCACACAAAGAAGTGCACAAGTTAACATGGGAATCACCAAATGGATGGTACAGAAACCAGATAGATCACATAATGATTAATGGCAGATGGAGACATGCACTACAAGACGTGAAAGTAAGAAGAGGCGAAGATGTGGGAAGTGACCATCACCTAGTAGTAGCAAGACTGAAGGTGAAACTCAGAGCTGCTGGACCAGTTGCAGTCAAATAGAAAAGATATAACATCACGAAACTTAAGGAAAAGCTTTCGTGGTCGACGTAAAGAGACGATATCAGATTACCAAAAGCCAGGAAAGAACAGAGACGAATGATGTCGGCCAGAAATTCAACACCATCTCAACAATATACAAGGAAAGCAGCAAGTCATGCTTGGGATTCCAGGAAAGAAAGAGCCAAGACTGGATAACACCAGAAACGCTAAACACCATTGCGAAGAGAAAGGAAATGAAAAGAAAGAAAACAGAAGCTAAGTCTTCCAGGTTAAAGGCAATATATAGTGAACAGTACAGTCAGCTGGACAAGGAAGTAAAACTCAAACCGGTGCTAACAAAAGGACATTTCTGGCTGACCTTGCAAGACAGGCAGAAGAGGCAGCACTGAGAAATGAACAAAGCACAGTTTATAAAATAACTAAAACGAGGTGCAAACAACATAACGTTAGTAAGAGACAAGCAAGGAAATCTCTTCACCACAGCACAGGGGCAGGAAACAAGATGGGCAGAGCACTTCAGAGAAACACCGAATAAGGAACCACCAGAGACTCAGCTGAATGTTCCTGAGGCTGAAGGTGACTTAGATGTAAATACAGACATTCCACGAAAAGAAGAAATCATCACAGCTATCAAAGGGCTAAAAAAATGGAAAAGCGCCTGGTCACGACAATCTAAGTGCTGAGTTATTCAAGGCAGACCCTGAACTAGCAGCAGAACTATTAGAACCACTATTTGCACAAGTCTGGGAAACTGAGACAACAGGATATCAGGTGATATCCTGAGTGGAGTAAAGGAATAATTGTCAAATTGCCCAAGAAGGGCGACCTTGCAGACTGCAACAACTGGAGAGGAATTACTCTCCTCTCAGTTCCCAGCAAAATACTAGGCAGGATAATCATCCAGAGAATTTCAAAAGCAGTTGACCATAACCTGAGGAAAGAACAAGCGGGTTTTAGAAAGAACAGAAGATGTGCAGGGACAGCCTATGTAAAATACCTAGGGCTTATGGAATTCCCAGCTGCATTGTTTCCATCATAAAAAGCCTCTATTCTAACTTTACATGCAGTGTTGGATTGAGTAATGTAACTTTCAAAGTGAAAACAGGAGTATGACAGGGATGCCCCTTATCAACAACATTATTTTTGGCAGCCATAGATTGGGTGATGCGCCCGACAACAGAGGGCAGTCCAAGAGGAATTAGATGGACAACGTTTTCTACACTGGAAGACCTGGAATATGCAGATGACATTGCACTACTCGCTCATTCACATCAACACATCCAAGAAAGAACCGATAAACTGTATAAGTATGGCCAGCAGGTTGGCCGGAACATCAATCTGAAGAAGACACAGGTCATGACACTAAATGTGGGCAATCCTGAGCCAATAACAGTAAGGAACCAGCAGTTAGAACAGACAGACACATTTACATACCTAGGATGCATAGTAACACCTGACGGCGGAACAAGCAAGGACATTAACAACAGAATGAATAAAGCGAGAACAGCCTTTGCTAGTCTCAACAACATTTGGAAGTCTTTCCAGTACATCATAAACACCAAATTAAGTGTATGAGGGCTGTGTACTTTCTGTGCTTCTCTATGGTGCGGAATGCTGGAGAGTAACAGAGAAGGAAATGTCGAAACTGTCCTCCTTCCACACAATCTGCCTAAGGAAAATTCTCAGAATCTTTTGGCCAAACACCATCAGTAACCAAGAACTACTTATTCGGAGTAACCAGGAGGACATGCACACCATCATAGTGATATGGGTGATATTACTCTTGTAGTAATAGTTGAATGTATTGCAAAGTTCAGTGACAAAATAGGCATCGTACTGACAAACATGAATGGAAACGGGTAAGAACGCTCATGACATCCATCTTGACGAATACAAGTCGTGAGGTGGATGGGTCCACATAATATGGGTAACGTTTAATAAATACTTGCAGATAATGACATCATGGAAATGGCATGTTATATAGACATATACTTCTTCCAGTCCTTCAACAGTCATGTCTCATCAAAACATTTCTGGCCGCTATACTAGAGGTGCATACGAACGATGATCACCCAAGTAATGTGGGTCAGATAAATGCCGACGCTGAATTATATTATAGAAATACTTCTCTACAAGGTGCGGAACTTCTTCATAAGTTCGGGACCATCTTAGAAACAAGTGGCGGCCTTCAAAGTTAATTTAATGCCACATAAAATACAATATTCCTCCACAATTCTGGGAGCTTGGAAAGTACGTCCTTCCTTGAAGACTACAAATCACAAAAGACCAAGAATCCTTAACCATTTTCATAAATTAGTGCAGAACGCATTACGTCATTAACTACCAATGACGTATTAAATAGCTCAATATAAGTGAAAACCCGTACAAATACATGATTAACCACAGAGAGACATATTACAGCATACATTAACTGGTAATAGCCTATGTGTGGTAAAGATACAAAATACATTAATATTCCCACCTTAACAATACCTCCGTCGGTTGGGTTGAAAAAAATCAAATAATTTGACTTTTTTCACAAAAAATGAAATATAAAATCTCAATTAATCAACATACGAAACTGGAAAAAACGAACAGCCAGAATTGATCACATAAAATTGTCAAGTTCATGGTCAATGTCAAACTGTATAAACCGTGAGCAACATCTGTCTGCATATATACTAATGGAAGTAACGATGCAAAAACAGAAAGAAATCCGTCAACGGTCAAGGAAAGAAAAGCAAAGTAGAATATTACAATCATACAATATGGAAAAAAGAACAAGGAAACATAAAGGTGTATGCATGTGATATAAGAGAACATAATATATACTACTCGTCAAAAGTCAAGGGCCACTTAGAAAAACCTTGGGTGAAACCATAAAACAGATCTGATATAAACGTAATTGGTATCAGTCAAAACGGCATTTATTGAATACCAAATTGACATGTCACGTAAAGAAATGGAAACACACATTCAAACGCAATGAAGCTGTGAAGTGTGTCACCCACCTTTTCAAAAGTCACACAATAGATATTGGACAAATAGACATTTCAAAATCGGGTATGACCACTGTTTGCAGCAAGGCATTCAAGGCAGCGTTGACGCATCGAGTCCACAAGGGTCCGAAGAGTATCCTGAGGAGCAGCTTGCCATTCCTGAAGCAGAAATGCAGTCAGCTGTGCAATATCCATTGGCAGGGGGTGATTTGTTGACAATCTTCGACGAAGGACATCCCAGAGGTGCTCAATCGGAGAAAGGTCAGGTGAATGAGCTGGCCACGCCATCCTGATGATCCCATGTTGCTGAATAAACTCATTCACCACACGAGCTCGATGGGGTCGAGCGTTATCATCTTGGAGGATGGCATTGCCACCTATGGCCTCCAGAGCAGGCTGAACAATTGGTCTCAAGATTTCGTTCTGGTATCTTGGGCCGGTCAAGTTGCCTTGGATGATGTAGAGTGGGGTCCTGCCGTGTCTGTAGAAGCCTCCCCAGACCATGCCAGAACCCCTACCATAACGATCCACCTCTCAAATTGTGTCATCAGTAAATTGCTCTCCTGGTCGTCTCCAAACTCGAATCCTGCCATCATTGAATGACACAGTGAAGCAAGATTCATCAGTGAAGAGAACTTGACTCCATTGTTGCCTTGTCCATCGGATGTGCTCGCGACACCAAGCAACACGGGCTCTGCGATGAGCAGGAGTAAGAGGGATTCTGACTGCAGGACATCGAGCAGCCAGTCCAAATTCATGTAAACGTCTGCAAATGGTGCTTTGACTGACATTAACGTTTACAGTTTGTCTCAGCTGACATCTTAGAGTGGAACAAGTCACTGTTCGATGGCGCAGGGCTGACAACAAGAGGTACCGGTCATCATGTCTATTGGTGCATCTAGGGCGACCTGGCTGATGGCGATCCTCCACACTTCCTGTGGCCTGAAATCTCTCCAAAATTCTTTGGATAGTAGAGTGTGACACTGCAAGCCGTCTAGCAACCTCACAGACAGATAAACCACTTTCAACCCACGCTATAGCCCTCATTCTTTGTAAGGTGTCAAGACTTCTTCTCGGTGGCATGGTTTTTGCAAGTGATGAAACTACCCTAAGTCTGCTGATTTGAAAACAAATTAAGAGTGAACTCTGTTCCCGAAAAGTCGCCATTGCACGTGGAATGTCAATCAGCACGATTACTTCACCTGTTTGGTTGTACGGAAGTTTGAAAAAACAGATTAAAAATGTGAATTTATGGTCAGCAAACCAAATTGCACGTGATCACCATGGTTGTCGGTGAGTTGTTTTTATGCTTAACGTGCATAGAGGACTGTCAGAGGAAGATATTGCACCCATTTTTACTAAAAACTTCCTTCATTTAATCATTCTATGCGCTTATATAAAAGTGTATTGAAAATAATAGGGTGGCCCTTGACTTTTGACGAGTAGTATAGTTAAAATATGATAGTCATATGCATGAAATTAATGGAAATCAAAGTAGTGTGCATACGTATATAAAATGTAATTCATGGTGGACAAAAGAAAGAAGTGTATCAGGAGGGAAGAAAAGAAAAGATAAGACAAGTATACCATCTCAATAATAGAACAATAACAGGGAAAATAGTAAGTAAACCACAAACATTTATGTGTGGGACATAGAAGAAAAATCATAAGAAAAGAGAAGTAACTGAAAACCGGATAGTACAAAAACAAACATCATGTGTTATCTCCCCTAATTTATGCATTAAAATACAACTAAATTATGTCCAAGTGTGAAATGGAAATTAAATGGATACATATCAACTACAATAATAAGCTAGCAATAACGAATAAAAATTAATGTCAAACGGATAACGATAGTCAGCATGAAACAATTTTTATAACACAGCATTAGTCCAAATGAGTGAATTGAGTGCACAGGAAAATATAGTCACCATATATGTGCTTGATAAAGCCACCATAAAAATCTAGTTTTTCCATCATTCTCAATACACAGATCGTAATAAATAGTGTATAGAGCCTTAGTCCAAAGAAGCTCAATCCGTGTGAACAGATAGAATACATACACATGAGGTGTATTATGAACCACAGCAGACAAACCAAAGCTGGATCAGGAAATGCCGGTAGATCGCATCATAAAAGTGAAAAACACTGTCACAGAACAATCATCTGGAATGTCAAAGTATGCATCATGTATCATGATAAGTTGCATGTCCACATCAAAAATGAGAAAATGTCAAGCAACAAAGTCTGTTATCCTGTTCATGAGCTTCAAAGAACTGTAACAATGTGCCGTAATGTAACAGAGTGACATAGATGTGATAGTCCAAGTATCCTATACGGATGGAGCACATCTTGAGAGTGTATCGGCAACAACGTTAGTTGACCCAGGGATAGCCTGTATCTCGAACTGGAAGGGCTGTAACAAAATACAGAAGTATGCAAGTTTAGCGTTTTTGTGATTAGCATGCTTGAGAGCAGCCACAGATTTTTGATCTGTCTGTATAATAAATGGTGCTCCCAGCAGGTAACGTTCCAGTTTCTGGATGGCCATAATGACGGCCAACAGTTCTTTCTCCAATACTGGGTACTTTCTCTCAGTATCCGACAGTTTGCGGGAGATATACAGCGTAGGGTGTAGGACGTTATCAAATTCCTGCATCAAACACGCGCCTAATCCTAGAGAGCTAGCATCTGTGCAGAGAATATAAATACGATTTATGTCAGGCAACCTCAAAATAGGTGGCGTAGAAAAAACATGTAAGATATGATCAAAAGCGGCCTGGCAATCATGCGACCAGTGTACGTTATTTGGCAAAAGAGAAGATAGAACACCAGTGATGTCTGACAGATTAGGAATGAAACGACTGTAGAACTGAATCAGTCCCAAAAGACTACGAACTTATTTTTTCGTAGTAGGAGTAGAATGTTTCGAGATTTTAGAAACATTTTGTGGTACCGTCTCGAGGCGACCGGAACCAACAGTGTGACCAAGGAAGGAAAGTTCGCGAAAAGCAATCTGAACTTTAGTAGGCCTAGCAGTCAGGTTATGGAGACGAAGAGTGTCCAAAAGAGAATGGAGACCCACGAAGTGCTCGTCCCAAGATGAGCTGAATAAACAGATATCTATGTAAGTGATGATGTCAGATCTATGGGAAAAGATTCTGCGTATCATTCTGATGAATGTGGCAGGGGCTTTCATAAGCCCAAAAGGCATAACATTCAACTGGTATAACCCACGTGAAGTAGAAAAGGCAGTAAGAGGTTTGGCATGATCAGTCAATGGAATTTGCCAATATCCTTTTGTGAGATCAATCTTTGTAAAAAGTTGAGCTGTAGAAAGGCGAGATAAAAGATCATCAAGCTAAGGATGGAGTTCAGCATCCGGAATGGTTATACCATTTAATTTAGGATAATCAACACATAATCTAATATTATTATCTTTCTTACGGACAATAACCAAAGGGGAAGAGTAAGGCGAAATACTGGTTTCAATAATACTTCTTCTTCCTTCTTCCTCGTTCGTCCTGAAAAGGACGTTGGTTGCGTTGTGTCTGTTTACGCCGGAGCTGTGATATCTGCACCTTTCGGTCGACACATCCGACTTCAGCACGGCAGTTTTTGGGACCGGGTTTGCCTTCCCTCTGCGATCCCTACTCTCTCAGCCAGACTGCAGTGATGCAGACTGTTTCCAGGACCACCACGTGGAGGTGGAGTAGGGTTTTAGTCAGCTCTGGTTCCCTGACTGATGCAAGCAGTCAAGCTATGGGTCGCTGACTGCATTCTCTATTGCTGCATCTTTGGGTCCCGTTTCAATAATACCAAGACGCAACATCTGTTCCAACTCAAGTTCAGTTTGGCGTTGGTAATGAATGGGAACAGGATAAGGGCGGAGACGAATAGGTGTATCATCAGTAAGGATGATATCGTGAGATATAACAGACGTGTGACCAGGAATGTCAGTAAGGACATCAGAAAAAGATTGTAAGAGATTGGAAACCTGGAGATTCAGTAGAAGCCAAAGGGAGCATTGGTAGATTCATGTGGATATCAGGGAAGGAAGATTCTTCCTCATGAATCACAGATAAGCTAGAAAAATGACAAGAATTACCCACATCGTCATCAATGTCATGGAAAACAGCATGTAAATGTTCTGGTCTTGTATGAAATTCTTTTAGCATGTTAATATGGAATATTTTCTTCTGACCCTTAATATCTATGACATAGCCAACATCTGAAATACGAGATACTACCTGAAAAGGACCATTCCATGCAATCAGTAATCTATTATCTTTCGGAGGGAGCAAAACAAAAGCTTCATCACCCGGAAAAAGTTGACGTAAACATCTATTTCTGTTTTGAAATAAACGGGATTTCTGTTTGGCAGCCTCGGACGAAGCTGTAGCCAACTGGCATGCATCTACAATCTTCTGATGAAGATTAACAACATACTTGTAAGATGACCATACCAAAGGATTGGGAGATTGCCATAATAACACTGATTTTCAAAAAGGGTGACAACCGACAATGTGGAAACCATAGAGGCATATCCCTTCTCAGTGTCCCTGGTAAAATCTACTCTAGAATACTGGAGCAGAGACTCGGACGCCTAGCTGAGCAACAAATGGATGATGTCCAGTGTGGCTTCCGAGCAAATCGAAGTACTCAAGACCTAATCTTCACACTCAGACAGTTGAGTGAAAAGGCTCTTGAGTATAAGAGTGAGATCCATCTTTGCTTCTTAGATCTGGAAAAGGCATTTGACAAGGTCCCCTGGAACAAATTCTGGGACTGTTTGGCAAGGAAGAACATTCCAACACCTCTGATTCATGCTACACAGAGCTTCTACAAGTCTTGCAGACATTATGTGAGGACGGCAAACCATAAGTCAGAAGAATTCAGGACCACCACTGGTGTAAGACAAGGTGATATCCTGTCGCCTTGTCTTTTCATTCTCCTCATGGATGATGTCATCAAGGCATGTAAGGAGAGAACAAGAAAGTATTCAGTGGGGTACTGGAAGATGAGACAGGTCTGTATTTCAGAGCTGGCTTTTGCTGATGATGTTTCCCTGATTGCTAAATCAGAGGCACACCTTCAATCCAACCTGCAAGTCTGGAAGGAAGAGCTGGAGAAGAGAGGGATGATTATAAGTAGCTCGAAAACAAAAATCATTGTGATATCACAAGAGGAAAGAAGACATCAGATTAAACTGGAGAACAGGTCCTGGAGCAGGTCGACCTCTTTAAATACCTTGGAGCTGTCGTAGACCGGAAGGGAGGCATCAAAAAAGAGTTGGATACCCAAATAGCAGCAGCTGGGAGACTTTTTCAAGCCATAAATTGAGGATTCCTCAGCAAAAGAGAAGTTGGTAAGAAGACGAAGATGGCTGTATACCGCTCCACCTATGTCCCAGTCTTGGCGTATGGATGCGAGTCATGGGCAATGACTACAACCCACAAAAGCCAGATCCAAACCTCAGAAATGAGGTATCTGAGGAAGGTGGTTGAAGTAACAAGAAGAGACATGGTCCGCAACCAGACAATACGCCAAGGCCTAAAAACCCAACCCCTGCAGACCCAAGTAGAACAGTCCCAACTGAGATGGTTTTTATCAACTGATAAATTGACAAAAAGCCTGGAGCGCTGATTCTAAATGAAATTAACTTCTGCTTTATACTTCATTAGACACTTATGGATAAAATTTATGATAAGCGCTTCAGCGCCCCACGCATTTTGTCAGTTTGATATTACATTTTTTGACTGCAAGCTATAAACTCTGTGAAAAATTATTTGTGGGTTTTTAGTGCATTAAAAGCCGGTGTTTAAAATATTATTGTTATATTTTTTAAAATAATTCTTTGACATATCTGAGCATTGTATTACGAGCTTGAATTTGTATGATCTATATGTTTTTTTTTTTTTACATCTGTTTGCAAGAGACTTCAGTCATCTGCATTTAGTAACTGGTTTAATGTGTCTGTCTGAGGCAGTATCTGCCTTTGGTGTTACTGTATCTATATTTACTGTAACAGTTTTATTTCTTTTGCAGAGACTTGACTGATTTACGCCTGATGAGGAGAAAAAAAAAGTTGAACAAAAAAGGTAAGCAAATTTAAAAAAAAACTATACACGCACACATACATTAATGACAGATATCAAGTAAGCAACAGACAACTAGACTAACCATAGAAGCAGCAAGAACAAGCCTTTATATTAGTGTAAATAATGGACAAAAAAAGATCCAGTAAAGATAAATAGGTAGATGACTGAACAAGTGCTCAGCTTTAATTGTACAGGAAGTATTCTTAACAGAGGTGGAGGAACAAATCTGGATGACAGTCATCATAATTTTTCTTTGCGCTCCTTGCATAGCATGGAGCCACCACCGCAGCTGGTCCCCTTGCATGAAGTCTGCACCAAGCAGTGAAATGCTCTTACAGTGGCGGTCTCTGTGACATTTTGTTTTACATGATCAGGTTGCCAGACTCATGCACAACCTTATGTTAGTTGCCTTGTACAACATGCCTGAGGGTGCTGTAGTCCTATTTTTTTTCTTTGTCTCCTCAGAGGAGGCCCCCCCCCCCCCCCCCCCCCCCCCCCCCCCCCCCCCCCCCCCCCCCCCCCAGGAACCCCCCCCCCCCCCCCCCCCCCCCCCCCCCCCCCCCCCCCCCCCCCCCCCCCCCCCCCCCCCCCCCCCCCCCCCCCCCCCCCCCCCCCCCCCCCCCCCCCCCCCCCCCCCCCCCTCCCCCCCCCCCCCCCCCATCGAGGCCAGCTCCTTGACGTGGAGATGGGGCTCAAGTACAGCCATCAGCGGCTGAAAAAACCAAGACTGGCCAGGCCCTCCTACACTCGAGCAAGACCACAGTCTGCCCTAGCAAGTCAAGGTGCTGAAGACGGAGGCAACCAGCCAAGAGGCGCACCACAGCAATCAGGATGCCACGCACATGCGCTATGGAAGTATGCCTATATCTGCAAAACGTTATGGCACTCGCCCTGTGACGGACACCCATGCAGGCGCAGTGCCGGGCCCTCTGCCTCGGAAGGGCCCAACCCCTACTACTGGGGGTCCTTCTCAATTGCCCCGTGGAGCCAGGAGGCATGAGAATAGAGCTACTGGCCAAGCAAAGAAAAGACCATTTAAAATAATGCACTGGAATGCTGAAGGCGTCAATAGTAAAAAAGACGGCTACAGCAAAAAATTAGAGCTCGAAAATATCTTGAATAACTACAAAAGACAGTGAAGTTTATACAAGAAACAACATTGCAGATATAGACAATATAGTTCAAGCGAACGAAAGAAGAAGAAGAAGAAGAGGACCCCCCCCGGGGAAGGATGACAATGCCAGGATGAAAAAAAAAAAAAAACCAGATTGACCTCCTAACCAGTATGAACTCTTCAGTTTTTTTTTTCTACTCTACTCATGTTTCTGTGTCTGTATTAATTCAAATTTTTGTTTCCTTTATTATTATTTTTGTATCAGCGAATGGCAGTGTTTTTACATGTACAGTTTTATCTTTCTTCTGTTTTCTAATCATCTGTGGTTTTCTGCTCAGAATCTGACTCCCTGGCATGGTCGTGAATGCTAGTGGGTGCAGCTCTTGAGAAAGGAGTGAAAGTTGCCCGCAGGAAAAGTCCAAATTAGTGTAATATGCCAGAGATTTTCTTAGTAAATATATAATTTTAAAAAAAAAGTTGAGAGTTGGAAATTCTCTGTTCATACTCAGGCGTGTTACTGCATAACCAAAATATGTTCCTCGCTCTGCTATCTAAACAAGTAAAACAAGTTTGTATGAAGTGAAATAGAAAGTCTATCTTATTGTCCCATTTCTGTATTCACATGACTTCATGACTTTTATGTGTTGTTGACTCACTAAATTTACCATATATGTGATGGTGTTAAGAATATTATGTAATAATGCATAATAGAAATGACAAAAAACTGAGTCGTCTGTATATGCTATTGATTGCTTTTGGCCCGTGCCTGGTATTTGCAGTTCTTTAATTTGTGGAATGTTGTCTTATTCCCCTGCGATTGGTTCTAAAATAATTATATACAGATGTGATAACGCTCAATCTTGTCTTACTGATGTCTTAAACATATTGGTTCGAACATGTGGTTTATTAACAATTTACTTTACGGTCTCATACAGAATTGTAAGCCATTTCATGAAGTATGTTTCAATATTGCCTTTTTCTAATGTCTTGTGCTTACAACAATAGAGCACTTGGTAGAAGATTTTCTATTGGTCTATAAATAATATTGCTGGTGGCATCCTTTGTTTCTGACGTTTTGTGCATAAAACAGTGAAAAAGTCGATTGAAAATGTGATCTATAGATAATACTGCTGTTGTCATGTGTGTGTGTGTGTGTGTGTGTGTGTGTGTGTGTGTGTGTGTGTGTGTGTGTGTGTATTGGATGGTGTCTAGAATAAAGTCAGTACTATTATTTATGCTGTTAATTTGTTCGATGCAATTTTGTTGGTGTTCTTTAATTCATGCATGAACGATTTTAATTATATTACCAAAGCCTCTGCTAATATTTCAAAACCTGTATTGTAAAAAGAAATAGTTCCATATGGGTGTGTATGTTATTTTTGTTCATTTGCATCCCATGTATAAAGCACATGGAGAAAAGAACTAAAAACAGAAATGAAAATTATGAGAAAGAGATGGGAAGACATGGAGCTGATGGCACACGACAGGAAGCTCAGGCATAATTTGTTGAAGGCCTATGCTCCTCAGGGAGTTAAAGGGCAGTGATGATCCCATTTATGTTCTTTATATGAACTAAAGTAATGAATGCCTGATTTCAACTGGTAGGCAGCTGTCCTTATTCCAATGCTTCTTTTAATGTTTCCAAATAAATAGGACTTAATACATGAAAAAAAAAAAAACTGAATAGAGCTCAGCCCTGACACAATTTGAGCTGGACGATTGGTTTTTCCAAAATAATTTAGCAGGAACTGTAGGTTTCCTAACATTAAAGGTTAACATGCCTTTCTCATGCTCATTCAGTTTTGTAGCATATTGTAGAAAGTGACCTACATCCACTGAGCGTGTCATTAGCTCTGTAAAAAGATGGCTGTAAAACTTACGAACAATTTAACTGATTTCAGCATTGGTTGTTTGTTTCGTCTTGTTACATGCATACTCTGGTGTATTTAATATCTGTTTTGTTTTATAGTTTTTTGCATTGCTAAATATTTGTTCTTTTGTATTTAATGTGATATTGTGTAATTTTTTTCCAGGCAGATATTCTGAATTTATAGTGATCATTTTTTCTACTCTTCTTGGGAGCTTTGACCTTTAAAGAGTTGAGATAACATACAAAATAATTTTTCATAAAACATTAGCCGCTGTACTGTTACTGATCAGGCATAAACATCTACTAACCTTTTGTTTGTTTGCATGATCACGTTTACCCCAGCTCTTTACTATTGCGGATACATTTTCTCTTCCGTATACGTGTTTTTGGAAACTGATGAGGCATTATGGAATTGCCATGAAGATCATTAACTTAATAAAGAAGACTTATGAAGACATGACATGCAGAGTTCTTCATGAAGGACAACTTACAGAACCGTTCGGGATAAGAACGAGAGTGCGACACGAATGCCACTTGTCTCCCTTTCTTTTCTTACTAGCAATAGGTTGGGTTATGAAAACATCGACATCACACAACAGAAATGAAATCCAGTGGAATCTGACTAAACAGTTTGATGATCTAGATTTTGCAGATGACTTGTCTCTTCTGTTCCATGACCATAATCATTTGCAAAACAAAATGAAAATACTCAATGAGGAGGTCACAACAATTGTAGTCTTAAAATACACAGTGTCGGGTTTATCGGGGCATCTGATTGTACTTTATTCTTCTTTGGTCCTTGGCCGCTGACTGACAAAGCAATCAGTGACCATCACGTCTGGTGGTGTCTTGTAAGGCAGCAACAAACTGTTGCCAAGTTGTTCGGTCGGCTGCCATTCTTCGTGTGGTGCCCCAGCTCTGGTTCATGCTTGACATCTCTGCCTCCACAGAGTCCGCCAGGTCACTTTTGGCCGACTGTGACATAATTGTGCGCTCCCTTCTCCTCTCCAGGAGTAATGAACTACATTTGTTGTGCGTACTGAATTATGTGCTTTATTCAATTGTTATCACCTTCTTTTTCCGTACTTTCATTGTTCACTTTTCATGCTTCGATGCATGACAGGGCCAGACAAGCGTATCACCCATCCCAGAGAGATTAATTGAATCTCTAAAACGTGATAATACCATATTGACTCCAGGTAGATGCGATCGTGAAGTGTTTGCTTAAGATTGTATAATCACTTCCGACTTGACTGTTTGGGATAGGTGATTATAGATAAACGCAATCTTCGAAGACATTTGGAAGAATGATGTAAGGAAACTTCCGAACAACTTGGTTAAGATCAGAAAAAATGTAAGAAGTTGTAATGTAAACCTTTTCCAAGAATTGTCGGTTGTAGCAACTCCATATACGGAGGATGACTGTTTGAAATTTTCAAACGACTGAGTCATTCAGAATACTACATGAGGAAAAGTTTTCTAACATGAACTTTAAATGTATTGGCTGGCATTTGAGGTGCCAATAAACAACCGCGCTGATTGGGAGTTTTGTCAAAAATGCCAGGTAGAAGGGTGGGCCAGAAACTTACGATATTACGTAGAAAACTTTGACATGCGGCACTGCATTCCAGAAAATGTCAACGTAGACAGCTCGGACCTTGCCACAGAAAAGAATAGAGTTGGATTCTGAATTTATAGAACCAGACAAAAAGTATTAAGAGCATCTCTGTACATCAGTAGAAAACTCGCCAACATTAATACGGAACCTGGAATTCTACAGGACCACTCAAAAGTCACAGAGTGATTCTGTTAAGTTGCCAAGACTATTCTACTGAGCAAGAAGTCTAAGATTTCTCAATTATTGAGGTAAGTGTAACATATTTTTTATGCTGTGAATTTGACATGTTCATACTTGCTAGTGGGGTTAAAAATTCACACTAGGCTGGCAACCTCAGCATGTGAAAAGGATACATTCATGAACCACCACAGCAGGCGCTCGTGATTACTTCATGCTAGTTCTCAAGGAAGAACCAAAAGCGGAGGTAACCCCAGACTTCGAATGGAGCAGAGAGTGAGTGATGATTATATCAACTTGTGAATAATTGTATATTATCATTTGGTGAATGTATGTAAATTTAATATATTCCTTCAGGCACAAGCCACTATCGCTTTCCAGTCACAAATTTTTCCTTAAATTAACTGACATACTGGTGATTTTTCATCACATGCCCTGAGTGATATGTTATACGCTCAGGGATAGTAAAAATCTGAGAAAACAAATGGCTGACGGACAGCGGGAAAAGGTGCCTGATATTAAACAGATATTTAGCAGCAGAATTTGTTCTTTTATTCCCTCTAAAGTTTGTGGTACCAGTACAAGGCGACCCAAATAATTGTGGTACGACCCGGAGAGACCATTTACTGGACTACTAGACTGTGGTTTGAAGCTTGAAATCGACACCTGAAGATTCTTGTTTTGACCTGGAGAGGTTACTTCCTGAACTGAAACGTGCCCCTCAACACAGAGACGAATCTACGGAAAATCAGCATCGGCACTTCAGCATTTTGGCAAGTCACAATTTTAATAGACCAACAAAACAACAGAACTTTATTTTGCTAAATTCATCAAGCCTAAAGACTTTTTCGGTGAAGAAAACTAATTATTTTTCATAATCACCAGTCATATTTATTTACATTTGTTTCAAAGTAATTGCTCATTAAATTTGTATATGTTGATTTTGACAAATCCATAGTTGAATTAATCATTACAGAAAGGCATATGTATGATCCAGAACCTCTAGTATATTGCATTAATATATATATAATTTGTATACATCTTCACAAAAGGTGGCGGGTCAGATAAAAAGTTAACTTGCTCAGACTAATTTAGCATTGTTCTTGACTTCTGAAATATCTTATGAACACTCCCTCGAAGCAGAAGCATGATTATCTTTCTATCTACAACTCTGCCAAGAGTAATCTTGTGCGAAGGTAGACACCTTTGAAGATCCACATTAGATACTCTAGGTTTTGGCCACTGTTGGACCACTACTGCAGAGCAAGGGAAGGCAACCCATGACACCAACTTTGCTTTTGCTTTCCTTCTGGAGTCCATAGCATGGCAGTTCTGGTGATGGTGTCAGAGTCTGCTGAGGATGTGGCAACCCAATTCCAGCGTAAACTGCTTTAGTGGTGCGCATATCTTCTTGGTGGCTCTGAGTTATCAGTTCTTGGTTGGAGATGGTGTTCGGCCAGAAAATTTGAAGAATTTTCCTCAGGCAGGTTGTGTGGAAAGAGAACAGTTTGGACATTTCCTTTTCTGTTACTCTCCAGCATTCTGCACCGTACAGAAGTACAGAAATTACATAGCTCGCCTATATTTTTTAATTTAGTGTTTGTTCTTTACTGGGAAGATTTCCAGTTGTTGTTTAGATTGGCGAAGGCAGTTCTGGCTTTATTCATTCGGTTACTGATGTCTTTGCTTGTTCCACCATCTGGTGTTACTATGCTTGTTCCACCATCTGGTGTTACTATGCTTGTTCCACCATCTGGTGTTACTATGCTTGTTCCACCATCTGGTGTTACTATGCTTGTTCCACCATCTGGTGTTACTATGCTTGTTCCACCATCTGGTGTTACTATGCTTGTTCCACCATCTAGTGTTACTATGCTTATTCCACCATCTAGTGTTACTATGCTTGTTCCACCATCTGGTGTTACTATGCTTGTTCCACCATCTAGTGTTACAATGCTTGTTCCACCATCTAGTGTTACTATGCTTGTTCCACCATCTGGTGTTACTATGCTTGTTCCACCATCTAGTGTTACTATGCTTGTTCCACCATCTAGTGTTACTATGCTTGTTCCACCATCTAGTGTTACTATGCTTGTTCCACCATCTGGTATTACTATGCTTGTTCCACCATCTGGTGTTACTATGCTTGTTCCACCATCTGGTGTTACTATGCTTGTTCCACCATCTGGTGTTACTATGCTTGTTCCACCATCTAGTGTTACTATGCTTGTTCCACCATCTAGTGTTACTATGCTTGTTCCACCATCTGGTGTTACTATGCTTGTTCCACCATCTGGTGTTACTATGCTTGTTCCACCATCTAGTGTTACAATGCTTGTTCCACCATCTAGTGTTACAATACTTCCTAAGTATGTAAATATATTTGTATGTTCTAGCTCTTGGTCCCTTATTTTTATGGGGGCAGAACTTCTTACATGTAGTGTTATTTCTTCTGTCTTCTTGAGATTAATGTTTAGTCCTACCTATTGGCTATGTTTACTCAGCCTGTCTGTTTTATTTTTTTTCTTGGATGTTTTGATGCGAATGTGCGAATAGTGCAGCCTTCTTGTACACTGTGCTATATTTCTGGTCTGTAGGCCTACATGCTTTCTGTTTAAAAGATTGTTCAGTATTATTTCAAGACAATGGTACTTTAGTTTGTATAGTTGGAGACAACGTATGAAAATTGGAAGTCTAAGCCACGACTTTGTTTGTTTTAATTTTAATCGTGTGGTCCGTTAAGTTGTGTCTTTTCTTTGTGTGATAACTTGTTTTGTGTAATTTTTGTAGTACTTGTGGGGATTTGGTGACACTCCAATGTTCTACATTAATTTTCTATTTTGCAATGTTTGCAGTAACTTTTTGTTTTGTTTGTAGTCACAGGACTGCTAACAGATCTGTTTCGGTTTTAACCTTGAGAATAGAGGTGGGGTTAATAGTGAGAATTTCAAATTGTTAGTACGGAGGACTCGTAAAAACACGTTGACTGCGATTATTAAAAGTCAGACATTGGGTCTCATTTGGTCCCACGTCTAGTGAGACAAGGAGTAATTACACCACTGATACTGTTAGCAACCGAAGACCATAAAACTTTTTCCCTTGCTGAATAAAAGTCTCGCCTTCAGGCAAACAGCTGAATTTGCCAATGGTTGTTTGGGCGTTTAACTTCTGCAGACTTTTAGGTTAGCAATTATTCAATCCCCCTGATATTTTAAATAAATAATACACAGAAACGGGAATGTTGAAGGCACTGGTAAAAAATAAAGAAGTTAAAAAAAAAACTAGGCAATAGAAAAACAATTTATTTCAGTTGTTGTACATTTTGTTTTCGGCAGGACTTCTTATATGACTAATTTCGCCTCTTAAAGCTGAAACAATATTTTCCAAACCACAAAGTATTTTACATTTTTGACATCAATCAGTCAATAGTCTCCAGCTCCCAAAGGAGCATAGGCCTTCAACAAGCACACGCCAAGTGGGTCCTGTCGCTGTTCACCAACTCATGGTCTATTCATGTCTTCCTAATCATTGTTATTTCTGTCTCCAGCACTCTTCTCCATGTGTTCTTCAGTCTGCCCAAACTTCTCTTGTCCTGGGGATTTCAGAATAAGGACTGCCTGGTAATGGCATCAACATGTTGCCTCAAATATTATTTTGACGTGTCCTCTAATATAGCCGATGGGCCTTGTGAGGTTGAATGCTGCGCACTTGGACAAAACGAAGCAAAAGTTCTTTAAACAAAAAAAAAAGTTAAAAAAAACCCGGTCTTGTGTCTGCTAAATGTGCATTTTTGCCATTTATATATTGTTTTAGAGCGTCCGACTGACAGGGTGGTTAGAGCGCTGGTCTCATGCGGCAAAGGTGCCAGGTTCGAATCATGCTACCGACACGCTCCAGTCCACCCAGCTGTAAAGGGTACCTGGACCAGTCAGGGAAGGAAAAAGGCAATGAGGAAGGGAACTGATCACCCCACCTCTCGATGCTGGACATAGCACAGTGAAGTTTCTAACACTTCCACTCATCTCCGGCAGTATCTGCTAGGTGATTACCTTTACCTATATAACGAGAACACGAAATAGTACACCGATGACACTATTAGATGGACATAATTGCACAAAGTATTGTATGATAAGAGTTAAAGATAGCCCGATGGCTGTGGGGGAGTAAAGCGATAGAGACTTCACCATACAAGGTCCAGCTTTATAACGTGAGGTGACCAGTTCCCTTCCTTGCTGCTTTTGCCGTCCCTAACTGAAGACTATAGTCAGACACCCTTTTACAGCTGGGTAGACTTGGAGCTTGATGCTATCAGGGTTTGATCCCGGAACCCAGTAACTGTTGCGAGATGGAAGGGCTGTGACCGCTTACCAGGTTTAGGTGATTTATTAACAAGGAAGTGAAGAATATAAGTACACAAAATAAAGAGGATCCGCCCCTGAAAGTATGGTGGATGGGTATTGAAAAAAGTCGAAAAACAAAGGCGATTCGTTTTTCGAGGACAAATGACAAAGAAAATAGCCAACGTTGCGGCCACAAGGCCTTCGTCAGGGAAAGGAAAGTTTCACCTCTGAAAGTAGAAAATTAGTGAAAGAGATCAACATTTGTCACATAAAATATTTTGGCTATATAAATAAGAAGATGAGGCAGATTGCAGCAAGTCGCAGTGAAGATTTGGTGAATTTAAAAAAAAAAGGGGGGGTGGGGGGATTCGTATTACCAGGACAAAAGACAATGACAATTGCTCACGTTGTGGCCACAAGTCCTTCGTCCGGGAACAGAGAGAAAATGAGAGCTAAGTAAGAAACACGAGAAAATGGATTCAAACGGTAAGACCTGCTAGTGAGCATGACCTGCTAGTCGGTCAGGAATCGTGCAGCCCGTAAATAGACATAGCACATCAATGAAAACGCGTAATAGAAAGAAATGCTGAAGGCGAATGAGCAAGAGGATTAACAACACTATAATCGGGAAAGAAACATCAAGAGATGGACAGAAAGTAGTCTCTGTTAGAGTGTAACCATGAAGGCAAGAGTCAGAAATTGTTGGAGATCTATTACAGCAAACTTTCAGTTTGTAGATGGCACTTGATATGACCCTGGAATTTATTTCCACAGAGCATTGATAAAGTTGAGAAGAAGACGCTGGCATTGGATAGGACACACACAGAGGAGACCTGTTGATAGCATTACAAGGCAGTCCTTGTTCTGGAATCCACAGGGAAAGAGAGGCAGAGGTAGACCAAAAACACAGGGAGAAGAGAACTGGAAACAGAGGTGAAAATGATGAGGAAAACATGGAAAGAACTTGAGCGGATGGCACAGGACAGGAAGACTAGGCATGTGTTTGTTGAAGGCCTATGCTCCTTGGGGAGCTAAAGGGTATTGATTGATTGATAAAATATTGATTTATTCCACGGTTTCTCTTAGAACCCCAGGCACCGTTCTGCAGAACCTCGAAGCTTCCGTGAAACCATGGTTGGGAGAGGCAGTAATATTAATTTGCTGTTATGCTGCCAGTGTGATATCAAATTGTCTGAGTAACTAAGCATGTTGTAGCTTACACCTCCGGTCTTTTGTAATTGTCTTTATTTTTCTGTCACGTCTTCCGTCCTGTAATCAAATAAAATTTTTTGAGGAATATGAGATTATGTATGCGGCTGGTAACCTCATCATGTGAAAACAAATCGCTACAGAAACCAGGGCCGAATTAAGCCAAGCAGGGCCTCTAGGCTTTTTGGTGTTTGGGCTCCCCCTCACCTAATAGGCAATAATTTTAATTTTTTTTTTTCAAACCCATTAGCACAGTGATGGTATATAACTAGTATAATTAATAGACTGGTATGTTAGTTTGTTAGCCGTGCTTAACTCTTTTATTAGTAATAATTTTTTAAATTAATGTTTATTAGTATTATTTTTTATTATTATTAAGATAAACACATTTTATTGAAAATTTTTCTTGTTTTTCTTTTAAGAATTTCTTCAATAACTGGCAAGACATCAGTTTTTCTAAGAATAGAAGATTCTACGAGCATCGATGCAGACATTTTCTTTCTGTACACAAATCTATGCATTAACATTTTTTTAAAACTTATGCACGGGCCCCCAAGAGCTCTGGGCCCATAGGCTTGAGCCTGCTTTAACCTAATGGATAATCCGACACTGACAGAAACCACCATTGCAAGGGTACATGAATGCTTTAATGCAGGCTTCTTGCAAGGGAGCCAACATCCGTGGCAGCCCCATTTTCCATAGGGAGCCAAAAAAGAAAGGAAAAAGAAGACAAATAGTGCGTCAATACGGAAAGGTTATTGAACATGCTTGTTGACTGCGGTAGAGATGCGAAAAGAATTTATAGACAACATTTTCCACATTTACGGTGTAAAGCATTTCGAGTTACAGACGAGAAACATATGAGGGCATGATGTGTTTACAAGCTGACCGTATGCTTTAAATACTGTGTTTGTTTCACAGTGTTCAAATATCTCACCATGTACAGATCTGCGTTCCGAGCAACGCCTGTACTTCTGCTAGTGAGATTGTTTATGTTATGTGAATTAAATAGTCCTTCATCATTTGTAAGAGCAAAAGCATATCATCACTACCCACAAACAAGCCTTTTAGGTACAAAAAAATTCCGCAATTCAGTTTTACTAATATTTATTGCGTGACGGCTCGTGATTTGCAAAGCGATACTGATACTTTTTTTTTTTTTTTTAAAAGTATCTGAGCTTTCAAATTACAGGTGGCGCTTTTATTTACGGGAGATGCGGAATCGAATACATATTCCTCTATATGCAGAAGTCTGGCTTTTATGAATAAATTATTGGCACAAGACAGAAGGTGCTCACGGCCAGGAAGAAATTTGACGAACTGCATGTTTGTTTTTTTTTTTAAATTTGGAGTAAGAGTAGCATATCTGTCACTTCTTTCTCGCCCAGACGATCTTCTTCCTGCAATTTAATTGACAGAGCCGGGGGGGGGGGGGGGGGGGGGGAATTCAAACTAAACGACTAGTTACCCCTTATGCTAACTGCACTTCAAAGAAAAGATTGCCTTACTTTATTATGCAGTTGACGAGTAAATTTTATTAAGCAAGATCTTAAGTTTTCATTGGGAACACGAAAAAGTGTCCTTTTTTTAAATCTCTCGGTTACCGCGCTTTTAAATGCCGGGGGGTGGGGGGTTAGTCCGAAATTGCCCTAGTTTAAAAAGTATGTCATTTCCCCTCCTAAAGATCTACCAAAATCACCGCTGTGATCTACCCGTAGATTAAGATAGACCAATTGCCGACCCCTGCGTTAGAGTGACCACTAGAAGAAGAGAGGAGTAGAAGCGGGCTGTGTTTGTGGCAGGGAAGAATAATTTAACTGAAGCAGACGGTACTTTTGACGCACGCCATGCAGATCATGAAATGTCAAGGTCGGACAAAACATTAAGTGTCTAAAGAAATCTTCTTCTTCCTCGTTCGTCCTGAAAAGGACGTTGGTTGAGTTGTGTCTGTTTACAGCGGAGCTGCGATATCTGCGCCTTTTGGCCGGCACATCCGACTTTAGCACGGTATTTTTTGGACCGGGTTTGCCTTCCCTCTTCGATCCCTAATCTCTCAGCCAGACTGCAGTGATGCAGTGTGACCGCTTGACATACACTACCATTAATACGTGTTAAAAACCACAATGAGAATAACAACTTTAAAAGCAGTTAAGACATTTGTGCACAAAACACAGTATCATGAAAAGCTCACGGCTTTGAGAGAAGCATTATAAAACTGTCCCAGAACAAAACAATAGTAAATGCATGTTTTTGAATGGAACATTTTGTGAAAGTGAGAGTTGCTAATCTGGGTTTTTTCCGTTGTTAGAGAGAGAGAGAGAGAGAGAGAGAGAGAGAGAGAGAGAGAGAGAGAGAGAGAGAGAGAGAGAGAGAGAGAGAGAGAGAGAGAGAGAGAGACGTGTGGAAAAAGTCGAAAAGCTGAGAAAGCATGTGCAAATGTAGATAATTGTACCGTGTGAAAAAGAAAGCATCGTGTGAAAATTGGCGGGGAAAAAGAAGAAATAGTATAAAAAGGAGAGACGTGGGCGATTGACAAGGCTTTTACAGATTTTTAGGATTCATTAGACGAGAGGATTTTACAGATAGTGTTAGGTGAACTTCGTCTTTGAGATTATCAAGACAAGTTTTTAATTTGACAAGTTTTCAAGTTAGACAAGTATTTTTAAGTAGACAAGTTAGTTTTTAAGTAGACAAGTTTGTATTTTATTCTATTGGATATATTATTCCTGTGGATATACTCTTTCATTTTAGATACTCACTATTTTGTGTAAGCGTAAGAAATAAGTACTTCACCATTGTGTCAATAACATTGCTGTTTCAATGACGTTAATAAACTATATTTTATTTTTCTACATTGCTGAGTTTTCTTTGGAACGTTACAGTGGATTACTTTGACAAACCATTATACGAGGTATTGCTTTTCACTAAACCTAAAAGGGTAAGAACGGACTTTGGGAAGAAGAATAAACTAAAGTCAGGAATTTCCACTTCAGGCGAAAGGCCTGTAACGACTTGAACCAGAACGTACGAAGAATTAGCTCTCGTCAACATATTTACCTGCGCACAACACAATTAACTGAACTGACCACGGCCACAGCAGCCTGTTTCCAGGACCACCACGTGGAAGTGGAGTAAGGTCTTGGTCAGCTCTGGTTCGCTGACCCTGACGCAAGCAGTCAAGCTATGGGTCCGCTGACTGCATTCTCTATTGCTGCGTCTTTGGGTCCCTAAAGAAATCAGTTGATAGCATTTACAAAGCAGCGTTTTCTCTGGAATCCCAATGGCGAGAGAAACAGGGATTGGCGAAAAACACGCGGAGAAGGGAACTGGAAACAGGCATGGAAATGTGTATAATTACATGGAAATAATATATAAAAATGTGTATATAGATAGAAGACATGGAGCTTGAACGGATGGCACGGGACTGGAAGGTCTGGAGTGAATTGTTGAAGGCCTATGCTCGAAAGGTATCTGAAGGGTTATGCGTGTAAAACCATAGCAGATACTGTTGTAGGGGAGTAAAGTGTTAGAGACTTCAGTATATTAGGTCCAGCATTGAGAGGTCGGGGGGAGTGTGAGACCAGTTTCCTTCCTGGCTGTCTTTTCTAAACTCGACTGTCACATATGTTGATGTTTTTTTGTACAGTCGTGTTCTTCATTTATGACTGGTCCGTTCCCACAACCCCTTCTCCTGTTAAAAAAAAAAAAAAAACTTTTCCAAAAGAACCAAATTTAATTCCCACCCCTCATTTCGATTCTTGGCGGTTATTTAGCTCCTGTTCTTGTGGATATAGTCGAGTTTTCTTGTGGTTTAAGTGTAGAGAGATTTATTTTAAATGACCAGAACTACGCGAACAGCTCTGAACGGTTTAAAGTTGTAAATACAAATAAATGGCGTGAAGTAGTTTAGCGGTGGCAGGAAGATTTGTGACCTAACGTTGCGGGAGTTTTATTTTGTTTGCAGAATAAAAGGTAAACTTTGGAAGTTCTTAAAAGGGCTACTTGAAATTAAGCCAGTGTTTATGTTCTTGAAAAAACCGAGGTGATTTTTGTGTGTGCTTGCGATCCCAAAATGCAAACTTTTACATGCTGTAATGGCAAGAGGCGATTATTGTTCATTATCTTTAACAAGTTACTTTAACAGTGATAAATACAAAGGAAATACGCTCTGTCATCAGTGCACACTTACATGGAAGTAATTTTAAGATAAAAATGTGAATATTCGACGTAGCTTGTGGAACTTATGAGCTGTTTTTGTCAAATGAATAAACAGCGTTGTTTATGGTGTTTTTTTTGGGTAAATTTTAGACCGTTTGGAAGCATAAATTGGCATTTTATGGCACTGTTCTCGTCCTGCACCACTGATAGCGTTACAGGCGACTTAATTTTTATGAAATCAAAGACCTTGAGTGTTACAGACTCATCTCTGTCAATATTTTGAAGCAGCATCACTTGAACAGTAACGGTGAAAAGATAGGTGGGCCTACAAGTTGTTTTCTGAACGGGTAGTCAGAAAATAACTAAATACTGTGTATGCCCTTATACCATCAGGTACTAGCAGCTGGAGCGTCCGATTGACAGAGTGGTTAAAGCGCTGACCTATTGGCAAAGTTATCGAGTTCTAGGTTCAAATCCTGGTAGCATCATGCTCCATGTCTATCCAACTGTAAATTTGTTCATGACTGATATTGAAGTAGAGAAGGCAGAGGCAGCGATGAAGGGACTGGTTAACCCACATCAAAATGCTAGACTTTGTATAGTGAAGTCTCCAACACTTCACTCCTCAACGGTAGTATCTGCTATTGGACTGCCTTTTACTAGCAGCTGACCATGTCTATCTGGTCACGAAGCCACAGCGATCTGGCCACAATGGCCAGAAAGCTGAAAGAACGAAATGATACTGTTCGAGAGGGACTAAAAGAGAGGAAGGGGAATGGGTCACAAGATAAAGCAGTCATGGAAAGAGCAAGAATTGACACCTGTATCCCTGTGTCTCTGCTCAGTGATGATACTGTTAACGAGATCTCCCAAAAGGATTCAGATGAAAGTCAGCCTCGTCAAATGGTAACTTTACTTAGCAGTGAAAATTCTAAGGTTAGTCCTCCTGGACTTCCGAGCCTGATACAAAAACAGAACTTACCTGATGAAGTGAACTTGCTCTGCAAATCTGGCATCACCAAGAATGATGACATTCTAAAGAGCTCAAATACAAATATGAAATTTGCTATTGAGAAGCATGTCTGCAGTTGTGAAGGTTTGTTATCAGACATTGGAAATCTGGATGAACAAGAATCAGAGAACACCACTCTCCAAACACGAACATCATTAAGCTCATCAACCAGCACACATGACATTACACAGAACAGCAGTTATGATGCTGGGGCTGTGCCAGTTTCTGCTGATTTTCTCTTAGTTCACAAGAATATCACAGCTTATGTCACTAAACCACAAGTTAAAAAAATCCAAGGCGTTGAAGGTAAAAATTCTTTTGTTCAGACAACTACAGAAAATTTACTGAAATCACACAATGCTATGACCAACCACCCAGACTCAAGATACTTGAGCCAAATAAGCCATTCACGGATAGCTGGTCAAGACATGCATCCTCAACTGAAAGAGCCAACATCAGATGTGTTGGACATTCTTAATACAGTTGAGGATTCTTCTGAGTTACCCCAGGATCATTGCTATATAATTCCACCTGTTTTAGCTGAAGAAAAGATGGCTATTGTCAGAGAATCTTCAACTCATAACCAAAAAGGCTTGCCAGTTGGCAACAAGGTCATTGTGGCAACCTCTTCACAGAGGAGTTTTAATAACGAACTAGATCTGCTACTCACGGATTTATTGGCCAGACGTAGAAGAAAATATCTTAGCAACAGTTGTTTACAAACTTGCACATTGAGTCATCGTTTTGATGCTGAAACTGCCACCAAGGCACATTTTCTCGACAACACTGACACTATGGGTGACATGAAAGTAGACTCTGGACAACATATTGACATTTTGTTGAAGGTAGAAAACAGCTTGCATCTGAACAACAGCAATAACGGGTTTCTAGATTTGCCTTTGAAATTACAAATGGATGCAAATAAAAGTCACATGCAGAATTGTTTCATTTCTGGTAAAAGTTTATCTAACAGTGCTGATGCTTGGACGTGCCAGACAACAACCGGCTTAGATTTTCAGTTGCCGAATCAGGTGAACACTCATTGTGACACTCAGGGAATATCAAGTTGTTATCTGCTTAACACTCAGGAAGAATCAAGGCAGCATCATCTTGGCATCCAGGGCAAACCAAATCAGCACGATAATGTCACTCAAGGAATGATGAATAATTATGGGACTTTACAAAAAGATGCACAGAGTAAGCATTATATACAGACCACCTGTATACAAGGAAGAAATCTTTGCGATCTTAACTCAGTGGTTACATTACAGTGTAAATTGTCTCCCACCATAGAAGGGGAAACTTTTCTCTCCACTCAGACACAACCTATAAGTGTGCCTCACACAGCCTCAGTGCTTCAGACAAAACCAGTAACACTTTCATTAACTTCTGCAATCAGTGCTACACCATTGTTTCCAGCTAATGGTTTTAGTATTAGTTTGTCTATGCCTTGTGCATCGCAGTGGCATGTAAGTAATCTGATCAATGTAAACAGGACATTCTTGACCACAGATTTTAACTTCATGCAGTCCAAGAGAGATATCCAGTCAAACACACGGGTCTATCCATTACCATCTTCAACTGCATCACATCTACATAGAAACAACTTGATCTACAATTCAGCACCAATTAGTGCTCAAGTAAGCCTGGATACAGGTACTTCACTGACTTATGTCACAGGAATCCGCATGAGTGCCATTGCTGAAAAGCTACATGTTAATCTTGAATCAGGTTCAGCAAGTAATGAAGGTGGCATAATGGAAAACTTTGCCTGTGGAACATGTGGCAAGCAATATGAAACTGCCAAAGTACCAAGTTACCATGGCCTACCAAAAACTAACTATATTTGCAATTTTACTGAAGAAGTGAAAAAACCAACTGAGATTGTATCAGATTCTCCTCAGTTGTCCGTGTTCAGATCTTTATGTTCTGAAAGTAACTGTAAGGAATTATTAGACTGTATAAAAGTCTTATGGCTCCATGATGGCAGCAGCAACCTAAATGGAAATCATAATTACGTGTTGAGTCGCAAGCAGCTTCAGTACATACAGCAGATGCTGGGAAACGCCAAGGACATTTTTACCAGGTACCCTTTTCCTGACCTAAAGAATACGAGAGACAACTTGCACAAGTTATCTTTGGCTTTGAGGAAACAACTTCAGACCAACAAGGGAGCTTTATTCAGAGATTTTAAAGACATAAACAGGGTCTTACGAACAAGAAGTGGATATTCATACAAGCAAAGTAGGTATGAGAGTCTTAAAGCAAGAAGAAAATCTTTGCCTTTCAGTTTGAAACTAATCAAGAACAATTTTGAGAAGCGTGGCCCTGAGGGCGTATCAGATAAAAATTGTTTTAAGGAAAAATTTCCTTTGCTGAACCAAAGTTTATCTAAGAAACAAAAGCGTCCCTCAGTTTGCTCCAGTGGAAAGAAATACATAAAGCGTGCAAGCATGTTTATGCAAGAAAGGAAACTTCCCAAACAGTATAGCACCTTAGAACCTGTGAAGAAGCATATTTCAATTCCTTTTCCAACCATGCCTATCAGTAACAGATGTCAGGCCGAAGTAAGTGTTGAAAATTATGACAATGAACCAGAGCTATTAAAACAGAAACACCCCAGGCAACTGGTAAATGTTATGCTGTCACAAAATGAGCCTGTACAGTGGTTAAACATGCAAGTGCTGGACCCAAACAATTGCGAAAAAGCAAAGTTTGTGAGATCTCCCACCCAAGTTAAGAAGGTTACGAGCCAAAACCCTTTTGTTGAAATGATACAGTTCATGAAAGAAGAAATGGATTCAAATTTTGCATTTAAAGAAACTGTGCTTGTGCATGTGCCCCCTTGTTGTAGTCAACTTGATACATACCTGGAAATGGAGACTAAAGATTCGGTAAGCACATAATGTGAACTCTAAGTCCAGTTCATTCTAACTCTAGGTCTCCTTGTGGCATATTAATTAGATATAGGTCCCGTACAATACTGTAGAAGATAAAAGGTATGATGGAAATATCAATAGATCAGTAATTTCACAAGAATTACCTCTAAGAATAAGTGTTGGCTCATAGACTGCAGAGTGTAATTCCTGAAAGTGGGGTTATAGAGGACTTGAAGAGAAGGCAACTGCTGCAAGTTTCAGGAGAGATTGAATGACTGGCTCAAGGTTATGTCTCTGCCGCACCAGTTTTATATAGTTATATTATTTGTGCGTTCGATTGATTCACGCACTGACGTGCACAATGCAGGGTGAGTTGCTTTGGACGCAGGTGTAACCTAGTTGAGTAGTTTCTGACGTCATGAATGGGGCAGCTCGGACCATATTTATGTCCGCTGTGTTATCCCTTGATTTTTGGCAAATGTGAAATAGCCATCAGTTGTATTCGTATCTATTGATCTTCATGGCGAAGTCAATAGTGGAAGTATAAAGTAAGTGTCGCCCCATTTCTTATGGCATGTTTATTTGTGTACATTAAAGTATCAGGCCGCTCCTATTAATGGTCTAGCGGGAATTCATCGTAGATGACATTCCTAGAATTGGACACACGGAGTCGATAGCCTTTGAATCTTTTCGTAGAGGGAGAATACCTACAAGAAATCAAGTTAATGAATTTATATGCTTCACATGTTTAATATGCTGTTACTACAATGCCAGAAGCGTGGCATAGAATGGGAGAGGTTAGTCAACTGGAATCTCTAACCTGTTCGTATTATCATGTATGACTTTGTTTGAAAACTATATACTATATCTAACGGGATGTATGGAGAAAGTCTGGGATTATGAAGTATGAGATGGAAGAATTTTATCCTGGAGTATGAATACGTTACCATGATGGACGTCCTTGAAGGAAGGTCAATGGACTTGAATGAGCGGAATAGTATATGGTAACAGTTTTGTGATCCTCAGTCACTTGAGTCAGAGGACTTTATTAGTAGAGAATCTTCAGGAACTTTAAAAGTAATTATCAACATGTTGACGTATGATTTCTGCGCCTGTGACGATGTTAGTCTTGTCCACTCCGTATGTGCTGTGTTGAATAAAATCTATGTACAGTCACCACCGACTTCTGTACTGCCAGTACTTGCCCAGTTCACCCAGTTCAATACTACTTGTTGAAGTTCGTTTGAAGAATATTGTTGACATTCGTTCATTTTAACCATTCGCGTTTTAAGCTACCACTTCACCAGTATAAACTGAACTCAACGATAAAACGGAGTCAACACTCTGTCACATGTTTTAGGACAAAAGTAAACGTGTCTGATAGTGCCCCAGTGTAACAAAGCTATGTACTTGTCTAGGCTGACAGATAATGAAAAGAAAGATAATTTTAAAAAATGATCTGTCTCCTGAAATAAAAACATGCATAGAAACATGCATATTTACGACAGTATACATATAATTACATTAAACATCCATGCTGGAGCTTTGGCGTACTTTCCAGAAATGAATTCTCTTGATTTGAACTACCAGAATAATGGCTGTCTCTTGGTTGCTGGCACTGGATAGTTTGAACACATTGGAAATTTCTTTAAATAATTATGAGAAATAATGGTTTGAGCTGTAGGCTCTTAACACTAGTAATTTTTTAAGCCTATTCCTTATATTTAAATTTCTTCAAATTGGCTGATCTAAATCTTCTCTGCAGTGCTTTCACACAGAATGTAGCTAGAAAAAGTGTCTTTTGTCATTTGTCAAGTTCTGTTATATTCATGGTATTCCATTGTAAGCCACACCTCCATCTAGTAATGGATTCTGTTGAGGTTGTTGCCATGAATGTTTGTGGATGGACTAACAGTCTCTTGTGTGTTCTGTTGTAGCGGCTAGTTTACAACCTGCTCAGACTGCCCGTCTCCAAAACCTGGTATGCTGTGTTGGCAATATTACTGCCCACTATTTGACTGCCTGTGTGGGGCAGTAAAAAAGTGCTTTCTGTTCTCATAAAAAAGATTGAACAATGTCTGATCTCATGTCTAGCTCTCATAATCTCAAGCAGAGTTCAACCAGCATTTGGCAAAAATGCAAACAGAATGTCAGATTTTAAGCTGTTTAGCATAATTAATGGGGAGGTTGCTGTTAAGCAAAACAAGCTGACATCCTCCCCAAACTAAACACTGTAAGACTGTATCATTCAGTGAGTGATAGCATGGGCTCATGGTAAAGGGTAGAAATAATAGAGAAGGGTTGAGGAATGAACTACGCCCACAAAAGGGAGGTAGAGAGTTAAATTGGTTGTCTGGAAGTGATTTAGAAAGAGAAATAGAGGATGGAGAAGATAATATCTAATGGAAATAATAAAGAAGCACTAAGAAAAAATAAATGAGCGAACTCATTTTGTCACACTGTGTAAGGCTGATTAAAATAACCTGTCTTTTTACAGAAAATGAACAAAATTCAGAGAATTCTATTTTTCAACAGCATTGTGACAATCAGGTTCTCAATACAATCAAGCAAGAACAAAAATGAAATCCAGGTTCCACTTTTAGGAACATCTTTACAGGTTGTGGACTCATTCTCAGCAATATGGAAAAGGTTTGGTAATTTCCTATCTTTCGTACCTTTTTGGTCCGCAGTGAATATATGTAGTTAGGTGTTGTTTCGTAGCAGTTAGGGTTAGGATTATGGTTAGGATTAGGGTTAGTATTATGGTTAATACTAACCCTAACACAAACCCTAACCCTAATTCTAACCCTAATCCTAACCTTAAGCACTACGAAACAACACCTAACTATACATATTCACTGCGGAGCAAAAAGGTACAAAAGATAGGAAATTACCAAAGGTTTTATTAGTAAATAAGATTATTAAAATAAAGATGTGGAAGGCAACAGAGGCTTTCATGGCACTGAAAAATATGGAAATAGAAGAGTATTCAGGTCTTATACAAAATGAAGTTTCAACTCACAAGTATTATATGGCTTACAAGCATAAAGAGAAGAAAGATCTAAATTCAAGAAGTTTCATTAATTGAGTGCTTGCCAGAATAGAATGATACAGTGATAATACTGGGTCATCATTGAAAAACGGAGGCAGAGAACCCGATAAATACCAGTAGAAGAAGAGGTGAGAAAATAATGTTGCATGTGAATAGAGGAAACATCAGAAAAAAAAAGTCATTAGCTAGATTTACAAGTCAGTGTTCTGGATGAAAAAAAAAATTGAGGAATATTCTATAGCAAATGGAGTAGATAACTAGATGCAGAAACAGGACAAAAGAAATGTGTAAAAGAACTGGAGTAGCTTTTTCCTGAGAGAGAGGTTTGGGAGATTTGGTTGAAGGCCTCGGCTGCACAGGAAGATGTTGGGTGAGGTTAATGAGAATAACATAAAGGTAATTATATAATTGTTTAAGGTGGTAATATGATGATCATAATGATGGCGACACTGGTAAGAAAATGATCATAAGAATGGTGGTATGTTGTGTTGTACCTTTGTAAAGGTAAAAGGTAGTCTCATAGCAGACATTGTTGTAGGGGAGTAAAGTGCTAGAGACTTCACAATACTAGGTCCAGAATTGAGTGGTGGGGTGATCAGGTCCCTTCCTCGCTGCCTTTTCCTTCCTTAACTCAAGAGCAGTCATGTACCCATTTACAGCTGGGTAGACTGGAGCATGTCGATACAGTGAATCGAACCTGGCACTTTTGCTGTGAGAGACCAGCGCTCTAACCACTCTGTCAGTCAGACGCTTGTGCTTTTGTAAGATTATCGTAATGGTGCTGCTATACCCGTTCACTCTATGGTAAGGCGATATTCATTATGATTGCAGTGTTACAACATGTTCTAATATTGCAAGAGGGAATCATTGAAAAGCCAGTGTAGAGAGCACTGTTGATTACTTTTATTATGATGACAAGCGTGTAGATGAAAGCATCACTTATAACATCCAACGTAACAGGCTTGACATCTTTGCTTTTGATTTAAGATCATTCATTGTGTATAATTTTAGACACTGTTTTCCACTGGGGGCATCATCCACTCACCTCATGCGTAGAAGCATATCTAGTGTCATCCTTATATGACCACCAGCTATACACAAATGCTATAGTATGTAGGTTTGGATGTCAACCGTTGTGAGCCTAATAACACCCTTATTGATTCTTGAAATCATCCACACACTTCCAGGCGTTCTCCCTGCAGTGAAACATGTTGAGAACCCAGCATTGCACACTAAGCTTGGAAGAGTCACTTGAGCCCCATACGTAACTCTGGCTTTTACCTGGTTGCCTGCATGCAGGAGGATCTCACCATGGACACTATGATAGGCAGGGGTAGCTGAGAAGTGGCTCTGTAGGACGTGACAATTCCTTGGGAGAGCCCAGAACCAAAGCACAATATTTTAGCTCTGCATATTTGGAGAGCCCCTTTGGATGGCGGGGAATGCACAGTCTGCTACATGTTTCTTCCTCCTAGCTTGGTACTAGATGTTATGATCCTTCAAATGCAAGCCAAGCTGGAGAAACTGGAGCTCATGACTTCAACTCAACATGTTTCGGAATGGCAGAAAAAACACAGGAAAAGACTAGATCTACAGTGTAGATAATACCAAGGAATCTTAGACTTGGTATTGGCTGCAAAAGAGCAAAAAGCTCAACAGCCATAGTTAAACAACAACAACACTCCACTCACCTCCCTCTTCTCTAGGCACTCGACAGTTCTCATGTCTAATTGAAAGTAAAGTGTACCCCTAGATTACTAAATTAATGAGTTACACGAGATTGTTATGTGAAATTTTCATTGTGCGACTGAAAGAAAATGAAAAAAAAAAAAACAGTAGACAAGCAAAAATAAATAAGAAGATAGGATAATTGTTACGATTTCGTTATGTAAACAAAAAACAATCAAGAGGGCAACTTGTTATGCGATCTTTCATTATCAAAACCTGTTACTATTGCTTGGGGTACACTGTACATGTCCGCCGCATGGAAGATGGTCGCATCCCGAAATATATCTTCTACGGACAACTGGCAGATGGTGAAAGAACAGTTGGGTGACCGCAGCTGAGATTCAAAGATGTGTGCAAGAGAGACATGAGGGCAATGGGCATAAATCCAGCAACGTGGGAGGATGAAGCTGCCGATCGCAACAAGTGGCAATGCTGTTTACGGCGCCACTTCAGATTGGGCCAAAAGAAGCTCATACAACAAACAGAAGAGAGGAGAAAACGTCGAAAGGACCACCAGGAAAATAAGCAGCTGAAGGATGTCACCTCAGGGGCGCATACACATGGTCAGTTATGTCTGAAGGGGCTATTTTTATTATTATTATGACTGTACTGTGTTTGAACAAAAATGTAGGCCCCCTTGATTATTAATTACACTTTCCCTTCCTATTTCCCCTTCACAAAGATTATTTTCAATATGAAACTTAAATCCTATCTTTGTTTTCTGTTTCTTGCATTTAGATTTCATCATATTTGAGGTACTTTTTTCTTTTTTAATGATAATAAAAGAGGTTAAGGATCCCGTTACACGCCCATTGACTATTGAGGCATATTGGGGAATATGGTGTTAGGCCCATATTTTCTTGACCATCGACACACTTTGGGTGATGTGGTCAGCATCACGCCGGCCACCTTAACCTTCCCAGAGTTGCTCTGGTACCCAATTGATGAGGCTGGGTCGACCCCGGAGCCGTTTGCGGTCTAACAAATCCCACCTCAACTAGGGGTCGAACCATGAACCAGCGAGTTAGAAAAACAGTGCACAAGCCACTGCGCTACTGCAGCTCCAATGATAATAACCCAGATGATATTTATAGGGTGATTCCGCCGAGGATTAGTAGCAGAAGGGTTGTAGTAGTTTATTAATGTTTATTCTTTGAACTTGTTTCAGAGAGGCAGAAATGTGCAGTCTGGATAAAAAAACTGTGTGAACCAGTTGGACCTAGCACAGCTGCCAGGTAAGCCATATCTCTGTTTCATGTTATTCTCTCTTTCCTTCTTTTATTCTTTCTTTCCTTATCATCATCGTCATTTCCCTTCAACTCCCCAAGGAACATAGGCCTTCAACAAATGTATGCCAGTTCTTCCAGTCCTGTGCCATCTGCTCAAGATTTTTCCGTATTTAAAAAAATCTCTTTCATTTCTGTGTCCAGTTCTCTTTTCCATTTTTTTTTTTGGGTCTTCCTGTAGTTCTCTTACCCTGGGGATTCCAGAATAAGGACTACCTTGAAAATCTATGACTTTGTATGTTTCAGTAATGCAGTAAGCGACCCATAGCTTGACTGCCTGCGTCAAGGTCAGCGAACCAGAGCTGACCAAGACCCTACTCCACCTCCACGTGGTGGTCCTGAAAACAGGCTGCATCACTGCAGTCTGGCTGAGGAGTAGGGATCGAAGAGGGAAGGCAAACCCGGTCCCAAGAAATGCCGTGCTGAAGTCGGTTGTGTCGGCCGAAAGGCGCAAATACCGCAGCTTCGCTGTAAACGGACACAACGCAACCAACATCCTTTTCAGGACGAACGAGGAAGAAGAAGAAAGTATTTTTCAGTCATTTCCTTGAGTAACATGAATTATACACAGTTAAATGATTAGTTATATTTCATCTCACTTTACACACCTGAGGTATAATCATGCACTCTATGAGGTGACCTTTGTATACCATTCATGATCACTCTCCCTCTCCTCCATTCTCAAGTCGTAGACTTTTCGAATACTTTATGAGTTCTGATTACCTGCCCCCCTAATGTGATTATTTTTCCGAACAAATGATACAATATGGAATGTAGGTTTAATGATGATGTTTGTACTTCTCAGCACATTTTATTTCATGGTAATTCGTAGTTTGTACTTTTCAACATATTTTATTTTATGTTTATAATTAGATACTGTGAATGTGAGTATGCTTTTATTCTACCTTTACAACGTTGAATTCCTTTAAATTGATATGTAAAATGCATGTGAGAACAAATGAAATCAGTATAAAAGACGAGAGAAAGGAAGGGCAGAATGTCAGACGGTCCTCCGTGCCCAGTTCTCAACCCTTTGAAAATAAAGTTAGTTCGTTTGTTCATTCATTTCATTTCTCCTTTTGCTGTTAGTTTCTCTCTCTGTGGTCTCTCGATCACTCTATACATTTGAGTACTTAGAGTTCTAATCAAATTTATATTCTACAACCGCTTTCTGTTTGGGACTAGAAGGAATAAAGATGATGTAGAAAGGTAGTAAAAGGTAGTCCCATGGCAGATACTGCCGTATGGGAGTGAAGTGTTAGAGACTTCACCATACTAGGTCCAGCATTGAGAGGTGGAATGACCAGTTCCCTTCCTCATTACTTTTTCCTTCCCTGACTCAAAGAGCAGAGTCAGGTACCCATTTACAGCTGGGTAAACTGGATGGTGTCGTTACCATGATTCAAACCCAGCACCTTTGCCACGAGATACGAGTGCTCTAACCACTCTGTCAGTCAGATGCTCAGAAAGGTAGTATTTAACATAAAAGCATAGGGAGCTTGTTGTAAGAACAGACTTGCCTGTATGTCAGCTGCCTCATGTATGTCCCAGGGTTTCTGACGAGACAAAATTTAAAAAACGAGGCCTACTTCTATTTTAAGCATGTCATAAAAATTGACTGATGTGATACTTGGTAATAGTGATTATACTGTTATAAACTGTTTCCAACATCCATGAAAGCTATTTATTTTGGTAAAGTAAGTTTTAGTGTTTAATTAAAACCAAAACATAATAAATGAAGTAATTGTTTATATGGGAAAAAAATGATCACCAGTGCATATAAAAATATTGCCCATATTTTATGGTAAGGGAGGGTAAAGGATCCCGTTACAAGCCCATTGAGGCTTATTGGGAATATGGTGTCAGGCTCATATTTTATTGACTATCGGCACACTAGGGGTGATGTGATCAGCATCATGCCGGCCATCTTAACCTTCCCAGAGTTGCTCTGGTATCCAGTTCATGAGGCTGGGTCGACCCCCGGAGCCGTTTGCAGTCTAATAAATCCTGTCTCTTTTATACCTGGATACACCTACACGAAGCACACAATGCGTAATGAGCACTTCCTATAGGTATGTGTCTAAACATAAAACTACGACTCTTCAACTTCAGACACCAAAGTTTAAGATGACCATAAACTTTCCTAGACAGTAAAGTTCTTTAGAGTCTGAACTTGTCTTTGGCTGATGCAGGTCGACTTGCCCAGAATCGTGATGCGTTCAGAGCAGCTGTAATGGAGACAACGTTCTGGAAAGAATATGTCACATGATGATGAAAGTTCTTTAAAAAAAAAAAAAACTCTGCCTGTTTTTCTTATTGTCTAGCACTTTCTGAGCCAGGCTGGAAAATACAAAAGTGTTCATACTTTTATATGACTTCCACATTGTCTTGTTCAGTTTGCCTTGCTGAATGCCTTATTGTGTTAGAGTTTTTTGTCTGGAAAGCTTATGTAAGACTGCTCATGCTGCTTGAATTTTTCTGTTCAATCATACCCAGGAGGACTCGCAACTTGTATGCACAGCTGATGCTGAAGATGTTGAAGAAGGGATCACTGAACTCACCATTTGATCAGAAACCCGAAGAAGGTCCTCTAAAGTCACTGCCTTTGTACATGGTTGGTAGCCCGTCTGCTTGCTAAAACTGTTTGTTTTTGTGGGGTCATTGTTACTGGAAATTAGATTGTATTCCAATTTATTTGTCAGAAAGTTATAGCAACAGATCTTGTATTTTGTGAAAGAGTGTTTTATATTGATTTTCGTTTTATGAAATAACTGTCTTGTATAAGTATTTCATTTGGTTAAACTGTTCTGTCAAGAAAGCCAGTCAGGTTGTGTGTAATTGGTAACGTGTCAGATTATGTTGAGATATTCATTTCAGAAACTTGGTCTTTCAAAGACCCTATATGGCTGCAGCTGTTGTGCACCACTAATGTCTGTTTTGTGTCAGAATGCCAATTTTATAGTTTCTCATTGCTGCTGTTTTCCTTGTTTGTTAAATGTTTGAGCATTCTAGTTGTCCACTCTGGAGATTTTCCTAGAAGAATAAATGATAGCCACCACTATAAACTCTGTTTTTGGCTTTCTGGGGACCCCGTTATAATCCTCCTTGACAGAGGATCTACCATCTTGGATGGCTGAGTTGAATTACTTGCGGCGTATGATTTGTTCAAGTTGCTGAAGTATCTTTTTCAGCTTTAAGCTTCTCCTGGATGGGGTAGCCAGCCCCATGCCCAACCCTCCTTGTTTGCCTTCTATAACATGCCTGGAAGGGCAGGGCATTACTATTTTTCGCTTCATTTTCAAGCCCTTGTAATTCACAAGTGTTGCCATGTAGCAGCTAGCAGTATTTTACACCATTGTAACCAAAGTTACAATAAAAATGTATCTATGATGAACCAGTTTGGTGAACAAGGTTTGTAATTTCTGACATAAAATTAGGAAATATGGAGTTTTAGGCATCAAATTTAATGTTTAATTACCCCTCAAAATTAGGAAAACTTGCATAATATGGGATACTTGGAACCATCAGCTTTGTGAGTCACACAGTCATATTAGTGCTTAAGATCATATCTAGCCATCATCCTGATATGCACAGCTGGATCAGCAACAAGAGAAAAAAAAAGGTCGAGGCATATACACAAAATTAAAGAGCGGACAGGAAATATATAATCTCCTGGCCACTGGAACGTTCTCAGACAACTTCAATTAAAGCTGAGGCAGAGGCACTAAAACAGCTGCAAAAACCAGCATGGAAAACAAAGATTAAGCTAGAGCCAACATAGTGTTTCTCACAGATTCCCAGTCAGTCATAACTTTGCTCAGAGGAACCCTAAAGAGAATGAATTAGACAGCCTATAAGAAGCACTATTGTATGGCTCTGAGACATGGAGAACAACAAAGACAACAACCAAAAATGCTACAGACTTTCATTAATGGGTGCTTGCATAGAATAGAGGGATTAAAATTGTATGATAAGGTTACCAACGTGGAACTGATGACAAGAACTAGACAAGTGCCAGTGGAACAAGAGATGAGAAGACGACGATGGCGATGGATAATACATACGCTGAGGAAACCTGTTGATAGCATTACAAGGCAGTCCTTGTTCTGGAATCCCCAGGGCAAGAGAGGCAGAGGTAGACCAAGAAGCACAACTCCATCAGTGCTACCATCTCCTCTCTTAGATCACACAAGGAGGATCTCAGCACTGCACGAGCTCCGTAGCACCGGTGAGAATCCCAGTGTGTGTATTTAGGAATCACACATTCTATAAATGTTTTGTGGTGGGAAGGTTTCAAATTTTAAAATTGTGCCAGGGCAGCGGCCTGATAGGCCTACTCTTTACAGTTTCAACTGACGTGGGATTTTTAACGTGTGGAATTTGCAAAAGGGACCTCCTATTTTTTCGCCCTTATCCAAGAAGGCTAGGCATCTGATGTCACTACCCAGGAGACCAGGGGGGAGTATAACATTATCAGGACCAATGGTTCTGAAAAAAAATTTCCATAAATTATATTCCCTCAACTGGGAATCGAACCTGGTACCACTAGAATTTGAGGCGGACGCCATACCTCTTAGCCACTCCGACCCCCGATCACAAGTCAGATACAAAGTACTATGTGTTAAAAAAATTAAAAATCAGGTAGACAGACATACATTTTGTAAGGAAGATAAACAAGAAGTAGAACATATCCTCTAAGACTGTCAGGTCCATGGGAGTTGCAGAATACCAGCACGGCCTTTAGCAGCCCAATTTGAGGATAAAACTGTATAGCGATGAGAGATACCTTTATGAAAGAAACAGATGTAGTAATGTGAAAGCAAATGAAAAAGTGATCATATTGAATGTTTCTACCACATTAGAAAAGCTCACACAACATTCAGAATAAAGTTAAAACCTAACATCTACAAATGTGTTCTTGAGTTTAGGGCATGAAGAATCAAATTGAAGCACTTATTTTTACTCAAATGTTGAAGGAGAATATGCACTTCACAATGCCGGAAGGTAAAAATAACAGTGCATTTTATCTTCTGGTTAAAAAAAAATTTCTCTTGGCTTTGGCTGAAATGCCGGCAGAGCAATAACTGTTTTGTGGATTCACAAGAATAGTACAATCACAGAAAGTGATCTAGTAGGGTGCCTAGTTGGCAGTAGGATTAGTCACAGTTCACTCTCATAGCAAGGCAGTGGTGCCATTCAAAAGTTCTTGGGTTCAAGTCCCCGGTAAGCCTATCACTTCTGTTGTTTTTCTGTTGTCTAGTTTTCTACTTCTTTATTTCTTACAAGTGTCTGAAACATACCAATTTATGTGTATTATTTATTTACTGTTGACAGGCCGTGGGTTTCCCCCATTTAGTTAAGTCACTGAAAGCAGCCCATTAAGGGTAGAAATTAAAATATTTCCATTGTTCAAATATTTTTTGCCCCGATCACCTTCATTATTTCTGCCCATGGTTTAATTGCCAGTTAACTAATTTCTCCAGACTGAAGGGCTTCCTAACTGGGTAGAGGATCATTTGGGGGACACAGTTGGTTCATCTGTGTTTCCCAGATATTTAGGAAACCCAACGGCAACATCCACGTGGATCTCGAGTGTTGGGGAACACATGAATAGGTGAGTCACTGGTCAGATTTGGTGAGGCGTGTAGACATAAGCATTTTGAGACATGGGTATTGGTGATAAGGGAGCTGCAAATGGACGAGACATAAGTAAGGAATAAAAAAAATAAACACATTTTTTTCACAGAAAGGAAGAACATAATATTTGATGAACATACCTGCTTGAACCACTTCAGCAATACTTCTCAGTCCCTGGATGTTGCCCTTCGCATACACATTTCCTGTTACCACTTATTCCTTCTATGAAATGCCTTCCTTATCTCTTTCATTTCTGATTCCAGTTCCCGTCTCCATGTGTTTTATTGGTCTCACTCCACTTCTCTTACTCTGAACAAGTGCTACCTGTTATTGCTATCAGCAGGTTTCCTCTGTGTATGTCCTGTTCGGCGTCAGCGCCTTCTTCTTATCTCCTGTTCCACTGGCACTTGACTGGTTTTTGTTGTCAGTTCCACATTAGTGATTTGTCACACCATTTCAATCCTTCTGTTCTGTGGCACCCATTTATGAAAGTCTTTTCTTTTTTTCCTTTTGTTCTGCATGTTTCAGAGTCGTCCAGTGGAACTGCCTAGACATTTGAGTTGAAGTTATTGTTGTATTGGACTTGATGTTATTTTGTTTCCATGTGTTTATCTTTGGAATTAAAGTTCCTCTTGTCTTTTATGTTCTTATTTTGTTATCACTGTCTGTTCCACCTACTTTTTCTATATTGCTGCTAAGATATATGTATGAGTTCACATCTTGTAGGAATGTTTCCCCAAGTGCAATCTTGCTATCATTTGCTGTGTTTCTTTCTCATAATCTGTCTTTTCCCAGTGTAGTTTCAGACCCAATAGCTGGGACTACTCATTGAGAATTCTCATTTTGTCTTGCATCTGGTTAAGGTCATAAAGAGCCAGGTCATCGACAAAGTGTAGATCGTCAGGCTGTTACTAAAAGTTTTATGGAACATATTATCTCTCTGGAGAAATAATCAAAGTGAGAGAATTATCGGATATTTCAATGGGCTATTTTATTGCTTTTAAAGTATTTCCAAAATTATTTGAAAAAATAATGTTTGTAGATCTGCATTATGTATTGGGAACAAACTGTGACAGTAAGATCTGGCAAGAATTACTCACCATATATAGACATAAAAAGAAGTGTGAGACAAGGTTGCGTATTGTCCCCCTACCTATTTATTATCTACACTCACACAATTTCAGACAGGTACAGGAAATTCCAGGAGCCGCGGTAGCATAGTGGTTAGTGCACTGGCTTCCTAGCGCAGTGGTCTATGGTTCGATCCCCAGATGAGGCGGAAAATTTTTAGGCCACAAACGGCTCCTGGGTTGACCCAGCCCCAAATGGGTACCAGAGCTACTCTGGGAAGGTTAAGGCGGCCGGCGTGATGCCGACCACATCACCCCTCGTGTGCCGACGGTCAAGATAATATGGGCCTAACACCATATTCCCAATATGCCTCAATGGGCGTGTAACGGGTTCCGTTACTTTTTTTTTTTACAGGAAATCCCAGGACCGAACATTGGTGGAAGATTAATAAACTACCTTAGATATGCGGATGATACAGTTTTGTTTGCTGAAAATAAACAGGAATTGCAAGAGCTGGTGAAGCAAGTAAACAGCATAAGTCACGAATATGGATTAGGCATTAACATTGAGAAAATTAAAACTATGATAATTAAAAAGCAGGTGATAAGCCAGCGTTAAAGATAAGAATAAATGGGAAAATTCTGGAACAAGTCAAGAGTTTCTCATATCTTGGTCGTATTATAACAACATGGCAGATGCGAAACAAATCAAGAAGAGAATAGGAATGGCCAAAAGTTACATTCAACAACATAAGACAGATACTAACATCTAAACAACTAACTCACAAATTCAAACTGAGAATCATCAAATCCTATATATATTCTTCATTATTGTATAGTGTAGAAACATAGACAATGAACAAGCAATTAGAAGAACGAATTGAGGCCTTTGAGATGTGGATATATAGAAGAATGGGGCACGCCTCATGGGAAGAGAAGAAAATGAATACAGAGGTCCTAGAAAACCTAGGAGGAGTAAAACGAGAATTAATGAAGGAGATCAAAATTAAACAGCTAGAATATTTTGGCCATGTAAAAAGACTTAACACTACTGAAGACCATAATTGAAGACAGCATTGAAGGCAAACATGCAAGAGGAGGACAGCGCTATAAGTGGGAAGATACCATCAAGAGATGGACGGGAAAGAGTCTATCAGTGTGCACCATCAAGACAAGAGAAAGAAGACGTTGGAGATCCATTGGAGCCGACCTTCGATGTGAAGATGGCACATGAGGACGATGATAATGGTACTGTCTCAGGCATGTCATGCATGGCAACTAATATGAGGTTGTGCATGGGACTGGCAGCTTCATCGTGTAAATTAAATTGCTACAGAAACCACCCCCTGCAGGAGCACGTGAATGCTCGGTGCAGGCTTCCTACAAGGAGACCAGCTACAGTGGTGGTTCCATGCTCTGTAAGGAGGGCAACAAAAAATGATGATGAAAATGGTACTATTGTGTGCTGTTCAAATATTGCCTTGTTACTTTGAAATCTTGCCTGTCAGTTCTGTTTACCTTTCATCATATTTAACATAATGTATGATTGTTTTAACTGTTCACATGAACCAGACCACATAGCAGCATGGGTCACACACTGGAAAAAGACCCTGCCCTGTCTCCAATAAGAAATTCTGAACTTGCCAGCACTAGAGGTTATTCAGCTGTAAGTTTCTACTGTTGTCATATTGCTAGTTTGGTTGTCAGAGGACAAATTGCTAGATTGGTTGTCAGAGGACAAATTGCTAGATTGGTTGTCAGAGGACAAATTGCTAGATTGGTTGTCAGAGGACAAATATAGTAACAGATAATTGCCAAAAAAGAAAGTAGATTATCATATCATATCATATCATATTGTCAGAGGTGGGACAAATATAGAAGTAGATGTTTGCCAAAAAAAAAAAAAATGAAAATGAAATTTAAAAAAAAAAGTAGATTATCATATGGCGAGAGAACACCTGTCATTATACAGAGAAAAAAGGAATACTCACGTAAAATCAGTCTCAGGTTAGACATATTAACCGGAGATTTTGCCTCGAGTAACCGCGGGCGTACGATTAACACTTTCGCAACGACTGGTTTTTCATTCCAAATGACAACACCATTTTCAGCTTAGTTCGTTCCCCTGAACGACAGGATAATTGTAATTTTAGGGGTCATATTTTTAATTTGGCTGTAAACAGTTTATCGTAAAAGGAAACCCATTAAAAGTATATTCTGAACCAGACTACACAAACTCTGACCCTGAATCTGGGTAATCTTTACATTTAGTGCCATCGAGTATGTACAATATGTGTATTGAGTCAGCATTAGAATTAGGGTAACCCTAAACCTAACCTCAACCTTAACTCTAAATGGTACGAAAATACACATATTAAACATACTCGACGGCACTAAAGGTAAAGATTACCAGAATCTCAGTAAAAAGAGTTGTCAGACACAGCGACAAAAATTGTGAAGATTTATCGTAAGAGTAGACAAGGAACGAACGAACAAACTTTACTTTCAAAGGGTTAAGAATTGGGCATTCTGCCCTTCCTCTCTCTGTCATCTTGCATACTGTATCCTTTCCATCACACATGAATTTTGAGCATTATTTAAGCATACAACATTATCAAGGTAAAATAATAGCATACATGTGTAATATCCAGTCATAATCAAATTTAACACATTAACTACCGCAAGCCGCTGTCAGTGGCTCACAAAATAAAGACATTTGGACTGCAAGCCGCTCAGAGCGCCAATCTAATTTTAGTAATAAAACAAATGAAAAATGTACTGAAACACTTTCTGATCTGGTTTGAGATTTTGAGTTGCCACCGGAAAACAAATTCCCAAAGCATGGTTGTTGTAGAACACTGGAAAATTGATATTATGTTCATATTTTTCAGCATTTTGGGTTAGTTACCAAATCGTGTTAAACTGTTTACCGTGGCAACTAGTGATAGGACTACAAAAAATGCGTGTACATCTCGTCTAACGGCTGAATAGGATAGAAACGTGTTTCAACAACTGACTGATAGATCTAGCGACGAGGACAAGAGTGAAAACGGTGTGCACATTGATTGAAATTGTGATTTTGATAGAAATGGGGCGCAAGCAGTTATAATTGTGAAAGTATTGCAAGTCCTCGGCCATTGGAGGGCCATTAAATAGCAACAACCTATATTAGAGTTACAAACAGTGCTTATTGTAATAGTACATTCATTTATCTTTAAAATGACGTGTAATTCATAAAAATCTGTTAACAGTTACGAAAACTACAGCTTACTTTGTGCAAACACCTACAGGATGAAAATGGGAAAAAAATTTAATTCGGCCACAGTGTGTTTTTCAATTCGGTAGTTAATGTGTTAAGTATGTTTAAAAAAAATTAATTTAAAAATAAAAAAAATTTAAAAAGGAGGGTTAGGCATGGAACTGGCTACCCCATTCTACAGCATTAAGCCACAAAAACTTCAAAAAAAAAAAAACAACAGAAACAAGCAACCGAAAAAAACATAACAAAACAAAAAGAAGTTACAGACTTTCACAACTGAGTGATTGCGTAGAATAGAAGGATTGAAATCTTACGGCGAGGTCAACGTGGAACTGGTGACAGGAGCCAGACAAGCACCAGGTAAGCAACAAATAAGAAGACGATGCTGGCGATGGATTGGATACGCAATGAGGAAACTTATTGACATCATCACCAGGCAGTCCTTGTTCTAGAATCCCCAGGGTAAGAAAATTAGAGGGAGACCAAAGAACACATGGAGAAGAGAACTGGAGACAGAACAGAAAATGTGGATGACATGGAAAGACCTTGAGATGATGGCATGCATTTGTTGAAAGCCTAAGCTCCTTGGTGAGCTAAAGTGGATTGATTGATTGATTGATTGATTACAAATAAGAAAAGAAAAACAAAAGAAGTTGATGTACTCCATAATGCAGACCTGATATGCTATTGGTGGTGTGTTTACTTTATAATAATATCTACCGTGTAAACTTCTTTAGGCTTTCATTGATACTGTTTAACCATCTTCCTCTGTGGAAACAACCAACCTTGAAACCAGGCCTGTGATATGTGCAAAGATATGAAACTGTTTAGAATATCATGTAAACATAAAATAATCTCACAAAGAAATATTTAAAATTGTAGCCAAGAAATTTGGGAGATAGCGAAAAGGCAGATGAATATTTTGGTCATCTTCTTCTTCTTTGATCCTTAGCCGCCAACCGTCAAAGCAGTCAGTGGCCATTACACCTGGTGGCGTCTTGTAGGGCAACAACAAATTGATTCCACTTTATTAGGTCTTGGTTGGTGCTCAGGGTTGCTCACATTGAGCGTCATGACCTCTGTCTTCTTTAGGTTGATGTTCAAGCCCACCTGCTGGCTATACTTATTAAGTCTATCCGTTTTTTCCTGAATGTGTTGATGTGAATGTGCTAGCAGTGCAATGTCATCTGCATAGTCCAGATCTTCCAATGTAGAAAATGTAGTCCATCTTATTCCTCTTGGATTGCCCTCTGTTGTCTGGCGCATCACCCAGTCTATGACTGTTAAAAATAGAGTGGTTGATAAGGGGCATCCCTGTCGTACTCCTGTCTTCACCTCAAAGGTTAGGTTGCTCTGCCCAATGCTACACGTAAAGTTGGCATAAAGGCTTTTTATGATTGACACTATGCAGCTTGGAATTCCATAAGCCCTCAGTATTTTCCATAAACTGTCCCTATTTTGGTCATCAGATCAAACAAAAAGCATTTGTAAATTGGTTTGGTTTGGTTTTAAGGACTCTTCATTGCACATGGAAACCTCCGATCTTCTCTCTTTAGATCACACAAGGAGGATCTCAGCACAGTGCACAAACTCCGTAGCACTGGCGAGAATCCCATTGTGTGTATAGAGGAATCACACATTCTATAAATATTTTTGTGGTGGGTAGGTTTCTTAAAACAAATGTAGAGCACAATAACTAACCCGATAAAGTTGAAAGAATAATAGTAAGTCTTAAAAGTAAGATGTAACAAATGTGTATTTATTGTTGAATAATTATATCCAGGAGAATACTTTCAAAAATCTGATTTTAGGCCAGAATATTTATTTTAAAAATAGGAAATAACTTCTACACAATCCATGTAAAACAGTTATTCATTGCTTAAAGGGACAATGAACTAGTAATTAACATCTACAACATCAGTGACTTATTGCTACATCTGTGATTATCAATGCATTTATAACTTCATACTTATATAATTTTCATGAACAAAATTATTTGTACAGTGCACTCCTTTGTACAGTTTTTATGCCATGCACCCTTCTATGCATCACATGGATACCTTGAACACTTTGAAAAAAAACTCCTAAACTCATGTGCCCTGGTTGACTACCGCTGAACTATGATGTGTTATGTTTGTAGGATGACATGAGCATTGAGATGAAATGGTCTCCTACGCTACGTCATAGACAGCGGAAAGATCAACATTCACCTTCAGGCGACAGGGAGAAGAGACATCTTCCAGGTCAGGGAACTTGAGGGTTGCAGTGGCACTTAACTAGCAGCAAATTTCATAATAATTTTGGGTTTTCAGTTTATATTCATTAATACACATTTTGTGTCTGAGGGTTTATGATATCCGTAAGTGAAGTTTTATTTTTATTTCATGCTTACGTATAGATACTATGTTGATATCTCAGACATTTGTATTCTGAATAATTAAAATAAAAACATTAGCTTACCCTTAATTTATAGCAGTGATGGTCAAGAAAAGGTAAAAAGCAAACTCTAGCATGTTGTAGAAAAAGTTCTAGTTATTTCAGGGATTAATGTAGAGCCAAATGTAAGTGAATTTTGTTACTCATTAAGACAGTGCTTTGAAAATGTTCTTGGGTAATATAACCTAAAACTACATTTGTCTAATAACAGATGTCAAATTAAAAGAATCAAGAGATGAAGTCAGACTAAAGGAGGTAGGTCTATAGAAATGATCAGGTAGTGATGTAAAGCTCTGCATTTCTTTCTGCCGACAACAAAATATATTTTTAAAATTTGTGTCTGTTTGTTTGTTTGGTTTTTTGTTTGTTTTTTTTTTTTCAGTTTTTTTCTTTTCGTTACTTTATTGTTTATTCTTTAAATTTATTTTAAAAACATACTTTGATTATGATTAGATATTTCAAATGTATGATGTTATATTACTTTTATAATGATACATGCCTAAATAATGCTTAGAGTAAATGTGAGGATGAAAGAATACAGTATGCATGATGAGAGTGAGAGGAAGGGCAGAATGTCTGATGCCTATTCCATTGATTGTTCTTAACCCTTTGAAAATAAAGTTTGCTCATTCGTTCTAAACACACTGTTAGTTTTGTTAAACAGATAAAGATAGGAACTACTAATGAGTGTAACTGTGGCATAAAATGACTGCTGAACATTTGCTACAAAGGTGCCCAGCATACGAGGAACAGAGAAAGCACATATGGCAGTCACAAGTACCATTTCTAGACAAACTCTATGGGGATATCAACAACCTCAAGCTGACCACTGATTTCTTTGAACATATTCAAGTTGACGCCTGAAAGTGTTCGAAGAAGAAGATTTAACAGATGAAAGAGATCAAAATTAGATAAAATACTTTGGACATTAAAATAAGAGATGTAACACTTTATTGAAAACCATAATAGAAGTAGAAGCTGAAAGCAAATAGGTAAGAAAATGGCACTGCTATAATGGGGCAATAACACCAAGGCATGAACAAGAACTAGCCTATCAGTGTACCATCAAGGCCATGGACAGAAAACACAGGAGGTCCACTGCAGCTGACATTTTGATGTAGAGAGCGGACTTGATCAGATTTGATCTGAGTTTTATTTTATGAGTAGTATGAGTCTGGCAGACACAGTTATTAAGTTTGAAAACTGAGTCACCACAAATGTTATCACAGTTTATAGTATTTTAGTAACAATCAATGGAATAGGCATCAGGCAGTTCATTAATTAAGTCTGACGCTGAATTTCTTCTTCTCCGTACACTCTCAGACGTCTACTTAATGTTTTTAAAGAAAGCAGTAGTCAGTTTGAGGCTGTTTAAATCTCCATAGAGCTTTTCCACTAATGGTACTGGTGTTGGCCATATGCACTTTCTCTGTTCCGCATGTGTTGGGCAACTTTGAAGCAAATGTTCAGCAGTCATTTTATCAGTGCCTTAGTTACACTGATCAGTTGTTCCTATCTTTAGCTTGTTGAATAGATGGTATCTCAATCTGTTGTGGCCAGTGCGGAGTCTGAAGATTACCACTTGTTCTCTTCTGTTGAGCTAGTCGTATGCATCATTTTGTGTGTGACCTGGATGCTGTACATCCCATTTGTTTCTATATCTGATTCTGATAAAACTCTTTGCATCCTTGAAAGTTATGCTTGCATCAGGCTGAGGTAGAGTTTCACCTTTCTTTGCCAGTCTGTCAGGCTCTTCATTGCCAGTGATGTTACAATGAGATGGGATCCATTGGATCATTAGCCTACACTTTTGAAACGTTGACATAGTTTGTGGAGCACTACTCTGAGGTCATCCAAGTCTGTATTATTTTGGCTTTTCAACGTTGTAATTACTGACTCTGCATCGGTAAAGAAAGCATCTTGTCTCTCTGTGCTTTCCTCTGTCATTATAACCTCTGCTGCAGTTTTCAAGGCCTCTGCTCTGAAAGTACTTGAGATTATTCCTGTTGCCACTGACAGCTTTTTTTGTGCACCAGTGCTTAAGGTCAGAAAGACACCTCCACCTCCATTTTCTGTTGTATTTGTTGCTGATCCATCTGTGTATGCATGGGTCCAGGTGTTGCGTGGGTAATGTTTCTCTATGTATTTTGTCACTATGGATTTTCTCACTGTTGAAGTGTGGGTCTTCTTTCTTTCAATTCCAGGAATGTTATCTATCATTTTAGGGAAACGATGTTGTTTCCAAACTGGAAGCTTGTGTGCAGTGTAGATGGGTTTAATTGTTGATATTGCATTTATGGAAACTGCTCTCATCTGTGGTTTGGTTGATTCTACAAAGTTGCTTCGTTTGAGTCTTTGCCTTCTAAGAGCATTCATTCTATGGCACATTGGGTGGTCTGTTAGTCTTTTGAATTTTTCAGCTAGTTGCTGAGCCCTGCTGTCTCTTCTATCCTCCATGTATCGTTGAATGTAATCATCATCATCATTTTCCTTTATGCTTCTTGGAGAGTGTGGAGCCATCATTACAGCTGCTTCTCTTGCAGGAAGCCTGCACCAAGCATTGACATGCTCTTGCAGCAATGGTCTCTGTAGCAATTAGTTTTACATGATGAGGTTGCCAGCCACCTCCCATATGCACAACCTCATATTAGTCATGACATGCTTGAGAGTGTAGTAGTCCTTTTCTTTCTATGTCTCTACACAGGCACCCAGGAACTGCATGGGTGGGTCACTCAATATAATAATGTATAGAAATTAAAGCATTAAACAAATCATCATTATTTGCTGTCAGCTATGTCATGCAAACTCATTTTGGAGTGGAGTTGGAGGGGAAAGTGGGATTTCAAGTGATTGTGAGGTGATCAGTTACGGTCTGGAACCTTTTATCCAAAATCCACAGGGATAGCTTTGTTTTGGAAATTACATTTTTTAAAAACGATTTTCAGATGTCACCCAAATAGTGTTTTAAAAGGAGCCCCAATCACCCAGCATATGTTTAAAAAAAATAGCCCAAAGTCCCCCAGTATTACCAGAAATTGAATTGTGATAAAAAATGTGCCCAAATAAACTATTCATTTTTCAGAATATTTCGGTATTTGGTTATTCAGATAAAAGTAAATAGACCTGTTTTTGCAAGTAAAAAGTGGCTTTTATTCAGTGGAATTAATATTTTTGCCTGTTGTTTTCATTGAAACTCATTTCACGAGAAGAAAGAAAACATCAGATTAAGCTGGGAGAACAGGTCCTGGAGCAGGTCGACCACTTTAAATACCTCGGAGCTATTATAGACCGAAAGGGAGGCATCAAAGAAGAGTTGGCCACTCGAAAAGCAGCAGCTGGGAGACTTTTTCAGGCCATAAATCGAGGATTCCTCAGCAAGAGAGAGGTTGGTAAGAAAACGAAGATGGCTGTATACCGCTCCACCTATGTCCCAGTCTTGACATACGGATGCGAGTCATGGGCAATGACTACAACCCATAAAAGCCAGATCCAAACCTCAGAAATGAGGTATCTGAGGAAGGTGGTTGAAGTAACAAGAAGAGACATGGTCCGCAACCAGACGATACGTCAAGGCCTTAAATCCTACCCCCTGCAGACCCAAGTAGAACAGTCTCAATTAAGATGGTTTGCCCATGTCTGCAGAATGGGAGAAGATCGGATACCACGACAAGCATGGGAAACAAAGAGCCAAGGATCCAGACCCCGAGGACGACCCAGAGTCCGCTGGGAGGACAACATTAGACAATCTTTGAAGGATCGAGGACTAGAATGGAACCAGGCCAGGAGGAAGACAGCCGATAGGATAGTCTGGCGCTCTCTCTTCCAAACCTCTACACCTCACGGTAGAAGGGGAAGGACTAAGTAAGTAAGTAAGTTTTCATTGGTTTTTTTTTTTCAGCCCACTAATAATGGCATGGACTGGAGCAAACCTTTAATTTCATCACTTACATCCTCATATTCACTGCCTAAAGGTAAGTTCAGTCAAAAAAGCATGAGCAACACATTGTTGAAGTCAGTTCTTAAAGAAGCATACACAAACACAAAAATGATAAGTAAATTATAGGCACTTGAAAGGAAACAAAGATGAAAGAAAGAAATATAAGGAGTGAAAGGAAGAACACACTATACAGCATAAAAGAAGTAACCAGCACCCGGAGATTCCAACCAGCTTTATCCAAGTTAACGTTTCTGTCTTGCTGTAAAACAAATTGTCATGCTAGAGAGATTGAATACGTAAATATTACACACATAAAGGTATGTTTCAGGCACTTGTGAGAAATAAAGAAGTAGAAAACTAGACAACAGAAAAACGAGAGAAGTGAAAGGCTCGCTGGAGAATCAAACCAGGACCATCAGAACGGCAACACCGCCTAGCTACGGAAACGAATCACTCTATCCTCCCTGCTAACTAGGCACCACAAAAAAATAGTGCTTCATGGACGGGTTATTAGCGCGATTTTCCACATGCAGCACTGGATGTGTACCTAGAGAGATTGACCAACTTAAGAACAGATATAGAGATCCATGAACTACAGTCTGAAAAGAAATAGATGTTTTTTCTCTCTGTGTATTTACTAGTTTCCTTGTATTTCTGTTCCCTTCATTGTATCTGCATGTTCTTCATTCCTTGCCTCCAGCTGCCTGACATCTTATCTTGTCAGTGTTCTATGCTTGTATAAGTTTCTTTTGTTGTTCCTCTCTCATGCTCTCTGTGTGTTTGTGAGTGAATGAGTGAGTGTGTGTCAGAACAAACTTAAATGAAGCAAAAGAAAAATAGGGGAATTGCATGAGGCAGTCAGAGTCACACATCTTGAAGCCATTGTGCCTCGAAAGTTGTAAATATGGAACTGTATAACATCTGAAGGAAGTTTATTTATGAATAATATTTCAGGTACCACATTTTATGATGAATCAAGTTATCACAAACCTGCAGACAGAGAGGTGAGATTACATTCATTCATTAATTTATTACACATCAGCTTCCGAAGTTGCAAAGGCCTTCCACATTCAGGCCACGTGCTTCTATCTCGTGCCATCACGTGTCTTTCCATGTCTATCTCATTCATTTTATTTGTCTCCAGTTCTCATCTCCATGTGTTTTATTTGGTCTCCCTCTACCTCTCATCCAGGGGATTCCAGAACAAGGACTGCCTTGTAATGCTATCAGCAGGTTTCTTCAGTGTTTGTTCTATCCATCAGCAGTGTCTTCTTCTCAACTCTTGTTTCACAAGGCATTTGTCTGGTTCTGGTAATCAGGTCCACATTGGTGATCATGTCTGTTGTAAATTAAATGAAATCGCTGTCACTTTTAGCTGAGTGATATGCCTCTGTCTTATTCTCTATTTTGTCTCCTCCCATTTTTCTTTGTAATACCTCCTACAAGCTCTATTTCTGGTGTTAGTCATGTTGTTCTTACATTGGACAGGCTAAAATTCCACCATTTGTATGTGTGCAACGGCACCGAGCTAAAGGTCTTTTCATTTTGCCTTTCTTGTGGGCGGCTGCATAGTTCCCTGAGTCTTTGATTCAGAGAGATGTCGGACATACAGGAGAGCGACTTTCGCCTTTTCATGTGACCATACGTGTCTAAGAACAGAGAAACTCTGGTCAAATATAGCCAGAGTGTCGCTACAGCTTACGCAACTTTCTTTTATTGAGAGACGTCAGATTGGCAACCTCCCCAGGTCCTGGTGTCGCTGTTACGCTGCCATCAATGCACGTGCAACACTCTGCCTGAACACCTGCTACTGAATTTAGCTATAAAAACTTGGCGTCCCCAACACTTGTCGCTTGTTGTCTCCCGAAGAAACCTCTAACCTAGCAGAGTGGAATTAGGGCACATTTTTGCTTTGTGTTAAGCAATATTCTTCCTATTTGAGGCAAATCAAACAGCCCCTGTGCTTGCTTCCTTCCACATACTATAGCAGATTTCTACTCCTACACATCAGTGCAGAAAGCAGATGTTAGTCTGTTGTACCACTGTGAAGCCTTCTCATTACATCTCTACTTTTCCCGGGTAGTGCATCCTTGACCTGTCCCGCGAGCATTCGTGTCTAGCACACGTCAAAGTTAGTTCGATCAGCTGGAGTCTCTCAATTGGGACTTAAACTCATCACACCCTCAACTGATATTTCACCCACAAGCCTAGAGCACCAGAAATGAATCAATTGGTTGCAGAGTTCTCTACATTGAGAGCTTTAATCTACAGCAGTGTTTCCCAAACTTTTTTGGGTCACCGCCCCCTTGGCTCCCAGGGCATGTCCCCAGCGCCCTCCTGCATTTCCCCACATTACATAAAAAAATGTAAAGAGTGAAAAATAAGAGCAACTGTTAATACAGTAACAACTAATTGCTCAATTTATCACATTCTAATATAAAGCTACAGATACGCTTATTTATTAACTTAATTTAAAAGGAAAAACTTAATTACTTAATCCAGTATAACAAACAGCAGTATGCGAAAGTAAATTAGTAACAAACTTACTTCATTTTTAACTTCAGTGAGATGGATGTGCCTGGTGTAGTGATATCAGATTCTCAACATCAGGCTGAAAGTTACTTAGAAGGAGTCTCAGATCCCCATGTTCAGTAATCTGCAGTCTGTTTCTCTGCTTCGAAAGAAGTTGGACCACCACGCTGAAACCACGCTCTACTAAATACGATGTTGGAAAGGCAATACAGAACATCTTAACCTTTCCCCACACTGCAGGGTAGCGTTCAGAGATTTCTTTCTGCAACCAAAAGTCTTGATATGATTTCTTGAACATTGGCTTAAGCTCAACGTCATTTTGTAGCGATATCAGTTCCTCTTCCACCCTTCCTAGTTCCTCACTGCACGCTTCCAGGAATGGATTTATTATCCAGTCTGGAATCATGATCAAAAGAAGATCCAGAAACCTCTGAGACATGTCTTTATGCAGCATATCTAGATGTGCACAATATACTTGAAGATTATCCTCTGGTATTTTGTCTTTCTTTTCCAACTATAAGAGGCTGGGAAATTGGATTAACTAGCGACGGCCAAGTATTACGTTTGAATAGCGTTAATTTGGCCAGAAACATGGAGACGACAGATTTGACTTTTATAAGATTAATATAATTTCCTTGCAGTTGTAGATTTATTTCGTTAAACTTTGTGAATAAATCTGACAAATATGCAATGTCATGCCTGATGCGAGTCTTTGAAGAATTCTATCACAGTTTCAAAAAGAGTATAAAAGCGTCTCAGACAATTTCCTTTGGAGAGCCACCTAACTTCTGTGTGCATCAGCAAACGTTCAAACTGTTCATCATTCTCAGTACAAAGCTCTCGAAATAGTCGAGAATCGAGAGCATGGGACTTAATTTTGTTAATCGCTGTGGTACTAGTATTTAATGATTTGTGCAGCTGATCACTTAGATTTTTTGCGACAAGATGTTGTCTGTGAATTACACAGTGTATTGTAAATATACCAGGTACAGCTTCTTTTAAGAAAGCGATAAACCCGCGGTAACAACCTATCATTGATGGTGCCTCAAGTGTTGCACAAGCAAGAATGTTAGTAAGCGGAATGTCCTTCTCTTTGAAAAATTTCGCTACTACACGAAATATTGACTCTCCTTTTGTATCAGTTACTAGTTGCTTAGCAAATATCAACTCTTGAACCAAGCTTTCATCTTTTACGAAGGCAAGAAGCAAAGATTCGTTGCTAGGCAAAGTTGACTCATCCAACTGCAATGCAAATTCTGTTGTCCTAAGTATGTTGCAGAATGTATTTTCAACATTCTCAGCCATTTAATCTATTCTTCTTTGAACAGAGGTATTGCTGAGCGGAATTGCTTTAATTATTTGTTCAGGTGACTTATGCATAACTGTACTCACAAACTCCCTTATAGCTGGCAAAATCAAATTTTCTGCGATTGTATTATGAGACTTTCCAGATTTAGCTATCAGCAATGAAATTTTGTATGAAGCTCGCAAACCATCACAGCTTTGTTGTGAAGTGTTGACAAACATGTCACGGACTGTTTTATGTTTCTGAAAGTTTTCACGAAGTGACTGAAAATATGTCAAACTTTTATCTGTTTTATCTGGGTGAATTTTTTTCAAATATTCAAGTAGTCTGGAAGGTGTCATCGCCTCATTTGAAAAGGCCCTCTCACATAATAGACACATTGGCAGTTGTTGGTTATTTAGTGCTGGAATAAATCCATATTTCAGATATTCCACGCTGTATTGTCTGCACTCCTTTTTGGTTTGTTCTGCTTTTGCCATATTTGTTCTGAATTCTGGAATAAAGAATTGATTTTACAATTTTGCAGATAGAAAAATGTTCGTCGAGTAAACAACAAAAGCTGATTTAAAAGTGGCTTTACAAAAATGTTGACACAGATGTTCTTACCAGTTTACTCTTCTATTTTATAAAGTCTCTTAACCACAGCCCTAAATAAATTAGAAAAATACAACAATCAGAAAAAAATAAAACAATTAGCAACAGCCACACCAACTCTGAAGTAACCCAATAATCATTTCATAAAGTTTAATAATAGTTATTTAATATGAACAAAATATAAAATAACGCACTATATTGATTTAAAAATTGAGAGACAGTAGCCTAACTACAAAGTCTGGAGATCCCAGTAACAAATTAAAAGGATGTAATATAATGGATTGAATAGAAATATTCAATATACGGCAAATCTGTATCAAAATTTATCTGCTTAATTAATAATTAATGTTAGTAAAACTGATGCTAGCTCTGTGCAAACAAACAAAAAATATAATTAAGAAAACTTACCATATCGACAGGATGAAATTGTTTGATACCCGGTGCACGCTTACTTGAAACCACTGTTCACAAGAAAAGCTGAGAAGTTTGTTGGTTTTGCTCAGAGCCAGCGCAAAGTTGAAATAGACGGGAAACGTACATCGCGCCAGTCTGAATGTAAGGTAGGAAAGCCGGTTCAGAGGATCAAAGACTGATTTATAATGCCAAGTACTGTTAAAAACTTTCTCCCTTGAACCTTTTCTCTTATTTATTACCAATCTGCGAATATCTAGTTCCCACTAGCCCCCGCAAATACTGAGACAATAAATAACGCAACAAAGCAAAGTTGGTACTTTCTGAATCACCTGCAGGTATCTAATTTCATCCATGCCATCGGCACGGATCATTTCTCTTCCTTCAGGAGTGAACGAATTTACAATAGGTGTTTGGTTAACCCCTTTTCCTAGCAGTTCCCGATTACCGTTTATGGCCAGCGATAGTTACCTGAGCTCAGAACGACACGCATAGACGATACTATGCTCTGCTTAATGATCCTAGTAATACAACCATCCACATCGTCCCCGCTTCACTGATGCTATCTCTTAAATCCACAATTCCTTTCTCCCCCGCACGTACTGAATTTAGCTTGTCAAATCCTGAACCCCCCTTACTACTAAACGCCCACTGTTTACTACTGAACGCCCCCCTCTGGCCCATTTTTTCCGTATCGCCCCCTTGGACCCTTCCAAAGCCCCCAGGGGGGCGGTACTGCCCACTTTGGGAACCACTGATCTACAGCAATACTACAGCTAGCTGCCTCTGGGGTAGGTTTTCTTTCCACAGCCTATAGATATTTACTACAGGGATGGAATATAATTTTTCCCTAATTTTTTGTGGAGTATTTAGATGGAACTGTGGGATACTGGTTAATTGGACTTGAGTATCGTTAGTTAGTGATTTCTCCAGCCAAAGAGGTATATCCCTCTGGATTCATTTAACCAAACAGTATCAGCTGCTTCGCACAGAGGACTGGGGGCTGCCCCTGTTAATTAGAATTTCTTTTTGTACATGTATGTGTATTGGTTTTTTTTTGGAATCAATACGATTCGCCTTTGCTCATTATTGTATTGTTGTGATATGAGATCACTAGCCCATCAAAGCTACTGAGGTTCTTATTTTTTTAATGTGGATTTATTTAATTAATTAATAAATATATATTGTAACCGCATATTTTAGCAGTAACCTCTTCTGTATTGGTTCCAACTTGACTGCAAACCACCAACTGATACAAACTAGATTTGCTGATGGTTCTGTCTGAATGTTATATGCATAACGTTAGTGTTATTAATGTTATTAAGGCCTTTGAAACCACCGCTGATAAATACAACTATCATAAGTAGATATGTTATATCAAGTCATATAACCACTCCAACAATACAAAGAATAGAGGTATAAGTGTTGAAAGAAGACAAAGTATACAAATAGAATCAAGTAAAACGAAGATGAGGTACGAAAGTATAAACAAGATATGAAATCCATACCGAAAAGACAACAGAAAAGAAGGAATGAAATGAAGAATAGTTACCAAAGACAGATAGAAAGCAAAGGCACGAACGCAAAGAAAGTCAATAACAGTATATACTAATAACTGTTTTGATCAGACAACATATTCAAAAATAAATATATAAACATGATCGAAAGGCACAACACAAAATATCAAAGTATATCTATACTAATACCACCAAAAATAATTTATAACTAAACAAAACCTAATAAGTAATTTAACTAAGTTATAAGAGTTATACAAAACTAACATAAATAAATTATAGGCATCGAACAAACAAGTAATAGCATTGCTATAACTAATACTACCAATGCACAATGAAGCGCTAAAATAAAAATACATCATCATAAAAAACAACTTTTTACAAGAACTAATCAATCTACATATCAATGATATCACGCAGTCAAATGCTGGGCACACACAACAAAAAATTACAATGCCAAAAAAAAAATCATTTTTTTTCCAAAAGTACCGTACAAACATATTTTTTTACGATAAGTTACATAAAAACAGTATTTAATTTTTAAGTAATTCAAGACCACTAAAACCTAATAATGAAATCAATATTTTAACAAAATGAGTGAAATATAAAACAAAAATCCTATCTCGAAGAAACCTTTAAATCAACACATGTAAATTTAATTTATCCTTTAAGTTCTTTCTGCTGACAAGTATGTTCAGCTCAGTAAAATGCTATTTAGCTATAACTTTATCAATAAATCATGAAATATAAAAAAAGTTCTATAAAAATATCTACAAAAAATAAGTTTTTTTTTTAAATAATCTGCTAGGAAAATAATCTGCATACCTGACTGGCAAGAAATCAAGTTTTGGAAAAATCGAAGTTTCACAAAAAGTTAACAAATCCAAATACAAGATCATGTATGATACATGCAAGCTATTTTCAAAATTACATTTCACAACATACCAGATAATACACATCTTCTCTGTGTGTTCTATATATTAATTAATCATGACACCAAAACATAAGAAAAATATAAATTAAGTGAATAACGAACACTCAGGACTATCTAAAAGTAACCACTACATCAACACAATAAATGAGTTTGTGCAATCTCATCATGTACAAAACTATCCTAAACAACACAGTTGCAAAAATTCTAAGTTGAACAGAGTAGTATAAAGGATAATAATTACATACTACACATTATCAACACAATAATATATAAATAGCATAAAAATATATTAATACATCATCAAAATACAGACATATAAATAACAATAAAAAAAATTATGGCAATCAAATGATGCATAGAAATAATCATTACAACAAAATTATATGTTATTTCAAAACAACAACATGTCATGTACTAATATAGAATACAAAAATATTTACTATCTTCACATAAAAAAAAAATAAATCAGACGCGAAGTCTCCCACTCTCTTGTAAACATGCTTGACCTTCAGAAAGCAACACCTCAGATTTAGTTTGACGCTGACAGGTTTCGGTTGACTACTCGAGCGGAAAGTTGACTCACATTTCTGACCGTCAATATGTCACAGAAGCCTTGACCCTTATCGCAACGTAGCTTCTGTCAACAAATACAAATGAAAATTTCCATTTTACTCAATAGTGAAATTTAATGAAAAAAACGTAGAAATCACGTTTACAATTACCCAGTACCGGCTTGTGTAAAAACCCGGTCTCTTCACAATGTCACTAGCTCTCTCTATCACATGTAGATATCATAGGATTCTTGGGGACAACATGACCGACCTTGAATGTCGCCGCTGCCTTACGCTGAAACAAAGTCTCACATTCACAACAACAAGTAGAGCAAGCAATAGTATTCAAGCATCCACTGTTATTTTTACTCTGTTTACTTTGATTATAAATGACTCTGGGCTCATGCTGAACAAAATTAGCACAATTGCGCTTATTATTTGTTCTATGATCACAATACTTATTATTACCGTTGCCTTGTTTACAAATAATGACCTTAGTCTTTTGTTTAGGAACATTACTCTGGTGATGTAAAGCCACATTTGAAAAGCTATTATCTCTATCATACTTTCCAACATTCTTACAATCAAAACTTTGAGATTTGTTAAATTGTCTACAGTATCTACGAGAGGGAAAATTATTATTTACTGATCTCCCTTGGTACTGTTTAATCTTGGGGTTATCTCTCTTTCTAGAACTGTTTTTCTTCTCCCTTATGGGAATATATTTACCAATTGTTTCAAACTGACTATGCTAAGTTTGACAACTGCCAGAAACAATAATATCTCTATTGTTCCGCATATGGGTTTCATCTTTGGAACAAGTAGTAATAGTCTCAACACCCGCTATTAATTTCTGAGTATTTCCAGTAGTAGACAAATATTTGCTCTTATGAGTCTTGACCTGTAATATATCACCTTTCTTTTCCTGACCAACGGAACTGCCTGTTACACTAGAATCTTTGTTGGTCTGACGCCAAGAATTATTACTGGAACTATCAGTAATATTAGAACTTTTAAAGTTGTATTTACCACGAAAAGATCTGTCTTTACCATGAATGACATCTCTCTGAGCAAAAAGTATATGGTGCTGACTTTTCGCAACTTTCTGTCTATCATTGTCAACATTGACAGAAGACTTCATATTGTTTTTTCAAAACCATATCTAGTAAGCCAAATATTCTTTCCCTTGCTTCCGCAATTTCATTATCTTTAAGTGAAATCGTTTGACTTAACCTTTTATTTAACTCCTTAACAGCCAAAACTTTGTCGCTTTCTTCTGCTAGCAAATTTTCAATTTTAGCGACCTTCTCTTTCTCAGCCGTCAACTCCACTAAAGTCTCTTTCTTGTACTGTTCTTTATTTGCCCTCAACTGAGTCAACTCTATCTGAAGTGTCTCAGTCTGGACATCATCATTGTTTTTCATAATCTCATTACTCTTCTTGGGGGGTACAATATTCATCTCCCCAATTTGATCACTGAGCATCGCATTATCATTCATCACCTCATGAAGCATTTCTATGTAAGTCTTCTCACAGACATTTCTCTCAACCTTCAATTTCTCATACATCTCTTTCTGTTCTTGAAGTTCCCGCGTGAGATTACCTATCTGAGTTTCCAAGTCTTGGACTTTGCTTAAAGCTGAATTTAATGTAGCTTGTGCACTAGAAAGTTCTGAGTTTGATTAAAGTATCTCACTTTTAAGCCTATACACAGTTGCCTGTAGTTCGTTCTCTTTAGCAACACCTTCTAGGAAATTCTCTCTCTTTGCTGTAGAGCACTTTGTTTGTTTACTTTTGCTTGTTTCTCAATTCTCAATTCCCTTTCCTGCTCATCAGATGTATGGTTGTGGATTATTTTGAACATGCTTTGCATTATATGTCCGTGTTCACGTTCAATATACTGTTGCAAAAACACACGAAGGTGCCGTAGCAAATTCACCAAATCCTTGGCCATTACCAAATTGCAAACAAACTTAAAGTTGTGTTCAGCAAATAACTCCAGGGATGTTGACACATTAATCAAAAAATCATCCATTATCCATTCTCCAAGTCGTGCACCTCTCAATCCCTTACCATCTCTACCTACCACCAATGCAGACTCCAACATAGGCCTTATATCTGTAGGGCACATATCACGATCCATGGTGATTCACTTACTTAATCAACTATATATAGTAATCACTTATAGTTATGACAAATTACTGTCGCAAAAGGTTTGACAATTACCCTTCCAGCTCACAAAGTTAACTATTTGTCAAGAAATGAGCTTATTCCTCAGTTCTGTATCACCAATTCCTTTTTATAGCACCTTTATCAAGTCACATCATTATCAGGAAAATCGACATATGTCAACAGCCATTAACACCTATGCATCAAATCTTAATCATATGTCAAATTAGACATAAACAACAATAATAACAAAATGAGCGATTAGGGAGGCCTAGCGACATATATGAAGTGACACAATTTACACAAGACACAATTACTTATCTGTCAATGATCCCGCTTCTTTTCCGCCACGACACTGGATATCACATAGACTGCTAAAACCTCCACTGCGGGAAAGCACTGCAACTTGATTCGTTTCTCTTCAGGTAATTTCGTCAATATGATATGTGCTTAACAATGCACAAGTTGACAGGAACCATAATACAGCACACACTGCCCCTCTTGACTCTTCTGTAGTCTGAAATGTACACGGCAACTCCGTGTATCATAACATCTTGAACTTGTGATGGTGACAACTGGCACAGGTAACCCGAATATTGCAGGAATCCGTCACAACCCGTATAAATGCTGGTACAAATACTGTCCAAGTCTAATTGAACTTCCTTGACCACTGCAGACGTTGTTGTCGTCTATAGGCATGAAATAGGACGTCAGTTGCTACTGGTGTAAAGTTGCCTTCTACCACAAATAAAGCGTGCGTTGTTTCTCAAATGCGCCACCCAGGCAGACAATAACTAGGTCAAAGTTCTGAAGTACAGCAGATTCAAGGCACGCCCATATAGGGCTAATTATAACAAAGTCAAGTGTTCTACACTCTTGTCACGTGAAAGTCATATGTATTATTTTCAACTTGTAGTGACTGATCCTCTAGATATGTTATGGTCTGGTGGACAAAATTTGATTCACTTTATCCTCTTGCTTCAAGTACATATCACTGTAGAGGTAACAATTTCTTAATCGTATACGCCACTCAGGCACATCTTAAATGATATCCAATGATACGAAAACTACGCCACTTAGGCTATCGACGCGAATAGTCGTAGATGTCAGATCCTGTTAACTGAAAACCATCACTGATACCGGAGCTATTTCTCCATGTTAAATAATCTGTTTACACCCACTGTTACGAGTGTACTGGTTCGGTCTATATCATCGCCACACAGGCTAATTCAATATATGTGTGCTGCTGTCCTGTCACTGTGTCTGGAATGTTGACCTGGGTGTGTGTTGATATGTTCGCACACCACAGTGCGTACGTGAGAGTACATGCAGGAGTCAAAAAGGGTTGCAAACGACTGGAACAGTTCGCTACTGTTTATTCCATTACAACACAGACACGATGACATAAATGACACACATTCGACAGCAAAACACGAATCATATAATATAATACTGCATTGAATATATATAATACGGCCTGTCCACATCCTGGCCTATAATAATCTTCATATGGCCTAAACAGTACTGCATTACTCAATAAAGCCTGCAACACACGGCAGCTATAATAATCTTCATATGGCCTAAACAGTACTTCATTACTCCATAAAGCCTGCAACACACGGCAGCTATAATAATCTTCATATGGCCTAAACAGTACTTCATTACTCCATAAAGCCTGCAACACACGGCAGCTATAATAATCTTCATATGGCCTAAACAGTACTCCATTACTCCATAAAGCCTGCAACACACGGCAGCTATAATAATCTTCATATGGCCTAAACAGTACTGCATTACTCAATAAAGCCTGCAACACACGGCAGCTATAATAATCTTCATATGGCCTAAACAGTACTCCATTACTTCATAAAGCCTGCAACACACGGCAGCTATAATAATCTTCATATGGCCTAATCAGCCTTCACTACTCCATAAAGCCTGCAACACACGGCAGCTATAATAATCTTCATATGGCCTAAACAGTACTTCATTACTCCATAAAGCCTGCAACACACGGCAGCTATAATAATCTTCATATGGCCTAATCAGTACTTCATTACTCCATAAAGCCTGCAACACACGGCAGCTATAATAATCTTCATATGGCCTAATCAGCCTTCACTACTCCATAAAGCCTGCAACACACGGCAGCTATAATAATCTTCATATGGCCTAAACAGTACTTCATTACTCCATAAAGCCTGCAACACACGGCAGCTATAATAATCTTCATATGGCCTAATCAGCCTTCACTGCAGTTTATCAAATAGGCTGTACACACAAGAATATATATATATATGTCGACATTTTCTCAAATCCTACGTAGGCATACATTATCCAAAAAACACTGGGACTCGACCTACACGGTCCACGCCCAAAAAACAACTCCCTAAATCACACTCTAGTCCCGCCAAAAAACCCGTCACGAGATTCGGTTGTCTTGAACACCGCTCTCGATAACACATGCAGACTAGCTGCGGGCTATTCACATGACTCAAAACAGTACAGAATAAATACATTAAACAGCGTTCACACGCTTATCTGTACTCTGTCACCCGAAAAATAGGAAAAGATAATTCTATCCTAAAGTCAGACAAGTATCCGCTTAATCAAGCGTTGCAACTCGAAATTTAATTTGTTCAAAACATTCTAAAGATTACTTCCCCTTCCATAAGTTCCACTTGCAACATATATATATATATATATATAAGGTTCTAAGCGGTCAGAGTTCACTTTCTATTCTACCTGTCACTTGATGTTAACTAGTGCTGTCCTTACTGTAATAGAGTAACCTATTTAGCGGGGAGGACAGAGGAGGTACATGACATGCTAAACATTGTCTAGTGAGACATGAGTTATAAATAGATTACGGTAGGCCTGCATTAAAATGCTTCCTTTTTTAAAGAATTTTTTCTTAGAGGCGATCAATATTATAATTTTTCATGATTTTTTTAAAGCCAAGGCTTTCCGAGCCAAATATTTGCTTTGGGATCTTAAAAGTGACTTGTTATTTGATCAGGATGCTAACTGTGTGGCCGAATCAGATGTGGATTTTGAATAAGGGTCTGATTTAGACTGATAGTGACACTGACTAAATTGAATCTAGTGAAAGAAGTATTGGTATTGCTGATAGATTAAATGAAGGAGGCCATTCAACAAGGCCTGCTGCAGTTGAAATTTGTGACTTGATAGGAGTTCAAATGTGTGTATTCCGTAAGATGTTTTGATAAAAACATTTAATGAAGTAGCAAATTTATATCAGTGTGTGGTGGTAAGGGCAGGGGGAGGCAACACTGGCCAGTTTCATAAATCTTTTTTTTTTTTTTTTTTTTTTTACTCAAATATAAGTCAGGGATACGTATTTTAAGGTCCATAAGTGAAAACATTTCTCTACTTATACTCGAGTATATACAGTACTTACATTTTGCCATCTGTTTTTCCCTCCAGTAGACTGTCGGTTTTAGATATGGTTAATTGTCATATGTCAGTTTCAGCATAAATATTGTTAAAAATATTGTCCTTTATTAAATCAGAGAATTATAGCATAAAGTATTGTCATTTATTAAATTAAGAGTAAGTTTTGTGAATATGTTTACTGTTTGTGATTATTGTGCAGAAAGTAACACTATCAACATTTGATATCATTCCCATTTACTGTTTACAGGTTGAGGTTAGAGCCAAAATGATTGAGGCCAAATTTCACAAGGAAAAGCTAACTTTGCAGCAGAAACATGATGCAGATGTACAAAAGGTACATACAAAAACCGAAAATGCCAAAATGTTGTTGATACAGAGCGTCAAGAGTCACAGCTAAATAAGACAAAAGTGATTATCTCACTTCTATAAAGCTGTTAAAATATGTGGAAGAGGTTATTGCATGTTCTGATGGCTCAGATTTTTATGTCGCTCACTTCAGAAATTAAACCAAATGTTTGTATTTCAATAACTGATTTGAGACAGTAATACCATGGTTTACACTTCCAAATGTATCCCTTTGACATCCACAAATAAGGCATCCATTGTCTTCTTTCTTGGTTATGATGCCCATGTTATATCCTTCATTTTCTTCATTAGCGCCCATTTGAACTAAAGTATTAAGGTGAGGTAGTCCTATAGCAGATTCAGCCAGCCGTAGGGGAGTGAAGTGTTCGAGACTTCACTATACTAGGTCCAGCATCGAGAGGTGGGGTGACCAGTTCCCTCCCTCGCCGCCTTTTCCTTCCCTAACTCAAGAGCTAAAGTCAGGTACCCATTTACAGCTGGGTAGACTGGAGCATGATTCTTCTTCTTCTTCTTGCGATCGCATCTTTGATGATTACACCGTCAGACGAGTTCTCATGATGAATTCGACTGTTGTTTGAAGTTCCTCTTTAACTCCATATAGCTTTGAGTTTAGTGTTGAGTCATTGGGCCAGTATATCTTTCTTAACTGGTCATACAGAGGACAGTCCTGTAGAACATGCTCAGCAGTTTGTTCGTTTAATCCACATGTGCACAGTGGTGAACCAGACAATCGTAGCTTGTGCATGTGTTTATTCAGTTTGTTATGCCCTGTCCTGAGTCGAAAAATAGTTATCTGTCCCTGCCGGTCGAGAGTGTGATAGTCGTCTTTGGGTTGGTTCTGTTCTCTTCTGATAGTCTGGATAGCCCTCTTTTTCTCAAAGTATGTGACTTCATTATCTTCTTGTTCACACTCTCCTCCCTCCTTTGCAAGTCCATCTGCCCTTTCATTTCCGGGTACACCACAATGAGATGGTACCCACTGAAGTATGGTTCTCTTTTTGGCAGCTACCTTGTTTAGTTCATTTCTCAGATGCGGGAGTTTACCACCCTTGAGAGCTTGCAAGGACAGACAGTGCATCTGTGAGGATGACTACCTGGTGGCAGTCAGAGTTGGTGTTATAAATCATATTTGCAGCTTGCTCTAGAGCTTGAACCTCAGCTGTATAGTTGGAACAGAATTTACCAGTGAGAATGTGCCTAGTCTCATAGTGGTTGTCAAGATATGAGATAAAGATACCAGCACCTCCATTCCTAACAGCATTAGTTGCTGATCCATCTGTATAGGCATGTATCCATGATTGATCGGGATAGCTTTCTTGGATCACACTCAATGTAGCAGTTCGTTTTTGCAGATCATTATACTCACATCCACTTGTGAGACCACTGACTGATGTATTAATTTGGAGGGCACTGCTGGCCTGCTCCCATGGTACAGGGTATAGGGTGGGCTTCAGTGGTGTTGTCTTCATGGATAGGTCTTCTTGATGCTGTCTTATAAGTCTTTTCCCCCGATGCACAAAGCTGCTATGCTTTTAGACGTCCCAATGCCAGATCATCTAGTCTTGCCTTCATTGGGTGCATTGGCATACTGTTGTACTTTTCCATCTGGATCATGGTTTTTGTGTCTCTTCTATGGGACAATGTCTGTAATCCAGCAAACCTTCTGCATCTCTGTTATTGGTGTAGTTTTCATGGCTCCTGTAATGAGCCTGAGAGCTTGATTTTGCACCTTGTCCAAAGACTGCAGATGTGAGTTAGCAGCTGATGACCATGCTGCTGAGCTAAACTCTAAGTGTGGTCTTATTACTCCATTATAAATCTTCTTTAGATTTCGTTCATTTGCTCCCCAGTTGGTACCTGCTAATTTTCTGAGTATGCCTAGTCGTCTTCGGGCCTTTCCTTCTGCATTTTCAATCTGCTTATTCCATGTAAGCCTTTGGTCAAATGTCACCCCAAGATAGGTGGGGTAGCTTTCTTCCTTGATCACGGTTGTCCCTAGGTGTATGTTAGCTGATTTGTCCTTGGGGGCGAGGGAGAACAGTGTTGTGGAGGTTTTGTCTGTGTTTATTGTTGGAGCATGATGATACAGTGAATTGAACCCGGTACCTTTGCTGCAAGAGACCAATGCTCTAACCACTCTGTCAGTCGGACGCTCAACTAAGATATAACATTTTTTTAAAAATTTCGTCATCATCGTCACAATAGTACCCTCATCAGACAAGTGTTTCTGCGCTTATATATGGGTAAAATGTCACAGTACAGATTGTAATACAGACTGATAAAATATAATAATACAGCAAGACCTGTCCATAATGAAAACAGTAATTTTTAAAGGGTTAAGCCTGTTTCATGGCTGCAAGATGGTATTGTTATGAATGTATCTTGTCTAATTCTGGTGAGTTAGCTATGGTCATGGTGCAGCTATTCATGGGACACCTCTTCTGATGCTGTTAAGCCTTCACAAACAATGCATAGATTCTGAATGGGCTATTTTCCTGAAATTACCTCCCCATAGATTTTTATAGGGGGGCGTGACATAATTTCAGGAAGTAAACTGAAAAATTCTATTTATTTGCTGTCGCTGGCTATGTATTTTTTGTCTCATCTAATTCAGATCTTAAACTATATTAACCCATCTCGTACCCATCAGTCTGTCTTTTCATGGATCATCCACCATTTCTAGTTCCTTTTGGTTTTAAAATGATATGCACGTACGGGACCCCAAGATGCAGCAATAGTGAATGCAGTCAGCGACCCATAGCTGTACTGCTTGCATCAGGACCAGCGAACCAGAGCTGGTCAAGACCACACTCCACCTCCACGTGGTGGTCCTGGAAACAGTCTGCAGCAGTGCAGTCTGGCTGAGCGAGTGCGGATCGCAATGGGAAGGCAAACCCGGTCCCTAAAAAATGCCATGCTGAAGTCGGATGTGTCGACCGAAAGGTGCAGATATCACAGCTTAGGCGTAAACAGACACAACGCAACCATCGTCCTTTTCAGGGCGAACGAGGAAGAAGAAGAAGAATATGCACGTACTGTTTATAAGCTGTCATTTAGGTTCCACACTGAACAACAGCTGATAAATAGTATATTCTTCCCAAAGCTTTGCTATCGATGCCTTTATTAACTAAAACACAGTTTTTTCTTTTCTTTGTTTTAAATATTTGTAATGAAAATAAAAATTGTCACAAGCTGTGTATATTATACCTGCTTGACGATTGACTATAGAAGTACTATGGTTAGCATGTTATTTTTCTTTGATATAAAAGTGCTCTCCCTCTACTTTTTGGTATAAATATTGTATTTTTTCTACGGTTTGTTTGCCGTTGAAACATTTTCTTCAACTGTATTATAATCTTACCTTATAGCGAATAAGCACATATAATAGGAAACTGATTGACAAGTGTATGAATTTTGATGTGTTGAATAGTCTGAATGTTAAATAATAAACAAAAATATTTTTTTTAAAAACTGAGATTTGTATTGCTTGACTCTGACTTCACATTAAAATAGAACCTAACTTTTTGTTTGTATCATTTACTTAAGTTTCATAATTTTCGAGGAAAAAAATCATGTCAGTGAAAGAATAATATTTTCTTTCTTCTTTCACTTTGTAATCTAAGTTGCCATAGAGGCACATATTTGTTAATATAGTACAGATACTTGAGTTGACAACAATGTAAAATGTTACAAAACTTCGAAGAATAAACATAAACCTCTACACCTCACGGTAGAAGGGGAACGACTAAGTAAGTAGTCACAAATTGTAAAAGGTCAAGAAGTACTTTATTTTTTACATGTAGATTGTCTGTTTTTTTCCGTAGTGAGATTCACTGTAACTTTCTGTTTTGTACTTTTTCCCCCCTACTCGTAGACCTAGTAATCTCAAAATTTCTTATTTAATCATAATATATGTTTATATTTTTATTTTATAACTGCTTTATTCATTATTTATTTATTTGTTCTGATTTTATACCCAACACTCTGGCCCCTCTGCACCAAAATTCATTTCTCAGTTCTGCTAGAGTTACATCCCCAGATCTCGATGCCATTGTTAATTTTTTTTTTTAAAGTGAAAAAGGAAATGTTTTTAATGACATTTAAACAAATATTATTTATAAGGGAAATATCCCTGTTCAATCTCTGATGGCTGCCATCAATGGTACCTATACCTTGTAGCGGTATGGCAGCTTGTGTACCCTGACAATCCCCAGAGCAATGCCAGTGGGAGTTTTACTCCTAGTAGGTTCAACCATGCTGGACTGGTCTGCGTGGGTAGGGGTCAGGCAAAAGCTGGTACCCTGGTCCTCCAGGTTGGGGGTTTTAGCACAGGGCCGACATCCCTGTCTATGTAAAAAATCGCACACGTTACGGAAACAGCAATAAATGAAAATACTTTGATGCGGGACGGACATGCGGAGTCTCAGGCTCGTATGACTGACAGTGGTGAAAGCCGAAAGGAAGCCACTGGCATGAAAACGAATGCCCAGACCGCAAAACACGAAACCAGAATTGGTTTTTGGAATGTCAGAACTATGAATGAGGCAGGAAAGCTGAGACAGATCACAGCAGAGATGAGGAATTACAAACTACATATCCTGGGAATAAGCGAGAGCAGGTGGACAGGGATGGGGAGAATAAAAACAGCCACAGGGGAAACAGTACTTTATTCTGGTAGAGAGGACGGTCAGCACAACGAAGGTGTAGCCATTATCCTTAAGAAAGGAATGGAAAGGTCTCTACTGGAATGGAAACCCATTAACAACAGACTAATAAGAGCAAGACTGAGAGGGAGATTCACCAACACCACAATTATACAATGCTATGCACCAACAAATGACAGCGATGAAGAGATCAAGGATGAGTTCTATCAACAGGTACAAAAGGAAATGGAAACTGTACCCAGGTACGATCTCATTATAGTAATGGGAGACCTAAATGCGAAAGTTGGAACACATAATAATTATAACAAAAGAGTAATGGGGAAATGCGGCAGTGGAACAGTAAATTCTTCTTCTTCTTCTTCGTTCGCCCTGAAAAGGACGGTGGTTGCGTTGTGTCTGTTTACAACGTAGCTGTGATATCTGCACCTTTCGGTCGACACATCCGACTTCTGCACGGCATTTTTTAGGACCGGGTTTGCCTTCCCATTTCGATCCACACTCGCTCAGCCAGCCTGCACAGCTGCAGACTGTTTCCAGGACCACCACGTGGAGGTGGAGTGTGGTCTTGACCAGCTCTGGTTCGCTGGTCTTGACGCAGGCAGTCAAGCTATGAGTCGCTGACTGCGGTCTCTATTGCTGCGTCTTGAGGTCCCGGAACAGTAAATGAGAATGGGGACAAATTAATAAGCTTCTGCAGTATTAACAACCTGGTCATTGGAGGAAGACTTTTTCAACACAAAGAAGTGCACAAGTTAACATGGGAATCACCAAACGGACGAGACAAAAACCAGATAGATCACATAATGATCAATGGCAGATGGAGACATGCACTACAAGACGTGAAAGTAAGAAGAGGCGCAGATGTGGGAAGTGATCACCACCTAGTAGTAGCAAGACTGAAGGTGAAACTCAGAGCTGCTGGACCAGTTGCAGTCAAACAGAAAAGATATAACATCACGAAACTTAAGGACCCCCTCACCAGAAAAGCGTTCATGGTCGACGTAAAGAGACGATATCTGATTACCAAAAGCCAGGAAAGAACAGAGACTGACGATGTGGACCAGAAATTCAACACCATCTCAACAATATACAAAGAAAGCAGCAAGTCATGCTTGGGATTCCAGGAAAGAAAGAGCCAAGACTGGATAATACCAGAAACGCTAAACACCATAGCGAAGAGAAAGGAAATGAAAAGGAAGAAAACAGAAGCTAAGTCTCCCAGATTAAAGGCAATATATAGTGAACAGTACAGTCAGCTGGACAAGGAAGTAAAACGTCAAACCCGTGCTGACAAAAGGACATTTCTGGATGACCTTGCAAGACAGGCAGAAGAGGCAGCACTGAGAAATGAACAAAGCACAGTTTATAAAATAACTAAAGCTATCAGTGGAAAACGAGGTGCAAACAACATAACGTTAGTAAGAGACAAGCAAGGAAATCTCATCACCACAGCACAGGGGCAGGAAACAAGATGGGCAGAGCACTTCAGAGAAACACTGAATAAGGAACCACCAGAGACTCAGCTGAATGTTCCTGAGGCTGAAAGTGACTTAGACGTAAATACAGACATTCCACGAAAAGAAGAAATTATCACAGCTATCAAAGGGCTAAAAAATGGAAAAGCGCCTGGTCACGACAATCTGAATGCTGAGCTATTCAAGACAGACCCTGAACTAGCAGCAGAAACTATTAGAACCACTATTTGCACAAGTCTGGGAAACTGAGACAACACCAACAGAGTGGAGTAAAGGAATAATTGTCAAATTGCCCAAGAAGGGCGACCTTGCAGACTGCAACAACTGGAGAGGAATTACCCTCCTCTCAGTTCCCAGCAAAATACTAGGCAGGATAATCATCCAGAGAATTTCAAAAGCAGTTGACCATAAACTGAGGAAAGAACAAGCGGGGCTTCAGAAAGAGCAGAAGATGTGCAGATCATATATTTACCCTCAGGAACATTATAGAGCAGTGCTCAGAATGGCAGAGACAGCTGTACATTAACTTTGTTGATTTTGAAAAGGCTTTCGACAGCATACACAGGGACAGCCTATGGAAAATTCTGAGGGCTTATGGAATTCCCAGCCGCATTGTTTCCATTATAAAAAGCCTCTATTCTAACTTTACGTGCAGTGTTGGATCGAGTAATGTAACTTTCGAAGTGAAAACAGGAGTAAGACAGGGATGCCCCTTATCAACAACATTATTTTTGACAGTCATAGATTGGGTGATGCGCCAGACAACAGAGGGCAGTCCAAGAGGTATTAGATGGACAACGTTTTCTACACTGGAAGATTTGGAATATGCAGATGACATTGCACTACTCGCGCATTCACACCAACACATTCAAGACAAAACCGATAGACTGAATAAGTATGGCCAGCAGGTTGGCCTGAACATCAATTTGAAGAAGACAGAGGTCATGACACTAAATGTGGGCAATCCTGAGCCAGTAACAGTAAGGAACCAGAAATTAGAACAGACAGACACATTTACTTACCTAGGAAGCATAGTAACACCTGACGGCGGAACAAGCAAGGACATTAACAACAGAATGAATAAAGCGAGAACAGCCTTTGCTGTTCTCAACAACATTTGGAAATCTTCCCAATACAGCACAAACACCAAATTAAGACTGTATGAGAGCTGTGTACTTTCTGTGCTTCTCTATGGTGCGGAATGTTGGAGAGTAACAGAGAAGGAAATGTCGAAACTGTCCTCCTTCCACACAATCTGCCTAAGGAAAATTCTCCGAATCTTTTGGCCAAACACCATCAGCAACCAAGAACTACTTATTCGGAGTAACCAGAAGGACATGCACACCATCATAGCTGGCAGACGCTGGAGTTGGGTTGGCCATGTCCTCAGAAGGGACCCTGATACCATCACAAGAACAGCTATGCTATGGACCCCCGAGGGAAAGCGAAAGAGAGGCCGACCAAAAACAACTTGGCGGAGAACTGTGGAAGCTGAGATGCAAAGAATGAACCACAGTTGGGGCACTGTATGAAGGATGGCCGCCGACCGAGCAAAGTGGAATCAATTTGTTGCTGCCCTACAAGATGCCACCAGGCGTGATGGCCGCTGACTGCTTTGACGGTTGGCGGTTATGGATCAAAGAAGAAGAAGAAGAAGAATCTCTGATGGTTGATAATTAACTCTTTGACTCCGCAATTTTTTTCCACCCTGTGCCATAATTTTAATTCATGATAGACTAAAAACAACGCTCAGAGCGTTGTTTTGGCATGGGTGTCAAATCTGACCAGCACTCTGAGCGTTGTTCCGGAGCCAAAGAGTTAAGATATATAGAAAATTAGAGTCGGGTATCCATTTTCACTTGGGTAGACTGGAGTATAATGCTTCTTGGTTTCAAAACCAATAACTTTGCCTCAAGAAACAACTTTGCCACTTGACACTCATGTACAAGGTAACCGTATGATTTTAATGTATAATCAATTTGTTTATCAACTTAAGTGTTTCTTGTGCACATGTTTTTAAACTGATCTTCCATTGCAGATTCTTGATCGTAAAAACACAGAAATTGAAGACATGAAAAATCATTACAGAGCAAAGAACAAAGAAGTGGAGGAGACGATTGGAAAACTAGAAAGAAAAGGTCTGAAGGCAGATTTAATTTGTGTTTTAATTTCTTGATTATTTACAATGCAGTTATTTAATTTGTAATTATTTTATGCTTTTAATGTATGTCTTTATGCATTTTTTATTTATTTTTTTGCCTAGCTTGCCTTATTAGAATTACTCTGGAGGGTCTTGTTATTAGTTTTTATATGGTGTATTGCTTTTGGTCTATTGAGTTTCCTAGTGTTTATTTATGGTTATACTAAATATTAAATACATTTTTAAACTTTATTTTTATATTTCATAAATATTTCTCTTTTTTTTTTCTTTCCATTTTTCCTTATTAATATTATTCTACTCAGTTCATGAATTAAAAAAAAAAATTTGTGATTCATTTCTTTGGTTTTATAGTTTTCTTGATTAATATTACCTGTATAATTATTATTATTTTGTTAGCAGAGTGGGTCTTTAGTTATGTCATAACTAAGGTACATAAGGTAAAGTGTATCAGGAATTGAGAATTTTGAGGCACTTTGATTCCTGGTTTTTAGAGAGGAGTGCAACCAGGTGCTGTGATTTTGCTGCACCCAGCTTCTGGTATGTGACCAGGACAATTAATGGTTATGATTCCTGACTATTCTGTTCTGCATATATTGTATTTTGGTCTCCTTCTATTTCTCTTGCACTGGCTATTCCAGAATAAGGACTGCCTTGTATTGCTATCAGTTGGTTTCCTCAGTGTGTGTGTCCTTTCCAATACCAACATCTTTTCCTAGTTCCACTATATTAGACTTATTCTGATGCATGGAGGCATATCTGGAGTTATCCTTAGATGACCACCAGCTATGCACAATGCTATAATATGTAGATTTTGATGCGAACCTCAGTCTGTTAGGCTAATTACCCGCTCTTTGGCTCTTGAAAGCATCCACACACTTCCAGGGATTCCCTCTGTGGTGAAGCATGTTGAGAATCCAGCATTGCACACCAAGCTTGAATGAGTCACTTGAGCCCCAGACGTAACTCTGGCTTTTACGTGGTTGCCTGCATGCAGCAGGATCTCACTATGGAGGAGCTGAGAAGTGGCTCTGTGTAGGATGTGATGATTTTTTAAGAGATACCTGAACCAGAGCACAGTATTTTAGCTCTGCATATTTGGAGAGCCCCATTGGATGGTGAGGAATGGACAGTAATGCCACATGCTTCTTCCTCCTAGTTTGGGACCAGATGTGATGATCCTTTAAATACAAGCCAAGCTGGAGAAACTGAAGCTCATGACTTCAACTCAACATATTTTGGAATGGCAGAGAAATGCCACAGAAAAAGCCTAGATCTACAGTGTAGATAATACCTAGGACTCTTCAACTTGGTATTGGCTGCAAAAGAGCGAAAAGCTCAGCAACCCTAGTAAAACAACAACAATAGACTCATTATAATGATCAGATTGCCTCCTTTTGTAATGCTTTAAATAGTTTCCTATCATGTGTAATTCAGTCTCAGTTGACAAGTCCTCTCATCAGTGTTTCTCATTTTGTCTTGCATCTTATGAAAAAGAACAGCCATGTTGTCAGCAAAATTTAGGTCATTGAGTTGTTTTGTCAGAGTCCACTCAATTTTATTCCTTTTGGTTGGTGTCGTTATTTTTATAGTCCAAGCTAGAATTTTGTTCTAATATTATGCACGATGTGCCAACTGGTCTATACAGGATCGGTTTTTATCCCCTGTCACTCATTCATCACTTTTCAACTGCCTAAGGAGCATAGGCCTTCAACAAACTTATGCTAGGTCTTCCTGTCCTGTGCCATCAGCTCAAGGTCTTTCCATGTCTACTTTGTCCTCTTCATGTTTGTCTCCAGTTCTCTTTTCCATGTGTTCTTTGGTCTTCCTCTACCTCTTTTACCATGGGGGATTCCAGAAAAAAGACTGCCTGGTAATGCAGTCGATAGGTTTCCTCAATGTGTGTCATATCCATCTCCAGCATCTCATCTCTCGTTTCACTGGCGCTTGTCTGGTTCTTGTCATCAGTTCCATATTAATGGTCTTGTCGTATAATTTGGACCAGATTTCTTTTGATTTCCATATACTTCCCAGTGCAATGAGAACTTCTCTGGCTTTTTGTATTCTTATTTCGATATCATTCTCTTTCCCTCCAAGTGTATCAACTGTCAGGTAGGCCCACAAAATGATGTATGATATCTCTGGATCATTCCCCAACACTTAATGAAACAATTGAAAAAATACAGTACGGAAAAATAAGTGAAGTATAACAAGGTTGTGGTACCAGTAACAAAAACTATTTACATATTAAATATCTGCCAATAACACCATATTATTTTTTGAAATTATTTTATAGTGCAAACTTTGATGAAGGAGACTGAATTTATCAGACAGTCCAAAGATAAAGAGATTTCAGAGCTGAAGAAAATAGTAGAGGAATCAAATGAGGCCAGGAGAAGTGAATTTGAAAAAAGGGTAGGTTCATCTTTTAGAATTAGAAGTCATAAAGAAATACCTAATAAATGAAATTTTTTACTCATTTATTCTCATCTGAACTGGATATAGATTATTGGATTTCTGGTTTAATGGAATTTATTTACAATTTTAGCTAAAAATTTGGAAAGTTTTGCAATAAATCATCTTCAGTCCATGTTTTCTGTTTATTCTAATCGTTAGTCATCATCATCATCACATCACCCTTCAGCTTCTCAAGGAGCTCAGGCCTTCAATAATCTTATGCCAAGTCTTCCTGTCCCGTGCCATCAGGTCTAGGTCTTTCCATCTCTTCTTCATCCCCGTAATGCTTTTCTCCAGTTCTCTTTCCCATGTGCTATTTGGTTTCCATCTACTAATCTTACCCTTTACTTGTTATTGCTTACCCTGTACTTGTTATTGCTTACCCCCATAAACTGACTTCGGCGTATGATTTGATTAGAAAACATGATAAAACTTCTGTGATTAAATCAAAATCAGTCAGCAGTTTAAAAAAAAATAAATGAATGAAATTATAGGCTGCAATGACTTGAAGGTGAAATAGTCAACAAGTGAGTGATCACCATTGGCATATTTGATGGACTGAAAAAAATTACCCCAAAAAAACTAGGCTTTTCCTTGTTATTTGCAGCTTCATGATGTAATGGCAGAATTTGAGCAGGTAAAGTTTGAGCTTCACAGACAGCATACTCAGAACATTCAAGAGATCCTTGATGACACCAACAGTAGGCTGCAGCGCATGGAAACTGAGTACAATCAACAGACCACTTCTTCAGTGAGTATTGTAAGGGGGTTCCCGTTACACCCCCATTGAGGCATATTGGGAATATGGTGTTAGGCCCATATTTTCTTGACCAATGCAAGGTGATTATGAAAGCATAAAATCAGTAATTAAATACTCGAGATAAAAACTTTGTGTGATAAAGGCAATTTCTTAATCTTAAAACAAAGCATTAGAAACTCAAGGTGAGTAAAGAATTTTTAAATGAATCACTACAAACTTCTTCCAGAATACTTCCTTTTTAAAACTTTGGTCCTGTTGTCAGATAGTGGCCTTGTCAGCCATTGTCTGCTCCTCTTGCCTCCAGTCTTCCATCAATAAAAAATGTATGTCTTTTGAGACATTCAGTGTGTCAGTGAATTTCTTTTCTTTATTTCATTGAGCAGCTTCTGTTTGGAACACTGGCCTCTTGCGACAGAGCTGCTGGGTTCAAATTCTGGAAGCGTCACGCTGCTGTCCACCCAGCTGTAAATGAGCAACTGACTCTGCTGTTGAATTAAGGAAGGCAATGGCATCGAGGAAGGGAGACTTACTATAGTGAAGTTTTTAACACTTCACTCCCCTACAACAGTATCAGCTATGAGACTACCTTTACCATTAATGAGATTTGGTTCAGATTAATAAGTAGTTCTCTTCTTTAAACTGTTTCCTCTTGAAGAAGCCACTGTAGAGATGTTTCCGGTCTTCTTAATATTGTCAAAGATAAAATGTGTCTTTTATTTCAGACAAATTTGATCAAAGAGTTGGAGTCCAGAGTTCAGCAACTCATGAATGACGTGGACAACACATTAAGTCAGAGATCAGCAGTAGAAAGGGAGAAGAATGAGGCTTTAGCCAAATATGAGAAGCTGGCAACAGCGTATGAAAGACTGAAAGACAAGTGAGTTAACTCTGTAACTCTGAGTTATCTGCTAGGGCAGGCATCCTCAGTTGTTGTGTATCTATAGATATCGTCATCGTCTTTGTCATCATCGTCAGTCATCATCATCATAATCTTTTTCACTCCCTATGGAATATGGAGCTACCACTGCAGGTGGTCTCCCCTTGCAAGAAGCCTACGCCGTCCAAGCAACTGTTCTTACAGTGGTGGTTTCTATACCACTTAGTTATACATGGTAAGGTTGCCAGTCCCATGCAATAACCTCATATTAGTCGTCTCGTACGACGTGTCTGAGGGAGCAGTAATCCTTTTGATTCGTTGTCTCATCAGAGACCCCCAGGAAATATACAGGGGCATCCATAGAATACCTTGGGATATAAGAGTAAGTCACAGGCTTGAACAAGTTAACCTAATTATTGAGGGCATTAGCGCACTAAGTGAGGGTCTGCAGGGACAGTCTGCCCCAGGTGACAGTTAGGAAGGGGGTGCCATTGGACACTATTATGACAGTCTGCTTCTTCCATCCTTAGCCATCAACCGGCAAAGCAGTATGTGGCCAGTACGCCTAGTGGCGTCTTAGGGCAACAACAAATTGATCAATCTATCGCTGTTTCCACCACGCCTAGTGGCGTCTTTGTGGAACAAAAACAGACCAAACAATCTATCATTGTTTCCGTAATCAGATTGGTTGGCAAGCAGGTGATCAGCCCACTGTGCGAAGTTTTTACGGGATGGGGTAAACAGCCCCATGCCCATACCCTCCTTAGTCGCCTTTTACGACATGCGTGGTAGGGTGCAGTGTTACTATTCTTTGCTCCCCTTTCGGGCCCCGGTAACACACGGGTGTATTATGACAGTACTGTACTATTTATAAAATTTAACATAATCTAGTATATTATTCTGTATGTTTTATGGGGCGTGCCACAGGAAGGCTCTACACCGGATGCCAGATATGTTACGTATGCCCCTGATTATGATTACAACGCTATCAATGAGATGGCAAAATTGGCAAGAATGTTGTAAATATAGTACTTTAATAAAAAATTTAAAAACAATCAAACTTTGTTACATTAAAAGTGACTTCCTGTATGTTACATTGTAGAGATGGGCAAATCGACACACTCTGCTGTATCGAGACATTCGGCACAGTGATTTAAACTGTATCGACACAACAGCACTTTTGCCCGTGTTGGGACAAGTCTCTAGCAATAGACAGTATACATGAAGTGTGTGAGACAATCTCCACCGTTTTTCTTGCGCGGTACTGACGTGCTGTCTGCTTCGACTATCGTGTGTGAAAATCTATGTCGTTTCGTGTGACCACAATTCAATATTTTTACACAAGTCTTCATTATGATGAAATAAAACGGAGATATGATGATAGCTGCAGTATATGTGAAAATAATAAAAAACAACAATAATAATAACAGTAATAATAACACATGATATCAAACTAGAGTAAGCTAGTTTTGGTAGACAATGATTCAAATCCACACCGAGTACACAGATATCAGCAGAGCTAATAAAGTGTCCATTATAAAAAAAAAATTATGACTTGTTTGATGTTCCATACTATCTATGAACGCCTAATGTACCGGACGCTTGACTCAAATTTGACAAGGCCCACGGAAGGTGAGACAGTGTGCCTCTTTGTAAAACAGCGAGGCAGACAGGAACTGAAACTGTTTCGAAACAAGAAGCAGGCTGTGTTTCGAATCTGTCGGACTCGGCGCTGTTTCGAAGCATTGTTTCGACACACACACACACACACACACAGTAGCCATCTCTATTACATTGGAAGTGACTTCCTTTGTGTTTGTAAATAATTTGTGAACAAAATTGCTCCAAACTTTTACAAAACAGCTACTGAATTGTCAGTTACACTTACAAATTGATGGCACAATATTCATTTTTAATGGAAGATATTTTGTAGTTTATATATATATACAAGGGGATTGGCATAAGTCTTGGGCCTGACCATGAAGGACATGTCACAGAGAGCTGAAATTTTGTATAGTGTTTATTCCTTTTCAATATAGCCACCGTCTGAATTGACACACTTCTGCATCTCTGCTTGACCTTGAAAAGACCTTGGGAGTAGAACACCCTATTTTTCAAACTAAACCAGCCATCACATGCCAGTATAACCTCTTCATCGCTGTCAAAATGATTTCCTTTTAGCTGTTTTTTAAGATTTGGGAATAGAAAAAAGTCTGATGGAGCCAAATCTGGAGAATATGGTGGGTGTGGAAGAATTTCAATATTCAAATCGTTGGTATATATATATATATATATATATATATATATATATATATATATATATATATATATATATATATATATATATATATATATATATATATATATATATATATATATATATATATATAGAACCTTATGTTTTCCGCAGTATAAAAGTTACATGTTTGTAAAAACTGTTCAGCTTGCCTGTATACCATGCTATACTTCAGTGTCATAAGATCAAACGATTGCATCTGTTTGAAAACTTACGCTTTTTAGATCCTGGAAGATGGCTTCATGACTTCTATTCATCATCATCATCATTTTCCTTTTCATTCCCTGTGGAACATAGAGCCGCCACGGCAGCTGGTCCTGCTTGCAGGAAGCCTGCACCAAGCTTTCACATCCTCTTACAGTGGTGTTTAATGTAGCAATTTGTTTTACATGATAAGCTTGCCAGCACCATGCACAACCTCATGTCAGCCATCTTGTACGACATACCTAATGGAGCATTTGTCCTATTCTTTGTTTGTTTCATAAGTGACCCGCTGGAACGACCCAGGGCTGTCGATTTTAGTAGTATAGGTGAATTCGTGGGGGGCCACCTTCCTGTACTTGGCAAGATCACATTTTTAATTTATGCAGTCCGACATTTCCATTTCCAGAATGTGCAAGCTAGAGAGGGACCACCAGACAGCACAGGAAGCCCATGAGCTTGAGCTGCGGAGTTTGAAAAGCAAAGCTGAAGCAAGCCTAGAGTACATGAAGCAAGAACATACATTGGCAGCTAGCAAGGTACACTTACTGGTGTTCATTATCAATCAGTCTTCGTCGTTCGCTCTCAAATAACCACTTTGAGCGGATAATATGTTGTCATCATTCAGTGATGCATATGTTCTTGCTTGTTTTCTTATTTCTGTTTTTTGTGTGTCTAATCCACAAATATTTATAAAGCGATAAGAAGAATAACCTATAGTTTCTGGGGGGGTCTCTGAATAGACAAAGAAAGAATAGGCCCACTGCACAGGCATGCTCCAGTCTACCCAACTGTAAATGGGTACCTGACTCTGCTCATGCATTAGGGAAGGCAAAGGGCAGCGAGGAAGGAACTGGTCACTCCACCTCAAAAAAGAAAGCTTTACCTAGTATGGTGAAGTCTCTAACACTTCACTCCCATACCACATTATCTGTTATGAGACTACCTTACCCACAAGCATGTCGTACAAGGTGACTAATATGAGGTTGTGCGTGGGGCTGGCAGCCTCATCATCTTAAACACAGTGCCACAGAAACCACTGTTGCAAGAGCATAAACATGCTTGCCGCAGTCTTCCTGCGAAAAGACCAGCTGCAGTCGTGTCCCCACGCTCCGTCGGAAGTGCAAGGAAGAATGATGATGATGGATAAGACGAATAGAATTTAACAAATCAATAATCGACAAAAATTAATTCAGTGAGAGCTATTTTAAATTTTATATATAAATATATATATATATATATATGGTCCTCTGTCATATATGAAACATAATACTCTTAGTCATTGATGCAGGCACAAAAGAAATAAAAACTAAGTTGTATTAAAATAAGAGTTTGTAGAGAAGTGCTTATACTCGCCACCCTCAAATAAAACCCATAGGAACATCCTAGAAATGTTGCAGCATGAAAAAACAATACAAAATGAATATGCATGGTGTCCTAAAAGTAATGATCCTTAACCTTGGTAGTGTAGTCACGTTGTTTTCTCATAATGCTGATAGCAGAAGTTGTGAGTCATGTTGGTTTCTCATGATGCTGATCAACAGAAGTTACAGAAATAAAAGAAACAACTTCCTGGTTGAGCAGCTCATTTGTCCTTCATTATTTATGTGGAAGTTTTTTTCATCTGCAGCCAACAACAAATATATTCTATTTCTGTGGGGAACACTTTGGAACCTTGGTAGAAAAGAAAACACTTTTGAAGTTAGATATGATAGACATGGTAGTCTGTTATAGAAGGAAAAATAAGAGGTGTAAGAAATAAAAAAGGTTAAAGAAAAAAGATAGAGAGAAAGAAATGATTGAACAATGAATGAATGGATAAAACCATGAAGAACATTCTAGAGAGATTTTAAAAAAAAAAGTGAAGAGAAAAGGTCATTAAAGATAAGAAAAACATATGTAAAAAAAAATTTCAGTATAGCTTCTAGCAATAAAATATGGTTACATATTTCAATACTGGAACACATATTATTTAATTTGAAGTCTACAGCTTGTTTGCAAATATGGGAAACTATATGGGACCTCGAGGATGACCCAGAGTTTGCTGGGAGGACATCCTTAGACAATCTCTGAAGGACCGAGGACTAGATTGGAACCAGGCCAGGAGGAAGGCAGCTGATAGGATAGTATGTTGCACTCTCTGGCAAACTTCTACATCTCAGGTTTGAAGAGGAACGACTAAGTAAGTCAGCTTGTATGAAATACTGCAGTATTGATTTATTTCAATTCTGTCATTCTTTTATTAGCCCTGTGTTGTTACTGGGGGTCTACACATAGAGGCATATCTGGAGTCATCCTTATATGACCACCAAATAAGCCCAGTGCTATAGTATGCAGATGTGGAAAGGAACCTGTCTGTGAGGCTAATTGCACCCTCATTGACTCTTGAAAGCATTCACACACACATCCAGGGATTCCCCCTGTGGTGAAACTTGTTAAAACCAAGCATTGCACACTAAGCTTGGAGAAGTCACTTGAGTCCCAGATGTAGCTCTGGCTTTTGCCTGGTTGGCTGCATGCAAGAGGATCTCCCTGTGGACTCATGATAGGCAGAGGCATCTGAGATGTGGCTCTGTGAAGGACGTGACAATTCCATGTGAGAGGCCAGAACAAGAGCACAGTATTTTAGCTCTGCATAGTTGAAGAGCCCCCTTGGATGGTGGGGAATGCACATTATGACACACACTTCCTACTCCTAGCTTGGGACCAGATGTGATGATCCTTTAAATACAAGCCAAGCTTGAGAAACTCGAGCTCATGACTTCAGCTCAACATGTTTCAGAATGGCAGAATAGCCACAAGAAAAGCCAAGATCTACAGTGTAGATAATACCAAAGAGTTTTCAACTTGGTATTGGCTGCTAAAGAATGAGAAACTCAGCAGCCCTAGTTAAACAACAACTGGAGGTCTCTGAGTAGTCAAACAAAGAGTAGGTCTACAGCTCTGTCTGGCGTGTCATAAAAGGCAACTATTATGAGGTTGTGTATGGGGTCTGGCAGCCTCATGACTTAAAATAAATTGCTACAGAAACCACTTCTGCAAGAGCACATGGATGTTTTAGGGCAGGCTTCCTATAAGGAGGCCAACTTCAGCGTTAGCTCCATGCTCCACAAGGAGCAAAAAAGAAAATGATGATGCTGCTGATGATGAGTCTTTCATTAGCCTTCAACATCCTGTGGAGCACAGGCCTGTGCCATACCCTCGAGGCCTTTCCATGTTTTCTTTATCCCTTTAATGTAGGTCTTTGAGTTCCCTTTCTCCATGTGTTTTTTTAGGTTTCCTTCTGTTTCTCTTACTCTGGGAGTTTCATAGCAAGGACTGCTTGTAATACTATCAGCTGGGTTTCCTCAGTGTATGTCCTATTCAATCTCACCTTTTTTTGTTGCACTTGTTTCTTCCCATTAGTTTCTCGTTGGTGATCTTGTCAAACCATTTGAAGCTGCCTGTTCTGTACAAGCTTCCTTTAATGAAAGTCTGTTAACTTCTTGGTTCTCATTTTGATTTATTTTAATGTTGGATCAGAATTGAACAATCTCTGGAAAGCTGCACAAATAGTCACTTACCGTCATCATCATAGTCATCATCATCCATCATCATCAATCATCATCATTGTTTTTCTTCTTTGCACTCCTTATGGAGTATGGAGCCACCACTGCAGGAAGCCTGCACCAAGCAGCCACATGTGGTTGCAACAGTGGTTTATGTGGCAGATTGTTTTACATAATAAGATTGCGAGCCCCATATACAATCTCATATTCATCCCTTGTACAATATGCCAGAGTGGTGTAGTAGTCCTGTTCTTTGTTTGTCTTCAGAGACCCCCTGGAGCTATACAGAGCTTTCTAGCAGTATGCTGAAAAGTTATTAGCCATAGGGAGCCATGCTGGTGTAATGGTTACCACACTGTGCTGGCGATAGGGTGAACCTGGTTTGAGCCCTGGTGAGAACATTTGAAGTCATTAGAAAATAACAGTCCAGAGTTCTGTAATCAGCTACTTGATTGTGAAAAACAGTCTCCAGTGTTCATTGTTCAGTATGAACATTGTTTTTTTTTTAATCATTGATGTATGCATAACTGTATTTGAGTTACTGTGGATAATTCCTTGTTGCTGTCAAGGCTGCAGACGCAGTATCAGAGCTGGAAGAGAAGGTTGATCATCTCAAGAAATCACTGAAGGATGCAGAAGACCATCGGCGTCAGCAGATCAGGGCAAGTACCAGCAGCAGTAGATGTCAGTGGTCTTACATGAGCAAACCTAATGCGATACAATCTATAAAAAATATCAGTATCAACAAATGAAAGAGCAGTAACATAAAAGAAGAACTATCCTGTCTTTATAAGCCCCATTATTAACGGACCTTTGAAAGTTTAACTCTTTAAGGATGTAGTGATTTCTCCATGTTTGATGCAAGCAATTTTCTGTCACCTTGAGTTTTCATATTGTCACTTGATGGTGATGACAATGACAATAGTATGGAGAGGTCTCTTGCGTGAACAATATAATGTGAAGACTTGTGTGTATGTTAAGTGTGAATGAATACTGATCAGTCTGGTTTTACGTGAGGGACATATATAGGTGGTGAGTCTGTCTCAGTGGGGTTTGTGTCAGAAAAACACAGGAGAATAGTTTGAGTGTTGAGTGAGTTTGGAGATTGAAAAGGTGAACGGAAGGTTGTTGTGTGTGGAGAGCCCAACTGGCTGGCTGTAATGTATGGCTGTAGTGTATTATTCTGAAGTGAAAGGAACGAGGATTACGATTTACAACATTTTGGTAATGGTGTTTTTCTGTATTTTTGGATATCAATGTTCATGACATTATTCATTATATTCTGTTGTGGGACTAAATTCCAGAGTTGGTCGTTCATTCAAGAATGAATGTATGATTTATAAGGACCTTTTCATCCCACTAGACATTCATACGTGCCATTAAACAGGTTGTGCCTCTCCTAGTACATACTATGCACACCCATCAACACCCACTACATGGTGTCACAGGAGAAGGGACAGCTTGTGTCACAAAAACTGTTAAAGTTTCAAGGTCGTTTCTTTCCAAGTTTTTTGAAAAGTATGGTAACTTTATACATAATTGTAAAGGAAACTGAACAAGGATTAATAAAATATAAAATTGGGGCAACACAAAACAAAAACTTAGTTCAAGTATACTAGCCCTGAAAACTAGCCTCCCATCACAAGAGTCTAGGAAAATTGGCCCTGAATACTAGCCTGTCGTTCTTTAAGAGTTAAGGGACAGAGGGCTAGGAAATGTAAGAAAACAAAATGGCACTTTGAGTCACTAGTGAAGGATGTAAGACAAGATATGAAGGCTAGGCAACAAACAAATTGATCTGAAATAACTGGAAAAATAAAACTGGGGATGCCCAGTCAAGGATAAAAGAGGATTGTGATTACAAAGAGGAATCTTAATGGCCATAAAAACGTTAAAGGATAAGATCAAAGAAAGAAACATATAATCTTAAGGAGCCAGCACAAATCGCAAAGTATTTTAAACAATATTAAGTTTATTAACACTGAAATTAGATTTCTCTACATTGCCAGCTCTTATTTTCATTTCCTTTGGCAACTGTGTGCCATTTCTGTATGTATACCTCTGATACCAGCATTTCAGCTGAAGGAAAAAAAAAAATTAGTAATAAGCTCCTGAATTTTGATTTTTGACTTAATAACAGTGTTATATAGATCCAATCCTGACACATGGAAATGGGTCATGGACAAATAATATGACAAGATACAAGTAGGAAAAGCACTGGAGGCTACAAAGGTTTTACAGAAGAGTGTTAAAAATACCATGGACAGCTGAAAAGAGTAATGAAGATGTCCTGAAGAGACCAATGCATAAAGGATGCTTATTTATCACATTAGAAAGAAGAAAGTAACAAGAAGAGACATGGTCCACAACCAGACGATACGTCAAGGCCTAAAATCCCACCCCCTGCAGACCAAAGTAGAACAGTCCCAACTAAGATGGTTTGGCCATGTCTGCAGAATGGGAGAAGATCGGCTACCGTGACAAGCATGGGAAACAAAGAGCCAGGGATCCAGACCCCCAGGATGACCCAGAGTCCACTGGGAGGACAACATTAGACAATCTTTGAAGGACCAAGGACTAGAATGGAACCAGGCCAGGAGGAAGATAGCCGATAGGATAGTCTGGCGCTCTCCTTCCAAACCTCTACCCCTCACGGTAGAAGGGGAACGACTAAGTAAGTAAGTAAGTAAGAAAGAAGAAATCAACTTTCTTCAGAATATTTTATGAGAAGAAGAAAGATGGAGTATATTGTGACAACAGGAAAGCTTGAAGGAAAAGGAGATAGAAGATGACAAAGAGAGACAATACTTGATAGTTTGCAAGGAAAGAAGTCAACCAACAGAATTGATAAACAGTACTGGGGATATAAAGTTGTGGAGAGACATGATCATCATCACCACCAGGCATGCCAGGCATGTACTCGAAGAAGATGAAGCAGAAGTCCTGAATATGTCAGTTTCTAAAATAGAGCATTTAATACGTCTGTCCCAGTTTGTTATTTTATGAATTAGAAGACATTCATAATTGAGACATATGTCCATATATATACTGTATATACTCGAGTATAGGTCAATCCGACTATAAGTCAACCTGCTAGACTTTAGGACTTAAAAAGCTTCCAAAATGAGTGACCCAGTTATAAGTCGAACAAGTTTTTTGTTGATTTGAAATTCCCGCATCACAATGGAATTTCCACGGCTTTCTGCAAAGTCTGTCACACTTTCCCATTTAAAACACCTTAACTCTTTGACTCCATAATTATTTTCCACTCTGTGCCATAATTATTTTTTGAAGAATTCTAAACGGTGGTGTACTGTCTTTTAGTGTAAATTTTATGTAAATCAATTTTTTGTGAACATGTACTTATTATATACCAAACTGTAGGAAAATGGATAGAGAATTGTAATATATAACGTCTTTGGTAGTATTAACACATGTATGTTTGGTGTACTTAAAACATTTTGCATGTAAAATTGAAAAACACTAAAAAGTTGACTGTAGAATACGATCTTCTTCTTCTTTGATCCTTAGCCGCCGACCGTCAAAGCAGTCAGTGGCCATAACGCCTAGTGGCGTCTTGTAGGGCAACAACAAATTGATTTCACTTTGCTCGGTCGGCGGCCATCCTTCGTACAGTGCCCCAACTCTGGTTCATTCTTTGCATCTCAGCCTCCACAGTCCTCCGCCAGGTTGTTTTTGGTCGGCCTCTCTTTCATTTTCCTTCAGGGGTCCAAAGCATAGCTGTTCTTGTGATGGCATCGGGGTCTCTTCTGAGGACATGGCCAACCCAGCTCCAGCGTCTGCCAACTATGATGGTGTGCATGTCCTCTTGCTTGCTCCGAGTAAGCAGATCTTGGTTGGTGATGGTAATCGGCCAAAAGATTCGGTGCATTTTTCTTAGGCATGTTGTGTGAAAAGAGGACAATTTTGACATTTCCTTCTCTCCAGCATTCCGCACCATAAAGAAGCACAGAAAGCACACAGCTCTGATATAATCTTAATTTTGTGCTTGTGCTATATTGAGAGGACTTCCAGATGTTGTTTAGGCTAAAAAAGACTCTTCTTGCCTTATTCATTCTGATGTTGATGTCTTTGCCTGCCCCGCCGTCTCGTGTTACTATGCATCCTAGGTATGTGAAGGTGTCTGTCTGTACCAGTTGCTGATTCCTTACTGATATGGGCTCAGGGTTGCTCACATTGAGCGTCATGACCTCTAACTTCTTTAAATTGATGTTCAAGCCCACCTGCTGGCTAAACTTATTAAGTCTATCCGTTTTTTCCTGGATGTGTTGATGTGAATGTGCTAGTAGTGCAATGTCATCTGCATATTCCAGATCTTCCAATGTAGAAAAGGTAGTCCATCTTATTCCTCTTGGACTGCCCTCTGTTGTCTGGCGCATCACCCAATCTATGACTGTTAAAAATAGAGGAGTTGATAAGGGGCATCCCTGTCGTACTCCTGTCTTCACCTCAAAGGTTAGGTTGCTCTGCCCAACACTACACATAAAGTTGGCATAGAGGCTTTTTATGATTGACAGTATGCAGTTTGGAATTCCATAAGCCCTCAGAAGGAAGCCACTGACATGAGAATGGACGTCCTGACCGCAAAACATGATACAAGAATAGGATTTTGGAATGTCAGGACAATGAATGAGATGGGTAAACTAAAACAGGTCACGGCAGAAATGAGAAACTATAGGTTACACATTCTAGGGATAAGCGAGAGCAGATGGACAGGGGCAGGAAAAGTTAAAACAGCAACAGGAGAAACAGTACTTTACTCTGGAAGAGAGGATGGACAACTCAATGAAGGTGTAGCCATTATTCTACAGAAAGGAATAGAAAGGACATTACTGGAATGGAAACCCATCAACAACAGATTGATAAGATTAAGATTGAGAGGTAGATTCACCAATACTACAATAATACAATGCTACGCACCAACGAATGACAGCGATGAATACAATCTTACCAAAGACAAATTACTGTTGTAGACAATAAAACTTTCTTTGTAGTCTTCAAACATCAAGTTAATCCATACACAAAGTAAAAAAAACATTGCATATGGCCACAATTAGTACATTTAGTGTTATTCACACCAGTTTTTATTGTGGTCCCTTATAAGAAAAAAATAAATTATGCAATCGTGCATTACGTAATTTTCAAACAAATAAAGAAGAATAACGTCATATAAAAACTTTTTTACACTTGTTTAATGTTTTAATAGTATCTCTAGCTTCATCTTCTACCTAGGACTAGTGATTAGATGTTACGGAAGGTCTAGTTTTGTTGTTTTTTGATCGGCCAGAATATGACTACGCCCACTCATCAACTAAATCTAATGTGTCTAGCTTTTCTGCACCGATTCCGTATTTTGACAACAAACTGTGACTACCAAACAATCATCATCAATGTCAGCAATGTTTCAAAGTAGTTTGACACAATTATTTGCTTAGGAGACTTAGAAAATATAAATATAAAGTGTGACATATTTCTTTAGCAATAACAATGACAAATGCAAACACGCAAATCGTCACACAAATTGTGATAATAACATCAAAACACGCACATATGCTGCTTAACTACAGTAAAATTAGTTGTTTAAATAGTAGCGGAAGTCATTCTACAAGTTTTAAAATATGAACTGCATTAAACGGACGATGTTTGGGGTTTATTCGTGATAAACTAAAAACAACTCCGTTGCGCTGGCACGGCGCGTTGAATTTTGCAACGCTCAAAGCTTTGGTCTGGAGTCAAAGAGTTAAATCGGCCACCTGGAAGGTCTGAGTACTGTTGTCAGTTGTTGCTAAGTAGCAACGAGATCTCAGTATTTAGCGAGATCTGAGTTATAAATAGATTTCTGGTACATCTAAAGTTTCCATTTTGTGAATTTTTAAAATAGAATTGATCTATGTGATTTTTTAAAGCCATGGTTTTCCTGGTGTTTGAATAATTGCTTTGGGATATGAGAAGTGATTTGTTATTTGATCAGGACTCTCAGTGCAGCCAAATCAGATGTGGATACTGAATAAGGGCCTGATTTAGATTCTGACGAAAGTGAATCTAGTGAAAGAAGTATTGGTATTGATGGCAGATCCAACGAAGAATGCTGGTCAACAAAGCGTGCTCTAGTTGAAATTTGTGACTGTAGGAATTCAAACATGTATTACTTAAGATATTTTGATGAAAAACATTTTCTGAAGCAGCGAGTTTATGTCTGAAGGATACCAGTTTGCAATTGGGGGGGGTGAACACTGACCAGTTTCATATATTTTTTTTTTTGACTCAACTATAAGTCAAGGGTGCATTATTTAAGGTCCGAAAATGGGAATAAATTTCTCGACTTATGCTCTACATATGGTATTTCCATTTCTACATCAGCATTTAATACTTCTGTCCAATTTTGTTATTCACTTCAGGAATTAGAAGACATTCATAAGCAAGACAAAACTCATATGGAGACCATTCATGATAAGCAGGTGGGTTTTTATGTTACACCTAGGTCAGGACAACAAATTGTTATTTTTTTCATTTTTATTTAGACAAAAGCTGACCAAGACCCTACTCAACCTCCAAGTGGTGGTCCTGGAAACAGGCTGCATCACTGCATTCTGGCCGAGAGAGTAGGGATCGAAGAGGGAAGGCAAACCCAATCCCAAAAAAGTCTGATGTGTCAACAAACTGCTTCCACCCTGCTCAGTCGGTGGCCATCCTTTGTGCAGTGCCCCAACTCTGGTTCATTCTTTGCATCTTCTTCTTCCTCGTTCGTCCTGAAAAGGACGTTGGTTGCGTTGTGTCTGTTTACGCCGGAGCTGCGATATCTGCGCCTTTCGGCCGACACAGCCGACTTCAGCACGGCATTTTTTTGGGACCAGGTTTGCCTTCCCTCTTCGATCCCTACTCTCTCAGCCAGACTGCAGTGATGCAGCCTGTTTCCAGGACCACCACGTGGAGGTGGAGTAGTGTCTTGGTCAGCTCTGGTTCGCTGACGCAAGCAGTCAAGCTATGGGTCACTGACTGCATTCTCTATTGCTGCATCTTTGGGTCCCATTCTTTGCATCTCAGCCTCCACAGTTTTCTGCCAACTTGTTTTTGGTCGGCCTCTCTTTCGCTTTCCTTCAGGGATCCATAGCATAGCTGTTCATGTCAAATAAATCCATGAAATATATTCATAAAGAGCATCTAATTGGCCGAGTTTTTAGATCACTGGCCTCTTGCGGCACAGGTACCAGATTTGAAACACGGCATCATGCTCCAGTCTTCTCAGTTGTAAATGAGTGCCTGACTCTGGTCTTGTGCTAGGGAAGGCAAAGGCAGCGAGGGAGGGAACTGGTCACCTGTCACGAAGTGGATTTAAGTTTAGAGCTTGTCTGAGTATATAGACAAGACACTAGTATGAGAAAGTCTGAGAAGATAGATTTAGTATGAGAAATGACAGTGAATGTGGAAAGATGAGACTTATAGCTTCGAGGGTGAGAACCTAGATTGACTCTCCCTCGCCACTCGTGACTAGTTAAGTGCTACTGACTCACCACCTCTGGCTACCATAAAGGAGATAAGGTTACACTAAAGTCCACAAACACACTATACAGACAAGCATATAGGTACAGTATAGTTATAGAGAAACTGATCCAGTGTACATTTTATAGTTTATTAAACAACAAAGTCAATAACACAGCAAAATAAATAACGTGCGAGGTCGCACAAACCTGAAAAAAACAGAACAATTAAAATGACAGACACTATAAACCAACACTTTCACCCTCTCTTTCAACCTGCATGAAAGAAATTTAAGGATTAAACAAAACTCTACTTGGTGGGGTCTCTAACTTAAGAGCCACCACTCCTGACTATCCTATTATTATTATTATTATTAATAAATATAACCCACTGTCCTGCTGCAGACGTATACCTAAATGTCTACACAAATCTGAATGCACTATCTGATGTCCTACACAGCTAACCACTGTACCACCAGCACTGATCCACTAACAGACTTTTTCAGTGCTATCTCAGAGGCTGTCCTAACTATGTCTATCTGCTCTATAGCTTCTCTCTCTCTTCTGCTTCTGCTCAGTGTCTCTCTGACACTACCGTCTCCTGCTGAGTGGCGTCTCTGTTATGCCCCTCCTCTCGATAGCATTCGGAAAGGAATGATTTCCCTTTCTCCTTTCCAAACCACAGATGCTGTTGACTTTGGTATTGATAACGAGGTACTTGACTCGGGATGTAAATGCTTCGCTGCTGATGAAAACTTCTTTCCACTGCCCCGTTAACCTCTTCGGGTTCAGGACAATCGGCTTTATTATGGCCGTGTATAAACAACAAACACCAGGCCACGCGCCTATCCGGTGTGTTATAACGAGCTAAGAGCTCCGGATTTTTAAGAAAAACCCGTTCCCGCTGAAGAATGTGCTTCACTGCTTGAGAACGTTTTTCTTGTACTGGTACAGATGTGCTGGGCGCCAGTATTACCGCGTCACCAGTTCTTTTCACCTCTGGCGATATCTCGAGCCCTCGGCTCCTGAGAAGACAAATTACCGAAGTAAGTTGTAGGGCAGTTTATACCCTCCCTTTGTGCTGTGAAAATGCCAATTACCGAATATCTCTCGCGTAGCAACCTGCTGACTCGCTGAGCTGACGATAGGCGTTTCACGGCAGCAAAGTTTTAGACCAGAGAACGCTAACCAATTTTCATGCCACATATATAGTAAAATATGATTATGAAATAAGACGCGATGAGTCATCGTGTGGCGTCTCTCTGGGTCGACCTTTAACCAATAATATTGCTGCATTTAAATAAACTCTGACCTCCGCCAATGATATCGTAAACTAACTCATGACTCATGTTTATTCTGCTCCCGAGCAACTTATTGCGTCACCTTAGATAATGCTTCTGACCGTTCGCGTTACCAAAAATAAATTTGATTGGTTATAGCGTTGTTTCTGCGTACCTGGGTCGTGTTTCTGCCCCCATCCCTCGCTTAAACCGGGTGGGTGTTCCTAACGTCAGAAAATTTACCCAGCCTAATAATATAACTCAAACGCCTAATAAAATAACAATGAACGCAATTATTTTACAGAGAAGAGAACTGGAGCGAAATTGAAATTAAAACCCACAGTAACTCCTCATAAATAAACGCAATTAATTACATAGAGAAGAAAAATGGGGCCCGTTGAAAATAAAATCACAGTAAATCCTCACATCACCCCACCTGTCGAAGCTTGACCTGGTACAGTGAAGTCTCTAACACTTCATTCCCCTACAGCAGTATCTGATATGGGACAACTTTTACCTTTATATTCATAAATGAACCAGAACAGTCTCGTCTCTCTCTTTTTTGTGTTGTTGATATTATTGTTATGTAATCTGACTGTTACATGAATTGTTGATGTTGCACCATAAATGTGCACTTGTGCAAGTAAGTTTTCCTTTCAGCTGCACTTACTTCAGAATGTTGTATCTCACTTTATTTGCCTGCAATATAATTTTGTTACACTGTCTTAGATCTGTAAAATGAAGAAAGAAGTGGAACAAGTGGACTCTGACTGGGCCAAGAAAGTGGCGAATCTGGAACAGAAAATTAGGTGAGTTATTCTTATCAGATAGTAGGGTGATATGGTGAATATCTTTCAAATGGAGAAACTAAATTACGAATGTCTCTTGAAAATTGAGGTCAGATCATGAAAACATGAACTATGTGTCAAAACAATCTTGCTTCCAACAGTGATTCAGATCATGAATCTCTCTCATCAGTGAGGTCATACCATGAATATCTCCCCAAATAGTGAGGTCAGTTAATTAATCTCTTAAAATCAGTGAGGTGGGATTGTGAATCTCTCCCCAAGAGTGAGGTCATGTCATTAATCTCTCCCTAACAGTGAGGTCATCTCATTAATCTCCCCCTAACTGTGAGGTCAGGTCATTAATCTCTCCCTAACAGTGAGCTTAGAACACGAATCTCTCAAAGTCAGTGAGGTGAGATCATAAATCTCTCTCAGTCAGTAGTGTCAGACCCTGAATCTGTCTTAAATACTTGAGTCATACCATTAATCTGTCTCCAATAATGAGGTCATATCATGAATCTCAATCAAGAGGTCATATGAGCCTCTCCCCAAAAGTGAGGTCAGATATGCATATCTCCCAATCAGATAGGTTAGGCCATGAATCTCTTTCAAACTGAGTTCAGATCATGAATCTCTCTCATATAGTTGAGTCACATCATTTATCTGTCTCCAACAGTGAGGTCAGATCAAGAATCTCAATCAAGAGGTCATATGAATCTCTCCCCAACAGTGAGGTCAGGTCATGAATCTGTCTCAGATAGTTGAGTCACATCATTAATATGTCATCAACATTGATCCTGAATCTGTCCCGAGCAGTGAGTTCAGATGATGAATCTGTCTCAAATAGTTTAGTCACATCATTAATCTGTCTCCAGTAGTTAGGTCAGATCATGAATCTTTTTCTTTCAGTGAGATAAAACTATTAATCTCTCCCCAACAGTAAGATCAGATCACAAATCTCAAACAGTGAGATGAAATGATGGCTGTTTTTCAAACAGGTCAGGTCAAGAACCTTTCGCAAAATGTGAAGTTAGATATGAATCTGTCTCAAACAATGAGGTTAGAGCATGAATCTAGCTCAGATAATTATCTTATTATCGATCTGTCTCAGGCAAAGAGCTAAGATCATGAATCACTATCATGTAGTTTCTTTATATCATAAATCTTTCACAATGAGGTAACATCATGATTCTCTGACGCAATAAAGTCACCCCATTCATTTATTCTGTGATTTAGACTAGTATCCTTCATTCATTCATTTCCTTTTTGATCCTTATGGCACATGGAGCCATGTCTACAGCTTGCCACCTTACAAGAAACCTGCATGAAAGCCCTGTATTTGGTGGTTTCTGTAGCATCCTGTTTTACATGGAAACTTGTATCTAGCTTCCAGGTTTCCATTCTAATGAGGAAACAGAATTGCAGTGATTGTACTGCATATAAGTGGTCAAGAGTGGCTAGTCTTCAATTTATATGCCCATGTGGATCATCTTCCGGAAGAGGGTAGTTGGGAGTTAGTTCCAGACAAAATTGTCTGAAGAACCTAACAAGAAGTGCTTAATTGCCGATGATTTTAATGCTAGATCTCTGGAGTGGGTGAACTCCACTGAAAATTGACAGGGTGTTACCTTGAGCCAGGCTTTACTCAGCTCGAACCTATCCATTTTAAATGATGGGCGCCCAACAAGACTGGTATCAAGATCAGGGGATGCTGATGGTGTCATAGATCTGGCATTGATTTCTAGTGCCGCCTCCACCTTTGCGCGTTGGGATGTATTGCAAGCTCAAGAAAGCGATCCCCTACTCTGTATAGTACTCATTGCGAAGGGAAAGACCACCAGACACAGGAAGCCAAAACAGTTATTGTTAATCAGAATCGACCTCACTGCACTCTGGGCAAACCCATAGGCGCTCAGTCTCCCTCAGCAAATGTCGAAGAGTATGAATGTTAATTGTACCTGTAGCATGCTGGTTGTACATATGACGGATGCATCCTCTCTCACGTTGCTTCTGCTAGTCCCACATTTGATGCCAAACTCCAACAGTCTCAGCCTTGTTGATTCATCCATTGCAGTGTCATTATCCAGCAGTAATAGCCCTTAGTATCTCTCCCTTATCCACGTCCAGTGTCCCCATTATTGGTGCTCTTGAGGCCAGTCTGTCAGCTGTCTCATTGCCACGCACTCCTGCATGACCAGGACAGTAGATCCACACCAGTTCTTGAAGACTTGAGGATTCTATTGATGTTTTCCATTCCTACCACAGCCATCCGTTCTGAACTTTCCGAAGCATGGCTTGAGAGTCTGACAATATAACTGCCCTGGTTGATGGAGTTTCAGACAGCCACCTCAGTACTGCAGTAACTGCCTCTACCTTCATTCTCATGCTGGAAGTTGTTGTCATGTAGGCTCCACTCTGTTCAGCGACGATCTTGCCCTATATTCTCGCAGAGAAGCCCCATCCTGATTTCTCACCACATACTACAGACCCATCAGTGTACACAATGGCATCATCCCTAGCATGATCACTTATCAGCTGATCAATCTCCAGCTCTGCTTTTCCATTGCCCCAAGATCTGCACTGTCTGCCAAGGCTAATGATGACCTGCTGGTAGTTTATCCAGTTCTCCCCTGACTTACTCCACTCTTCCCCTTTGGATACATTTTCAACCCTGGTCACCTGACCAATCGAAGCCTCTGCCTGTGCCATCCATGACATCCCTATCTTGAATCTTGCTCTTTCAGCTAACCAAAGCAGACTTTCCAGTATCATTCAGGCCCACATGACAGTAGTAACCCTGAGCACATATTGCGTCAGATTGCAAAACAAAAGACAACTCGAACACCTTTTACACATCCACTCTGATGGAATGAGACAGTATGGCTGGAAAAGCAAAGAGCGACAAAGTCATGGCCGATAGCACGAAGAGAAGGACCATGAGTGATGAAGAGGTGGAAGATTTTAAGGAGAAAAAGCAAAGAGCCATCAATAACTTCAAGGGCTTGGCAAGAGAAGCCAAGGACACAGTGTAGGAGGCCTTTGTGACATAGGTGGGCACTGACAAAACACTACAGAAATCTGGTATTTACATTGAAGAATGAGTAGAAAAAGTACATTGCTCAGACAGATAAAGGTGATAAAGCTGCCCTTTCCAAGAAATTAACAACCATATCCTGGAAACGACAGAAGAAGCGACACATTTCAACCTCAGATTTGAAGAAGACATGTGCACTTTAGAAACACTGCCCCGAGTCCTGACGGTGTACAGTATCACCCTATAAAACAGCTCGATGACACAGGCATTAAGAGTGCTGTGAGTGATTGCAGTACCAGCATACTGAAAGGTTAAGACTGTTGGAATTTGGCATCGAATGTAAGGCTATCAGAGATGGACTTATCCATCATCTATACAACCAACAGCAGATCTAAGGGCAAGAGAAAATGCTAGAGAGTAATGTAGATAAATGGTATTAACACAATTTTGAAGAAAAGCTTATCCTGCTGGTATGCAACACATCTCACTTACGAGTGAAAATTATGTCTAATCTTACATGTTGAAGGAAAGAGTAAAATAATAAGTAAGTAAATTACCATGTTTCTGGTATTATCTGCTGTGATTATTACGAGGGGAGTTCAGAAAGTAATGCACCACATCGTTTTTCTCAGGAGCTGTTTATTCAAAAAGCATGAAATTTATACACAATTTACATGGATATGTCATGTAAACATTGGTATTATTCAACATAATCCCCTTGAATCAAAGAACATAACAATTAATTTCAAGTGATTAGGTAAGGTAACCCCACAGTCGCCCTCCCCTCAACCTGTAAGGAAGAAAGGTAAGTAATACAACAACATGTGAAGGAGGATCTCGAACACCAGATCCGTCTTTCTCCTAATCAACCTGATATCATGTAAACACTCCGTAACTCCTACTGTCCGTCTGTCTGCAGACGTGGTTCTACACAAATGACGTGCCTACACCGCTGCTCCACTATAGGCTAAATATTCTCTGACTATCACAAAGTCCACGACCAGAACCCTTCTATCACCTCCGACACAACTTACAGATGACTTGCTGAGTTCTAATGTTATGTTCAGTGTCTGTCTGACACTCCTAGTTCCTACAGAAAAACGACTCCTCCACTACTCTCCTTCTCTCTTTCTATCTCGTGCAGTAAAGAGGGATGTTAACCCTTTCCCCTCTTCTCCGCCTGTTGTAGCTGCTAACTTGAATTGGTATTCTGGTTTCTCGACTTGGACTCTTCTGCACTACCAATGACGATTCTGGAAAAATCACAGGCCCCGTTACCCCTCTCTTGGGTCTGGGCCGTCGGTGTTATTATGACCGACCAATCACGACACCTCTAGGCCCTGCGCCTAGGTTCAGTGTGTGCTTTATCTGAGCGTGAATAGCTCCGAATTTTATTAAGAACCTCTTGTTCTTGCTGAAGAAGTCTGTGCTTCCAGCTCCTTGCTCTCTCGGGTACAAAACTGACTTCTGCACCAGTGACCCGTGTCACCACTCCACTTCTTTTCTGGCTCTGCCGACTCTTCTTCTCCTGAGAAGACCGGCGAACTTCTAGCCGCTGAAGGACTACTGTAGCCCTAGCTGCCACGCCTGGAAAATATCTGCTGTGGACAAAACAATAACGAATATATATCGCACAACAAATGTCCCATATCCTTAACACTTAACTCCCTTAACCCTCAATCTTTAACACTTAAATCCCAACTCTTCAACCACTTAAGTCTCAAATCTCTAACACTCAAAGTTTCAAATCTTCCATACAGCTCCCATGCTCTAGTATCGCTTCAGCGATTAGTAAACATGCCTACCCCCACTTTCCCTCAAATACTGTCCTATCGACACTCTACTCTCCAGACTCAGCTGGCTTAATCTCTTACATGCTGGCGGCTTAGGTTAGCCCGTCACAACATTCTAACCACTGAATGAACCTGTTGCCGGTAAATTCCTGGCCCTACTATTTAACAATGATCGATGTGTTTACCTGGCTACCCAAATACAATAGACTTCACCCGAGACAATAATCTCCCGTCTCCATGAATTCATCAGTATAAACATATGTCTATTAAATAAGGGACAAATTAAAAATCCCAACTAGACCCGTAATTGCTGACTTCAAAAATGTAGGTTTTACCCACACAGAGAAAAATACACAATTTCCCATGCTCTAACATTTAAAGCCACTCGTTCTATTACCACAGCGTTACACAAATTAGTCCGCTGGTAATTTACACACACTTGAACAATTAAATACACACCAAAACCCTAGCGTATTATTCGCTAATATTATAACTCAAATATTGAGAAATCTTCACCCACGTGTCGGGAATATTATTTACACCCGATTACGATAACAATATACATTAAAATCTCTAAAGGAACTGAAATCCTATTTTACAATGCGTGCCTCGTTATCTCCCTTCTCCTTCCGTTATCAGATTCACCCCACTAAAAAGATACTCTGCACGTGCTCAGGTAGCCCCTTTTTCAAATCCTCGAAAATCACAATGAAATTACGTGCATCGTGTCTCAAATTTATGGTATTTAACATCTCCCATCTTTAAGCTTTCATTATCTCATACAAAGAATGAATGCACTCTGATACTAATTTAGATAAGAGGGTAACTCATGGCATGTCCGTTACGAACTAATATTAATTTAAGTCCGCGAGCGTGTTTTTACGCTGCACCATTTAAAATCACAAATCCAGGAAAAATAAATATCCCTGTCTTCTGACAATTAACAGTAATACTCCAATTTATACAAACAGCTACTCTGAGGAAACTATCAAAATTCCCTACTACCTTTTCACAAAATACCTAATTGCGCAGTCAGTTTTATTCAATTAAAAATTAGCATTGATGGCTCTACTTCTATGAATTAACTTTAACTCCTAGAACCACTCTGCAAAAATCTTGTAAACTATTAAAGCTAAATTAACTTCATATTTACCAAAGTAGACTATCTGCTGAGAGCAATCTGACTTTGCATATGCCATTTCGGCATAGATCTTCCCGGCTTGAAGTTTAAAATCTGAGAGACGGTTTCGTTCTTACCTCGCTTATTTATTACCCGAGACCACGCTACGCGTGAGTCACTCCCTGGCTTTGTTCTTAAGCGGGTCAATCTATGAACCAACCAACGTGCCAGGAATCGACCGCGGTCATGATCTAAATTTAGAACTTACGGTCAAGCGGAAAATTCCGTTCCACGCGCTCATTGAGAAAGGATCAGAAATGCTCTGCCATTAGTTACACTAGAAAATCTCTCCATGAACGAATTATCTAAATGAAAAAAACCGCGCTGGTGCCAGTCTAAAAGTTAAAACTACTATCTCTCCTAGAAACCGTAATTCTTAATCTACACAAAAAATCCAAACTCGATTATTATACAAAGAGAAATAAAAAAAAACGAATAAGATAAAAATCCCACCGTAATCTTCCTTAAAAACGTAAAAAAATGCTAGGAACCGAAACTTGGGGCCTGTTGTAAATTCAATCACATTAACTCCTCACAGCCACTCCATTGATTGTCTTTTTGTCTCAGGTTCAAAATGATGTGCCCAGGTTTCGTCACTTGTAACGATCTTAGCCAAAAAGTTCTCTCCATCAGCATTGAAACGCTCCAACAATTCAGAAGAAATTGCTTTCCTTTGCAATCGGTGGTCATTTGTGAGGCTTCGAGGAACCCATCTTGCGCAAACCTTAGAAAATCCGAGAGTTTTTATAACTGCATTTGCACTACCAATGCTGACTGACAGCTGTAAGGCCAATTGTTCAGTAATGATTCACCTATCAGTAAGAATAATGCCCTCAGCGCATTTAAACATTTCTGCGTTGGTGGCTGTGGCAGGACGTCCACAGCGCGGCCGATCAAGCAGCTTTGTATCTCCAGTTCCTGATTCTTTTATTCTCTGAACCCAGCGACTGACTACTCCTGTTGACTGCAAAACTTCCATACACATCACAAAGACGCTTGTGAATGTTCACAACAGTTTCCTTCTCTGCAACGAGAAATTATATCACAATTCGCTGTTTATAACGCAAGTTGCTAACACGCTCCATTTCAACGGTTTAAGGCAGCCGTATTATTTGGCCGGTTGCAGTGCAATTAGGTGCACACAATTGGCACATGCCATATTTGAAGTGTGCAAAATTTCATGCTTCTATCTTCATTATTAGCTGAGAAAAACGATGTGGTGCATTACTTTCTGAATGCCCCTCGTACTTCCTTCTTTCATGATCATCATTGGGGAGCACTTTTTTTAACATATATGTCATCTAGGAGAACTATTTTTAACATATGTCATCTAGGAGAACTATTTTTTAACATATGTCATCTAGGAGCACTTTTGAAAATGTATGTCATCTGGGAACGCTTTTTTTTAAACATATATGTAATCTGGGAACTTTGTTAAAATATGTCATCTGGCAGCACTTTTTTAAAAGTATTTATGTCATCTGGGAGCACCGCTGTTAACATACATGTCATTTGGGAGCACTTAAATATATATATATATATATATATATATATATATATATATATATATATATATATATATATATATATATATATATATATATATATATATATATATAGATATATATATATATATATATATATATATATATATATATATATATATATATATGATTGCCATTTAATGAGTGCCATCCTTTATGTGTTGCTTACAGAGACAAAGAACAAGATATCAGTAGATTGAAGGAACAGAATCATCAGCATAATTTAGAAGCAGAGCAGGCTCTGGAAGAATTCAAAGTACAGGTGGAGAAAAATCAAGGACACATTTATGAGGAGATGAAATTGCAGGTAGGAAAGGGGCTATACGAAGTGAGGAAAAAAATGAAGAAAAAAGGGAGACGGGAGTTAAGTTTATGTGAAAGTAGCTCAAGAAATATCGAATGCAAAAATGCACTATGTCAAAATGAGTCAGTGGATCAGAATTTCACTTCATGAATCATTTAGAAGTCGGGGATTATTTTGGATTGTACTGTAGTTCTTTAAAATGAATAATGACAGATCACAAGTAGGAGATAAAAGATTATAGGAGATAAAAGCTTGTACACAAAAGTAATTAAACCTGATGAATATTTGTTCAGTATTGCTTTTATATAGATGCAGCAGGTTGTGAGTGACCTAGCCAAGTCTAAGCAAGCACGTGAGAAGCAGTCCAAGGAGTTTTTTAGACTGCTGGAGGATGAAAGATATAAACATGAACATGAGGTACAGTTTTTGCTCAACATCAGTTACCTGAACATGTCAGAGTAATGTTTATTAGGCACATAATTAATTTATTACTTGGTTTTGTTGATACTTTACAGCGTATCACAAAAGTCCCTTCTCATAGATAAAAAATTCCATTTATTTAAAATTATTTTTCAGATCTTCTTCGTTCGTCTTAAAAAGGACGTTGGTTGCGTTGTGTCCGTTTACAGCGAAGCTGCGATATTTGCGCCTTTCAGCCGACACATCCGGTTTTGTTGATACTTTACAGTGATTATATGTACAGTGTATCACAAAAGTCCCTTCTCACAGATACAAAATTCCATTTATTTAAAATTATTTTTCAGATCTTCTTCTTCGTTCGTCTTTAAAAGGACGTTGGTTGCGTTGTGTCCATTTACAGTGAAGCTGCAATATTTGCCACTTTCGGCCGACACATCCGACTTCCGCACGGCATGTTTTGGGACTGGGTTTGCCTTCCCTCTTCGATCCCTACTCTCTCTGCTAGACTGCAGTGATGCAGTCTGTTTCCAGGACCACCACTTGGAGGTGGAGTAGGGTCTTGGTCAGCTCTGGTTCGCTGACCCTGACGCAAGCAGTCAAGCTATGAGTCGCTGACTGCATTCATCTCTCTTGATGCGTCTTCGGTCCCTTTCAGATGTTCAACATTGCTTATGTGCACAGGATGTCACAAAAGTCCCTTCTCATAGATAAAAAAAAAAAATTCATTTATTCAACGTTATTTTACAGATGTTCAAGTTATATCTTGTGCATTCATACTCACATCCATCCACCTTCATAGATTGGTCATGGTTTAGTAGAACATGTTATCATCAGTTTTTTTTTTTCATTTGTTTATAATTGTTAATGATAATTAATTTCATTCCGTACGAAAGAAAATGTGTTTGGAATTTTGAAAAAAAAAAAAAGATTATTCAAACACATTATTCACAAAATATACCTACAGATTGCAGAGATAAAGATGGCCTTAGAAGCTGAAAAATCCCAGATGCTGAGAGACTTTCATATGCAGAAGGAATATATCCTGAAGGAACATGAAAGAGATATAGAACATTTGAAAGAACTTCAACAAGCAGAAATGCAGACTCTAGAAGCAAGGCTGAAAGAGAAGCAGGATTTATTTGATAAGGTGAATTATTGTTGTAAATTTTTTCCTTGAAGTATTGTACAGGGCACTCCTTAAAAAAAAAAAATCTGAAAGCAGTTAATAATTGATGCGTTATAGCCTATGGCAGTTGTCTGCAACTAGGAGTAATTACCCTGGAAGGGGGGTAATTTAGAGTTTTCTGTGGGTAAAGAAAAGACTAGCTCAGATTAGAATCAGATTCTGTAGATTTATCCACCTTGTCTTGTTTACAAATAAAACTCTTATTTTCTCATGAATATAACAAGTAGTTCCTGTAGGCTGGGGTATCGGCAATGCACCAGGCCTTTAGCATGGGGTATTGGTGTGCCAACCACTGGCCTATGGTTACTCTAGGAATACTGTAGGTCACATTAATTTTGGGAAACCCAGCATAGAGTAACGTATAGCAGTCATGGCATATGGTGTATGCCCTATAGTTGTGTGCGTGGAGAAGAATGTGTACTGAACTGCTCAGTTTTGTTTTACTTCTGGTCTTCAGTTCTTCAGGCATGTTGTAAGAAATGTCTAATATGAGGTTGTGCATGAGGCTAGCTACCATGTCATGTATAACAGATAGCTACAGAAACTACCAGGGCAAGAGCACATGAATGCTTTGATGCAAGATGTAGCAGTGGCTCCCATGCTCCATAGGGAGTGAATAGTGGAATGGTATAGTCTTCAGGATAACCATAGACACAGTGACAGTTTTTAAATCTTTGGACACATCAAGTATATGATAAGTAGAAATCAATATAAAGTTCTCTCGGACTTCCGCTTTCTGGTTTAGTGGCAGCCATCTTTGCTCCAACATGTGACAAGACATAAGGGAGTATTTTTCTCTTATTTTTATAGTTTCATGTTCTCCACTTAATTCTCACTTTCGGTCCCTCCTGTCTCTTGTTTGTCTGTCCCTGACGAAGGCCTTGTGGCCGCAACATAGGTTTTTCTTGTCCTTTCTCTTTGTTAAGACATATTACTGTTTGTGTGTTTTTGTAATTTTTTTTCGGTCTATCATTTAAAGTGCAGTTTTACTGTTTTTATTCCAGTATGTCATATAAAGCACATTCCTTTGTTTTAATTTTATCTTGCATTAGGTTACGGTTAAAATTAAAATACTTGATGAGAGTGGGTCTAAAAATACACAGGGAGAAAACTAAGATAATGAGAAGAAATACAGGAAATGATTACAAGATTTTTTGGTAGAAACACCACTACAACATGTAGAAATATACATATAACTTGGCAGCATTATAGACACAGTTGGAGGGACTGACAATGGTATTAAAAGGCTAAAGAAGCTTTTATTGCATTGGGAAATATATGGAGATCAAAGGAAATCAGGTCCAACACATAAATCCGAATTTTCAATTCAGATGTCAAGTCAGTCCTATTGTATGTCTGTGAAACATGGAGAACAGTAAAAACAACAATCAAAAAGCTACAGACTTTTATAAATGAGTGCGTGCGTAGAATAGAACGATTGAAGTGATATGACAAGATCACTAATGTGGAACTGATGACAAGAACCAGACAAGCGCCAGTGTAATAATAAATGAGAAGAAGATGCTGGAGATGGATAGGACACACACTGAGAAAACCTGTTAATAGCATTACCAGACAGTCCTTGTTCTGGAATCCCCAGGGTAAGAGAGGTAGAGGAAGATTTTAAAAAAAACACATGGAAAAGAGAACTGAAGGGGATGAAGAAGACATTGATAGACATTGAGCTAATGGCACGGGATATGAAGACTTGGCAAAAGTTTGTTGAAGGCCTATGCTCCTTTGGGAGTTGAAAAGTGAAAGAAGAAGAATCCTTTGTTTGCTCATCTGTTCGGCAAGTCTGGAGTAAGCATCTTTTTGAATGCTTATTTAAATGTTTATTTGCTTATTTTTTTAATGACGTCATCATCAAGTGGCGTACTTTGCACTGTTTTGTTAGGCCTGTAGCCCAGTGCATCCGATTTCGACAGGCATTTATGCCAGGTTGCCTTCCTTAGTCTTTGACTGTCACCAGCCCACCTGCAAGGCAGCAGTGCAGTCTCTGTTTAACTGGTTCTAAACAAATTACAACGTTGAAAAGCCAAAATAATGCAGACCTGGATGACCTAAGAGTAGCACTTCACAAACTATGTCAACGATTCAAAAAAGTTCTGATCTAATAGATCCCATCTCATTGTAACATCACCGGCAATGAAGAGGCCGACAGATTGGCAAAGGAAGGTTGAAAGCTACCTCAGCCTGATGCAAGCATAACTTTCGAGGAGGCAAAGAGTTTTATCAAAATCAGGAACAGAAACAAATGGGATGCAGAGCATCCAGGTCACACACACAATGATGCATACTACCAGCTCAACAGAAGAGAACAAGTGGTAATCTTCAGACTCCGCACAGGCCACAACAGATTGGGATACCATCTATTCAATAAGCTAAAGATAGGAACTACCAATGAGTGTAACTGTGGCATTGAAAATCTGTTTCAAAGATACCCAACATATGTGGAGCGGAGAAAGTGCATATGGCCAACACCAGTACCATTCGTGGAAAAGATCTACGGAGATACAAATAGCCTCAGGCTGACTACTGCTTTCTTTGAAAACAATCAAGTGGTCATCTGAGAGTGTACGAAGAAGAATGTTTATTTTACTTTATACTGTTTTCTTTTCATAAACTTTTATGTGTAGAAAGAATTAATTAACCTTTAACTTTATTGCTGTTTGATCAGAAAACAGTGTTTCAATGTAACATTGCTTTGCTGCATTTCCAGTCATCGTCAGAGAGTGAGCGACTTGTTAGAGAGTTACGTGAAGAACTAGTTCAGGCTAACCAACTGCGCAAGCAGCAGCTTGTGGAGTTGGGGCTTCTAAGAGAAGAGGAGAAACAGAAAATGCAAAGGGACCATGAGGCAGAGGTGAGAAGGTGGAGAAGTACTTATTTTCCATGGAGGATAACAGTTTTAAATTTCGATGTGCACAGCATATGTTCTGTATTTTGAGCAGTTCATGTATAAATGTCAGTCAAACAGGCAATATCCATGGCTTGTTTGTTGCATAAGCCAGTTACCACATCCTTCCATAGTAAACTTTTTTGTTTGTTTAGTGACCTACTCGTTTTTAAAATAGAAGTAGGTAGCTTCTTTGCAACTCTTACAAAAGCGAATAAATATATGTTGATATTTTTATGTCTCCTTTTTCTTGTCTGTGTTTATAAATATTTAGAAATGTATATGCATAAACGCATGCATACTTGGGCCTGCATAAATTCATGTAAGAGGATACAACTGTACCCTTCAACAAATATATAAAGTAAAAAAAAATATAAAATGGTATGAAATCAGTTCTACAAGTTAACGGTACACAGGAAACATGGGACTGTTCGGGTTTCACCCTTCATCAGCCTCAGTTACAAACAGGTGACAAGGACAAGAATTACATACAGGTCAAAGAAATACGAGAATGAGAAACATATACAAAAAAGAGCAATACAAGCAGATGAAAAAGTAAACAACACAGGTGATGAGTGAAAAAAGAAAAGTAATAAAATATTTCATACCATTTAATTTCTTTTTCACTTTATATATTTGTTTCCTTACCAGTTTTACAGCAGCCTCCTCATTTATTGTTATATACTATACCCTTAAACATATTGTTTTTCTCAGTTCACTGACCATTAACATTTGATGGTTTATGTAAGCAGAACAGTGGTGCATCTCACATTAATGTCAGTTGCCTTCAGCTTAAAAACATGCGTTCTTGATACATGCTGTCATGCAGTTTCTTGAATATGGAATTCCCAGGGTAAGAGAGGAAGAGGTTGACTGAAAAACACACAAGAGACGAAGCTGGGTACTGAAATGAAAATGACCGGAAAGACATGGAAAGACCTTAAACTGAAGGCACACGACAGGAGGACTTGGCATGAGTTTGTTGAACGCCTATGCTGCTCATATGAGCTGAAGGCGTTGCTACAGCAGCTTTAATCATGAGACATTCTGAGATACGCAGGATAACTTAAAACGTATTCAGTGAGCTGAAGTCAACCAGCTAGCAGCAGAGGATATCGTACCAGAATAGAGTTGGTCAGGAATATGACAGTACAGGAAAAGATGGATTTAGGGAGTGGCAGATAAAGAAAAATAGCATTCCAGGCCCTTTTCATATTGGAGTGCTTAGCTGGTTCTTCACTTTAACATATTCATTTCTCTCACTGGGGCAATAGCATCACCTGGATGATTCTGAATTTAGTTTCCAAAGCGTCTATTACCTCTCTTTCTTTTCTGTTATCTAGTGTGCTGCTTCTTTCTTTCTTCTCTTTTTTTTTTTTTTACACTTTTTAAAATAAATGCAAACTATTTTTGTTATTTGTTATACCTCATATGCACGACCTGCAGGGACACATGCAGTAGAGAAGTTCCTTTATTTCATTACAGTAAAATATAGTATCTGTTAGTGAAGTTAAGGTACTACTCTAATAGCATTGAAATTATTATTATGTCTTTCTAGCTGGCCAGAACAAGGGCAGACTTTGAGCAGAAGAGATTGCAGCAACAGAAGACCTACAGTGCTGAGATGGAAGCTGCTTTAGAGAAGGTGGGTTTGGCATCATATTTATTGGAACTAAACAAGTATAATGATGGAAAACTATATACAGAGCGATGCAATATGATCAACTGAAGAGGAGGTCCCCCGCCGATCAAGTGTTTTGGCCCCTTAATTTCCTTTACACTGTAAGGTGGGCAGGCCCACTTGGGTCATGACTCCCAAGTGTCAGCCTCCTGTTGTCTTGTGCAGAGAATTTAACCCACTCCACCTTGGTTGCAGCTTTCAACTTCACTCCTGTTTTTCTGCCAGCTGGAGGCAATTGTGAAAGTAACCCTTATGTTGAAAATAAATTACTGTCCTGAATTCCATAGCTCGTTACGGTTGTTCCACAGCCAGCATGATGCTCTTTTCACAGTTTCACTGAGTCTCTTAAGTGCCCTTGATCTTGACTGTCCTTTCAAACCCAACAGTTTCAGTAGATCATAAATTGAGACAGCCACTAGACCTCTTGCACCTACCTCAATAGCCATGACCCTTGTAGTGAACCTGTTTTGTCTCAAGTCCGTGACCAGATCATTATACTTGACCACTTTGAGCAAGTGTTCCTCGTCCAATCTGGATTCAAATGGCATGGTCAGCTCAATCATTATTATCTGGTGCTATGATGAGGTATGTAGCACTATATCTGTCTGTCTTCGAGATCTTCTGATACTTTCTGGATATGTCTTTCGCCCAGGTAGATCTACTGCCATCTCCCAGTCATTTGCACAGTCAAGAATAGATGGTAAACTGTATATTGTTTGGTTAATGAAGAATATGTTAAGAAACAAGTTTTATATTAGTAAAGCTGTTGACAGACAGATTGATGAAAAACAGTTGGAGCTGAACAGACACGACTTTTAAAGTTTAAAGAATATTTGTATATTATGTAATTTCAGCATTTTCACCCTTCAGCTCTACAAGGAACATAGAACTCCAACAACCTTGTGCTAAGTCATCCTGTAGGTCTACCACGCCATCAGCTCAAGTTCTTTCCATGTCTTCCTCATCCCTTTCATGCCTGTCTCCAGTGCTCTTCTCTGTGTGTTCTTTGATCTCCCTCTGCCTCTTACCCTATGGATTCCAGCAAAATATTTGGAAAGTGATACAATTATTACTGATTTTGTCTCATGGGCAGCAAGTGTTGAAAAGAGGGGTTTCAGTTAACAAAGAGCTGGAAGGTTGCAAAATGGCAGAAAGAACTTTTCTGAAGAATCATGTGGACAACATCAAAAATATGGGAGGAATTGAAAATATCTATAAAAAAAACAGGGAAAGGTAAATGATCCTGTTACACGCCCATTGAGGCATATTGGGAATATGGTGTTAGGCCCATATTTTCTTGACCATCGGCACACTAGGGGTGATGTGGTCAGCATAACGCCAGCTGCCTTAACCTTCCCAGAGTTACTCTGGTACCCAATTCATGAGGCTGTGTCAAAAGTCCCTGACAGCTGCTGTTGATGACTGCATCTGAGGCAGAAATGCTGCACAAGATATCACTTATTGCTGTATCCAATAGCTTGCACTGATAACAATGCTTCTCAGGCAGAAACGCTGCACAAGATATCACTTATTTCTGTATCCAATAGTTTGCACTGATAACAATGCTTCTCAGGCAGAAACGCTGCACAAGATATCACATTGCTGTATCCAATAGCTTGCACTGATAACAATGCTTCTCAGGCAGAAACGCTGCACAAGATATCACTTATTGCTGTATCCAATAGCTTGCACTGATAACAATGCTTCTCAGGCAGAAACGCTGCACAAGATATCACTTATTGCTGTATTCAATAGTTTGCGGAAACGAATAAGAGAAAAGAAAGAGGAGAGTAAAGCTGTTGACAAACAAATTGATGACAAACTGTTGGAGCTAAAATGAAAAGACTTCTAAAAGTGGGAAGAATATTTGTATGTAAAGTAAGTAAACAGTATACTGTTTCAAGTGGTTCAGATTATGAAGTGGTCTGTATATGAAGTGCCCCTTGAACTTTAAGATGCCTGAGTTTAAATATGAAAGTTTGATTTAGGTAGCAGAAATTCACAAGGGAAAAAGCTTTTTTCTCAGTGCATTTATGGAGATTCATTAGAAATCCAGTGCGGTGGAGTAATATGTGTTACATTTGATAAGTTTCAGTATAATTTTATTGTTGTTGTATTAAATGTTTAGCATAATAGTTAGTTTTCTTTGTGTTGTTGTTGCTGGTGGTTTTAAAAAAAAATATTAGTTCTTTCATCACTGTTAGAGTGTGTTGCTCCTATCCTTGAAAATCATATGTTTGGGCCTGGAAAATGTTTGAAGAAATTTGCGACAAGTCCTGAGTTTAGATGAACTAGGCTGCAGTAAAAGTGACATATAAAAAAAAAAATAATACATGTAAAATGGCATAACTGTTCATTCTTAAATGAATGGTACAATAGATACTAATTTTACTGTATCTGTTCACTCTTGTCACTAATATATGTGAGATGTAAAAGTGGCACTTTTGAAATGCCTGTGTGATGGAATATCCTGCCTTCTTTAAAGCTTGTGCTACTTCTTCAATCCACCTTTTTTATTTTTTTCAGTTATTTTTGGATTGTTCTTATGCTCTACTTTCCAGTAGTGAGTTGGGTAGATGAGGGTCATTAGTTAGTTTTTGTTCTGACTCTCTATATCCAGAGTCATAGCATGAGAGGGGCAATTGCCCCAGGTACCAAGAGGAATGGATGCACAAGGACACTTAAAGTAGATAGTATAATCTGTTTTCATCAGAAAGGTGAGGGCGCAACAGCTAATATTTACCCCATGCAAAAGATGCATAGCTACAGCTTTCCAAACCCTTTCATTAAGTTTTGTTCTACATATGGCATGCAGGATATAGTTCCAAACATTTACTCTTCTTGTGTTATTGTTACGGTATTTTATTGAAGTCGTCTGCTATGGTTGGCAGTGTGCAATTTTTAGGGTGACAGCATTTAATATAATTTAATGTTAATAATTCACGGTCTGCTGAACGCTATGTACACGATCAAATTATGACGTGTTAGCATTGATAGGTCACGCACCGTGACTTAGATACGAGACCCTTTTTACGTTGACCGTCAAGCTGTAAAGACGTGTCCTATATCTTTCCAGTGTTGGGCATTGTATTGCCATATATATCTATATAGTTACTTCGAAGTAAGGACTCAGGGTCAGTCCAAAGTTATGTGAAAGAGAGATAATGTTAAAGGTTAGGTTGGCTGTAATGGATCTCCAACGTCTTCTGTCTCTTGTCTTGGTGGTACACTCTGATAGACTCTTTCCCGTCCATCTCTTGATGTTATCTTCCCACTTATAGCGCTGTCTTCCCCTTGCACGTTTACCTTCAACTCTCCCTTCTGTTATGGTCTTCTGCAAGGTGTTATGCCTTTTTATGTGGCCAAAGTATTTTAGCTGCCGAACTTTGACCTCTCTCATTAGTTCTCTTTTCATACCTAGATTTTCTAGGACCTCCTTATTTGTTTTCATCTCTTTCCATGAGATACGCCCCATTCTTCTATATATCCACATTTCAAGAGCCTCAATTCTTTCTTCCAAATGCTTATTCATCGTCCATGTTTCTGCACCATACAGAAATGCAGAATATATATAACACTTTATGATTCTCAGTTTTAATTTATGAGATAACTGTTTGGATGTCAGTATATGTTTCATGTTGTTGAATGTAGCTTTGGCCATTCCTATTCTCTTCTTGATTTCTGTTTCACATCTGCCATCTTCTGTTATTATATGACCAAGATATACGTAGCTCTTGACTTGTTCCAGGATTTTCCCATTTAAGGATCATTAAACAGTCCATAATATTTATATTCGTCAGACTCATACGCTCACATACGCTCACTGTCGGCTGTTGGAATCCCCAACCACGCGTGCATATAGCTATGACGCTCTGTCTACATTAATTCATTTATTGGACACGGACTGAGAATATTATATGATTCAAATGACATTAATTTGCAGATGTATGCTTGTAATGAATAATGCTCGTGATGTCTTCGTACGTTATATCGTTAATAAATGTTGGACTCAACGAAAGGACTTGCTTACCTCTATCACGTTAGGGTTGGTTCTTCAGATGGACAATGTTGATGTTTACATGCACGATGAGCTCTCTTCTTTACGAAGTTAGTTACCTTGAAAATCTTATATTGACATTTGTAATGAACCACAAATGTTTATTGGACATTCAGCTAACCAACGAAAGAAATAAGAATGATCATTCAAGTAAATGTCCCAATAACAAGCAGATCGTTATAATTGAAGAACCATCGCCATAACAGTTATTTCTTTTTTTATTTCCTACTTTGTTGATCAGCTTTTCAATCTGTACATTTGACAGGCGTAATTTTTCCATCCCTTTGTTTCGTTAATGTCTGTATTTGGTTAAGGTAGGATGGTGTGGTTATGAGGATGCAATTGATCAGTTGCTGTTTTGCTTCTATATAGGAGCTAAGAAATTTTAGCAGTAGCACCACTTGGTAATCGATAGCATTAGCTCCTGTATTCATGCATCTGCTTCACTCCATGTATGGCACATTAATATCCAGAATGGAAAGGATTGAAGGGTTTGGCTTAATTTTTTTGTGTTGAATTTTAAGAATATAGGTTGTAATTTGCTTTTCAGACAAGTGACCGACTCAGGGGAATTGAAAGAGAATATGCAGAACAGCACAGCAAATCTGCAGAGGTAGGGCAACCTTCTACCAGTATCGTTTTATTATGTGTATAACATCTATTAAATTAGAACGAAAGAGTGCATGTGACTGGCTAATTTTTCATTGGGTTTCCAGTGAGCTATAAATGTTGAAGGAACTAAAACATACTTGCAACTTTTTGTAGAGTTGAGCATGTTTTATCTTCAAAATTAACTAAAATGTTTAAGCAGAATTATGAAACAGAAGGTAAGCCAGATGATGGTTATAAAGCAGAGAACAAGAAGCAATGCAAACCATACCTCATCATATGATAAAGAATTATAAAGAGGTGGAAGATTTTAAGGAGAAAAAGCAAAGAGCCATCAATACTTTCAAGAGCTTGGCAAGCCAAAGACGCAGTGTGGGAGGGCTTTGTGACACAGGTGGGCACTGACACAACACTACAGAAATTTTGGTCCTTACGTCGCAGAATGAGTAGGAAAAGTGCAGGCCAACCAATTCCTAATATTCTCAGCTCGACAGGAATAAGCCTGAAGACTGATGCCGAAAAGGGACATGCATTACTCGAGCATTATATGACTCAGACAGATAAAGGTGACAAAGCTGCCTGCTAAAAAATTAAAGACCATATCCTGGGAAGCAACAGAAGAGGCGACATATATTTTGACCTCATATCCAAAGAAGACGTTATGTGCACTTTAGAATCCAGTAGGAACACTGCCCTGGGTCCTGATGGTGTGCAGTATCACCACATTAAACAGCTGGATGACACAGGCATTAAGAATGTGGTGAGGGATTTCAACAATAGCATACAGAATGCTGAGGTGCCAGAAGACTGGCTGCATAGTTACCTACGGCCACTTCCTAAACCCGGTAAAGACCCCACACTTCTCAGCAGCTACAGAATTATTACAATGCAGAATGTCTACGGTAAACTACTAGAAAAGATAGAAACATGTAAAATAATGAATCGCCTCGAAAATGGACAGATCCTACCTGATACTCTCGGCAGCTATAGGCCCATGAAAGTAACATGGGGTAACGCTGGAACTTTTGCTTATGATGTATACGGGGGGTTCCAGGATAAGCGAGAAACGGTTGCGGTAGCAATTGGCCTAGAGGATGCTTATAACAGTGTTAACTTTGCAATATTAATAAACTGTGTAATGGCTTGCGGTGTTAACCCTTGGCTTACAAGATGGATAGCAGCTGCCTTAACTGAGAGATCAGTGGCATTTCGCTTGGGAACATGGACATCAGGCCCATTTGCCCGAGACTACCCCAGGGTTCTCCACTATCACCGGTGCTGTTTAATATCTATACAGCAAAAGTAGCCACCATTCAACCAACTGGGTTGGGACGAACATTGACTTTTGCTGATGACATACTCATTTATAGAACTGGCTCTGACCGACAAGAAATGGTTAATAGCATACATGGGACACTACAGGAGGTGTCTAAATGGTGCGAGGAAACTGGCTCCAAAATCAATCTCAACAAGGCCTGCATGATGTGGTGCTCCTTGAACAACTCCATTGTGAAAACGGACCTCCCAGATATCGCTCTCAGTGGACAGAAAATTGAACGGCAAGAGAAGCTGAAATACCATGGAGTTACATTCGGTCGCGGGCTCTCGTATAAGTACCATGTTGAGCAAATAACACTGAAATGCAGGAGAGGTCTAGCAGCCCTGAAAATAATGGCTGCGCAGCATCTGGAGCAGAGATTACTATTTCTTCTTTTTCATCAGCTAGTCATATCGGTCATTGAGTATAGGCTGGGAATACTCACGCTGTCAGTAACACAGTGTGAACGACTAGAACGCATTCAAAATGAAGGGATGCGTAAAGTCTTGGGCTGTACATGAGATACACCCATTGTGACAATGCGGTACATGCTTGGAGTGCTGTCGATTAGATCCAGATATGCGATGGCCCAAGCAAAAGCCTATATGCGAGTAACCACAGACAAACAGCACCCCCTGCATGGAAACATAGCTGACAGTAAGGGAGCAAGAATAAAGAGAGGGATGTCATGGATGGCACAGGAGAGACAACGATCAAGCAGGTGGGCACATTTGAAAACATATTTAAAGGGGAAGAGTGGAGTATGTCAGATGAGAACTGGATTAATTACCAGCAAGTCATATCAGCCTTGGCAGAGAGTGTAGAACATGGGGCAATGGAAAAGCAGAACTGGAAATTAATCAACTGATACATGATCATGCCGGGGATAATGATGCCATTGTGTATACACATGGGTCTGTGATCCATGGTGAGAAATCAGGCTGGGGCTTCTCTGCTAGGGTAAAGGGCAGAATCGTCGCGGAACATATCAGGGCTTACAAGATAACAACTTCCAGCATGAGAATGGAGGTAGAGGCAGTCACTGCAGCCTTAAGGTGGATTTCTGAAACTTCATTCACAAAGACAGTCAATTGTGTCAGACTCTCAGTCCATGCTTCGTAAGGTTCAAAGTGGTTGGTTGCGGCATGAATGGAAAACATTCATAGAAGCTTCAAGTCTACAAGAGCTGGTGTGGATCTACTGTCCTGGTCATGCGGGAGTATGTGGTAATGAGAGAGCTGACAGACTCGCAGCAAGAGCACCCACAGTGGGGACACTGGTTATGGATAAGGGAGAGATACTGAGAACAATTAATGATCCCATTAGATAATGACACTGCAATAGATGAATCGTTAAGGTTAAGACTGTAGGCATATGGCATCAAACGTAAGGCTAGCAGAGATGGACGTATGAGAGGATGCATCAGTCGTGTATAGAACCAGCGAGCTACAGGAACAACATATGCTGAAGGAGACTGAACTGAGCACCTATGGGTTTGCCCAGAGTGCAGTGATGTCGATTCTGTTCAACAATAATAACAATGATAAAGAGGATACTGAGGATTAAATACAAATAGAAGAGGCTTTTCAGTCACCCTTTCTATGTATTAACGAAAATTAAAATGGATCAGTGGAAAAAAAAAAAAAGATAACTCAAAAGCATAAAGAAGGAAGCTTCTGTGAATGCAAGAAACATAAAGAACTATGGCAGAAAACTGCCAAAACTGTCTTTATTTTTGTTTTTCTAACAGCATTACTAGTTATCTTTTAAAGATAACATGTACATATAGTTTAAAATAGCTGATAGATTTGTATAACTTATTTGTTTTCAGGTCATTGCAGAGTTACAGTCAGTCATAGCACAGCTGAAGGCGAATGTTAAACGGTAAATGGCAGAGAACACCTGAAGCAGCCTTCTTTCTTTCTTCATTTTTTTTTTAAAAGATTAATGCTTGGCAAATATCAGCTAAGGTCTCTCTTATCTTGGTCAGTAGATTTGCCAGCTGTAACAGAAAACACTAAATGAAAAAAAATCATGGTATATGAATTGTTAAACTTAAAATTAGATGTCAAGAGCTAGGTCAAACATTCATGCATAGATGAGTTGATATTTGAAGCAAGTCTCACAGTAAGATGGTGTATGAAGATAGTCGGGCAGTGAGGTTGTGTGTATAGTGAGTCTAACACGTGAAGTGGTCAATGTACTGGCTCTAAAATGTGATGCATGAGGTGAGTCTAACAGTGTGTGGGGGCGAATGATGATAGGAAACTCGTTACAGAGCGATACAACAGGAAGCAATCTGATCATCAGAAGTAGTCCCCCTGTCCGACAAGTGTTTCAGCCCGATATACTCCTTTACACTCTAAGGGGGGCGGGCCCACTTGGGTCATGACTCGCAAGCGTCTCAGCCTCCTGTTGTCTTGTATCGAAAATGAACCCATTTCACTTATGGTAGCAACTTTAAAATCCACAACTCCACCAGCCGTGGAGGCAATTGTGAAAGTAACAAAGAGAAGACAAATTATTCCGTTCGTTCCGTCGCACATCACAATTAAGGACACACACCTGCGCGAAGCCGACGAGTCTAGCCACTGCGCGCTAGCCACTGAAATTCTGTGCCTGACACCCCTTATAATCTACGCCGCCTGTTGCCCCTCAGTCACAGCTCTTTCACTAGTACACCAAAAAACTCAGCATATTGTGGACTTAGAAAAATTAACTCCAGTACCTGAGGTAGTAAATGAAGTGAGTCTACCACGTGAAGTGGTATATTAACTGGCTCTAAAATGTGATGCATGAGGTGAGTTTAACACTGTGTGGTGGCGAATTAACTCCAGTACCTGAGGTAGTAAATGAAGTGAGTATATCACATGAGATGGAGAATGAAGGTAAGTTCAACATGGTATATGCATTAGATATAGTAGATGTGATATTGTATGAATGAGGTGTAGTACATGGGATGGTGTATGAATTAGATCTAATACATAGGATGATGTGTGAATTAGGTTTAGTACCTGGCATGGTGTATGAATTAGATCTAAAACAAGGGAATAGTGTATGAATTACCATATATGCTCATGTATAAGTCGACCCCTAGACTTTAGGACTTAAAAACCGTCCAAATTTAAAGGCCTGATTGTAAGTTGAAATGAGTTTTTCGTTGATTCCAAATTCTCACATTGATATTGGAATTTCTTTGGCTTTCTACAAGTTTTTTTCACTTTCAGCTTAAACCTTTCCCATTTAATACCACTTAAAAATGCCCCATTAATATGTAAGATGCATGCAAGACTAAATGAATTCAGTACATAAGATGAGAGAAAGAAGGACAGAAAGCATGCCCTATTCTCAACCTTTTTAAAATAGCTTCGTTTGTCTGCCCGAAAAGTCATTACTGCTGTTGCTGGCTGTTGCTAAGTAGCAATGAGATCTCAGTATTTAGTGAGACCTGAGTTATAAATAGATTTCCGTTACATTAAAGTGCTTCCATTTTTCTTAATTTTGTTTAGAAGCGATTGATATGATGATTTTTCGTGATTTGTTTTTAAAGCCAAGACTTTCTGGGCGGTCGAATATTAGCTTTGGGATCTGAGAAGTGACTTGTTATTTGATCAGGATACTAAGTAGCAATGAGATCTCAGTATCTAGAGAGACCTGAGTTATAAATAGATTTCTGGTAGGCCTTCATTAAAATACTTACATTTTTCACAATTTTTTTTTAGAAGCGATCGATGTTATGATTTTTGTTAAGCCAAGGCTTTCTGAGTGGTCGAATATTTGCTTTGGGATCTGAGAACTGACTTATTATCTGATCAGGATGCTCACTGTGCTGCCGAATCATATGTGGATATTGAATAAGGGTATAATTTAGACAGTGACACTGACGAAATAGAATCTAGTGAAAGAAGTAATGGTATTGCTGATAGATAGAAAAGGGAGGCAGGTCAACAAGGCGTACTCCAGTTGAAATTTGTGGCTTAATGAGAGTTCAAAAGTGGATTAATCTAGTTTTTTTAATTTTTTTGACTTGAATATAAGTCTGGGTTATGTTATTTAAGGTCCAAAAAGGGTAACATTTCTTGACTTTTAATCAAGTATATACTTACTTACTTAGTCGTTCCCCTTCTACCGTGAGGTGTAGAGGTTTGGAAGAGAGAGCGCCAGACTATCCTATTGGCTGTCTTCCTCCTGGCCTGGTTCCATTTTAGTCCTCGGTCCTTCAAAGATTGTCTAATGTTGTCCTCCCAGCGGACTCTGGGTCATCCTGGGGGGTCTGGATCCCTGGCTCTTTGTTTCCCATACTTGTCATGGTAGCCAATCTTCTCCAATTCTGCAGACATGGCCAAACCATCTTAGTTGGGACTGTTCTACTTGGGTCTGCAGGGGGTCAGATTTTAGGCCTTGATGTATCGTCTGGTTGCGGACCATGTCTTGTTACTTCAACCACCTTCCTCAGATACCTCATTTCTGAGGTTTGGATCTGGCCTTTGTGGGCCGTAGTCATTGCCCATGACTCGCATCCATATGTCAAGACTGGGACATAGGTGGAGCGGTATACAGCCATCTTCGTTTTCTTACCAACCTCTCTCTTGCTGAGGAATCCTCGATTTATGGCCTGAAAAAGTCTCCCAGATGCTGCTTTTCGAGTGGCCAACTCTTCTTTGATGCCTCCCTTTCGGTCTATAATAGCTCCAAAATATTTAAAGTGGTCGACCTGCTCCAGGACCTGTTCTTCCAGCTTAATCTGATGTCTTCTTTCTTCTCGTGATATCACCATGGATTTTGTTTTAGAACTGCTTATGACCATCCCTCTCTTCTCCAGCTCTTCCTTCCAGACTTGCAGGTTGGATTGGAGATGTGCCTCTGATTTAGCAATCAGGGCAACATCATCAGCAAATGCTAGCTCCGAAATACAGACCTGTCTCATCTTCCAGTACCCCACTGAATACTTTCTTGTTCTCTCCTTACATGCCTTGATAACATCGTCCATGAGGAGTATGAAAAGATAAGGTGACAGGATATCACCTTGTCTTACACCAGTGGTGGCCCTGAACTCTTCTGACTTATGGTTTGCTGTCCTCACATAATTTCTGCAGGACTTGTAGAAGCTCTGTATAGCATGAATCAGAGGTGCTGGAATGTTCTTCCTTGCCAAACAGTCCCAAAGTTTGCTCCAGGGGACCCTGTCAAACGCCTTTTCCAGATCTATGAAACAAAGATGGATCTCACTCTTATACTCAGGAGCCTTTTCACTCAGCTGTCTGAGTGTGAAGATTAGGTCTTGAGTACTTCGGTTTGCTCAGAATCCGCACTGGATCTTATCCAATTGTGGCTCAGCTAGGCGTCGTAGTCTCTGCTCTAGGATTCTAGAGTAGATTTTACCAGGGACACTGAGAAGAATTTTGCCTCTATGGTTTCCACATTGTCGATTGTCACCTTTTTTGAAAATTGGTGTTATGATGGCAATCTCCCAATCCTTTGGTATGGTCTTGTTGCACCACGCTGCCTGTAGGACCCTAAAGAGTAATAGGTCACCTGATGCTCCCATGTACTTAACCATTTCTGGTGTTATACCATCATGCCCTGCTGCTTTGCCCATCTTGATTTTCTCCTGCCTTCAGTTCTTCCATCTTTATGTCATCTTCATCACCATTGGTTTCCTTTTCTGTGCTAGTGGTTATCATTTCTGATGCTTGACCTTGCTCACCATCAAGGAGTTCTGAGAAATATTCTTTCCATTACTTCCTTCGGGGCAGTAAGTGTCACGAAATGGATTTAGGACTAGAGACTGTCTACATATAGTGACAAGACAATAGTAAGAAGAAAGACTGAAATGATAGATTCAGATAGAAATATAGTGCAAACTGTGAAAGTTGAGACCATTGGCTCCGAGGTTGAGAACCGAGGTTGATTCTTTCCTCGCCACTTCGGACGTTTAAATTGCTATGGCCTCGAACCACCTCTAACTACCCTATGGGGATAAGGTTCAATTAAGATTCACAAACACCAAGGTACAGACAACATATAGCTACTGTACTAAAGGAAATGACTGATGCCAGCTACAATTTATACAAGTTTATTATACACCTATAAACAACAAACATATGCATGTCCCATACATCAAGTGCGAGGATGCACTCCTGAAAACAAAATCAAGCACAGTTAAAAAAAATGCATCCACCCCAACCCTTCTCCCACAATTGCAACCTGTATGGAGAAAGAAGGTAAGGTTAACTGAAATGAACTACACTGCACTTGATGTCGCCTACACTCCAAACTAGCTGTTCTAAATTCTAACTCTAAGTCCACTGATAGCTGGAACGACGGCGAAGTGACTACACAATCTCTGCACAGACTTCGGTTCTACACAGCCTATCCTGGAATCTCCTGAACACAACTAACTGCACCTCTAAACTTCAGCAGCTGTCCTCTGCTATGATTCACCAAAACTAACAGTTCTGCCTATCTGTGCTGACTTCAGTAGAGAGAATGTTTACCCTATCTCTCTCCACTACTCTGGATTTGACTGAGGTTTAACAGAACCCCCCCTGGATTCTGGACTGGAACTGTAGCTGACTTCTACCACTCTGAAATTACCTGCCCGAGTATCTATAACTGGGCCGTCGGCTTTATTATGGCCGTGAAGAAACGAACACAAAATTACCACAACGCTGGCAGCCTGCCAAATCTGCGTGTGTAACGAGCGTCAGAGCTCAGGATTTATCCACAAAAATCCTATTCGCTGGAAAATGTCTTCCCCTGGCTGGGAAAACGTATTTTCTTCCTCTCCTTCCACTACTGGCAACTAACGTAAAACCCTTGCGGTTCTGCGAATGCCCCAACTTTGCCGTGGGAGAAATTTTGTGGTCTCAAAATTCCGCTCTCATTCCCACAAAAGCCGGCACCTGCTGTTTAGACAAAAGCAAAAACAACAGCTAAACAAAACGTTAATACTCTATTACAAATAACAATTAACTTCCTGACAAACCCTTAAGTCTTTAACACGTAAGTCTCCCCCGTCTATAATCAATACAGCTCCCCTACTCTCTCCCGTTATGCACCACCATACAAAATCATGCAAACAAAGTCCGCTCCCCCACTGAGCTCCCTTCTCTACCTGAGCCCACAAGGTAAACATTGGCTAACCCAGATCGCTTGTTCTGCCTGACTAACTCTGAGCAACAACAATATTTTCAATGGCCCGTCTGGGCAGACGTACTGTGGCCTACTTCTTACGCTGACACTAATGCCGTAAGGATTAATAAAAATTAAAACTAGTCCTCTCTAGGAATTCCTAAAATTCCCGTCAGTATGATTAATCACCTCAAAATTGAAATAAAATATTATTCCCTTAACATAAATAAATTTCATCTCCATCTTCTGAATACACAGAATAACAAAGCACAATCAATAACCTATAACCCTGTTTACGCTAGCATCTACATGCCGTCAAAAGTTATACATAATGGTTATCAATTAAATCTCAGTAGTTACAAACACGTGGTTACAATTTTATGACCACGTGCTTCTCTCCCCCTCGTCCCTCTGAACATCGTATCAATAAAGATACCGTAACCACGCGCTCACGTGCTTCAATTAATACCTCTATCACTTCCGTCCACAGATATATGCGTAACTATATAAATAGCGAGCATCAAGACTCTCAATAAAATCACAAATGAAAATACACATTACACACGCTCCCGACTATTCTGTAAATACATATGATTCGCAGATGCGAGTTTCTCTCCCGACCGACTTTGCAATAATACAAAGCGGTGATATCTCAACTTTTAAACCATGCCGCTATTCCTTCAACAAGGAATTAAATGGACCTATAAAGTTTCTCGTCTATCACTAAGATCGAATTGATGGCTCTGGAGTTAAGAATTAAATTAAACTAAAACTTCCCAAGAAACTTAAATGATCGGCTAGGACTAGAAAAATTAAATAAAGTCCTCACGCAAAAATTCATGCTTACCAAATCTCGAATGTCCAACTGAAGGGCAATCGACTTGACTCTGGCAACCCGGCTTTGGCAATTAATTTTTAGAGACCGAACTTATGAAGTTCGGGCGTATTTATTCTCGAGCCCCCACGCGCCGACTTCATGACGTCATATGCGCGGCGTGGTTCTAAAGCCAATGGGCGCTCTGCATTTCAACTGCAGTTAGCTCTCCGCCAATCAGAACCTTAGATCTTTCTGATGCAACCAGTCCCCGCTAGACAAAGAACCGGGAATTGGTCCTAGCCCTATACTGCGGAAATGAAGCAAAAATGGCCGCAAATAATTTTAACTCCCGAAAAATGCGTATATGGCCACGCAATATCTTTAAAAAAAGGACACTGGTGCAAATCCTGATCCAGCCTCTATAATCTCAATCTAGAATAATACTTTCTAATTCCCTACACCCCCATTCTAAACACATAAAGAAGAACCATAAAGCAGATGAGATCAAACTCCCTCGTGATCTCATCTTGAAAAAAACGTAAATAATAGAAGGAGAAGAAACATGGAGAAGGATTACCTGTAATCCCTCCTAAAATATAGTGAACAAATTGCAAGGAGAAAAAGACATGGGCCATTTGAAAGACAGAATCTCAGTACTCTCGTCACAGTAAGCAATTTGCCTTGCTTGTCCTTTATAAATTTGAGAGGGCATTGTTTTTCCTTCCTCATGTTCTTTAGGGTCTTATAGAACAATTTCTGGTTTTCTTGCTCATCCTTTTCTAGCTTTTCTCCAAATTCTTCCCAGGACTTCTGTTTTGCTGCTAGCACCTTGTTCTTTGCTTCTGTTCTAAGTATCACATATTCTCTATATTTCTCTATTTGTCCTGCTGTATTTTTAGCTCCTAAGTATTGTTTCCATGCCGCTTTCTTCTCTCTTATTTTCTCTTTGACTTCCTCTGTCCACCAAGGTGTCCTCTTTCTCTTGTTCCCAAGTCGGACTTCACCACATGCTTCTGCAGCAGCTGTCTTTATGATGTCCTTGAATTTAAGCCAGAGGGTTTCCAAGTCATCAGGTTGTTCTTCTGTGTTTCTCACCACTGTTGCAATAAGCCCCTGATATCTGGTCTTAATTTCTGGCTCTCTCAGCTTGTAGGTCTTAATGCTTATTTCTCCTGTTTGTTTACTTGGTTTCTTGCGTGATGTTGGGCAGTTCCTAGGCTGAGCAACTCTTTCAGTTGTTCTTTTGATTGTAAGCAGGTAGTGATCACTTCCAATCTCTGGCCCCCTCCAGACTCTAGCATCCCGGACATATTTGAATGAGCTCCTCCTAACAATGGCATAGTCGATCACTGACTTCTCATTCTTTGTTGGTTCACATCTAGTGTATGCATGTATGCACTTATGGGGGAACTTTGTGTTTGTAATAATCAGATTCTGCTCACTGCAGAATCTAAGGAGTCGCTTTCCATTGTCATTGAGAGTATCTTCTCCATATCTTCCGATAACTCCACCCTATCTAGCATGGTCATTTCCAACTCTGGCATTGAAATCTCCGAGCATGATAATTTCATCTAGGCAGTCATCCACTGTCCTTTGAAGCAGCTCGAAGAATTCCTCCTTGACCTCTGCTCTCTCATCCTCATTTGGCCCATACACTATGACCAGGCTGACTATGGTTTCTCCTTTTATTTTACAACCATAATGCACTCCGAGACAAAGTTCCATCCCTTGATACTATCTTTCTGGTTTTTGGCCACAATGCAACCCACGCCCCCTTTAGCTCTTTCAGATGTGGGTACACCACTGTAGAGCAGCGTGTTGCCATCGATATCCATGACTCCTTGTCCCTTTTTCTTTGTTTCCGTTATAGCCATGATTTCTAATTTTGCTTTCCTCATCTCTTCCACCAGCTCCTCTTCTTTCCCATTTATACTTCTTGTGTTCCAAGTTCCATAAGTCGTAGTCCGTTCCAGTTCGTCGCCTTTAGAATCAGTCCGGTTTTCTCTCTTGTAGTTCATGTAATCATGTTTTAAGGCAAACATGTGATTGGCCTGTTGTGCCTTTGCATGGTGGAGGGGCTGCCTCCTTACGGCTTCCATGCAGGCCGCCCTCCTCCTTTTTCAGCTGGGCTTGGGACCGGCCTAGGCGGAGTTTCAAGTATATACGATAGGTCTAATACATGGGATGGTGAATGAATTAGGTCTAATACATGGGACAGTGTATGAATTAGGTCTAGTACATTGGGTAGTGTATGAATTAGATCTAGTACATTGGGTAGTGTGTGAACTAGGTCTAATGCTCTGCATAGTGTATGAAACAGGCCTTGTGCATGGGGTGGTGTATGAATTAGGTCTTTTGCATGGGGTGGTGTATGAATTAGGTCTAGTACATAATGTGGTGTATGAATTAGGTCTTTTGCATGGGGTGGTGTATGAATTAGGTCTAGTACATAATGTGGTGTATGAATTAGAGTCTTGTGCATGGGGTGGTGTATGAATTAGGTCTTGTGCATGGGGTGGTGTAAGACTTAGGTCTAATGCTCTGCATTGTGTATGAAATAGGCCTTGTGCATTGGGTGGTGTATGAATTAGGTATTTTGCATGGGGTGGTGTATGAATTAGGTCTAGTACATGGGGTGGTGTATGATTTAGGTCTTGTGCATGGGGTGGTGTATGAATTAGGTCTTGTGCATGGGGTGGTATATGAATTAGGCCTTGTGCATGGGACAGTGTATGATTAGGCCTTGTGCATGGGGTGCTGTATGAATTTGGTCTTGTGCATCTGGTGGTGTATGAATTTGGTCTTGTGCATGGGGGGGTGTATGAATTAGGTCTTGTGCATGGGGTGGTGTATGAATTAGGTCTTGTGCATGGGACAGTGTATGATTAGGCCTTGTGCATGGGGTGGTGTATGAATTTGGTCTTGTGCATCTGGTGGTGTATTAATTAGGTTTTGTGCATGGGGTGGTGTATGAATTAGGTCTAGTACATGGGATGGTGTATGAATTAGGTCTTGTGCATGCGATGGTATATGCATTAGGTCTAGTACATGGGGTGGTGTATGAATTAGGTTTTGTGCATGGGATGGTGTAGGAATTAGGTCTTGAGCATGGGGTGGTGTATGAATTAGGTCTAGTGCATGGGGTGGTGTATGAATTAGGTCTAGTACATTGGGTAGTGTAAGAATTAGGTCTAATGCTCTGCATAGTGTATGAAATAGGCCTTGTGCATGGGGTGGTGTATGAATTAGGTCTTTTGCATGGGGTGGTGTATGAATTAGATATTTTGCATGGAGTGGTTTATGAATTAGATCTAGTACATGGGGTGGTGTATGAATCAAGTCAAGTACATGGGGTGGTGTATGAATAAGGTCTTGTCCATGGGGTGGTGTATGGATTAGGTCTTGTACATGAGGTGGTGTATGAATTAGGTCTAGTACATGGAATGGTGTATGAATTAGGTCTTGTGCATGGGGTGGTGATGAATTAGGTCTTGTGCATGAGACAGTGTATGAATTAGGTTTTGTGCATGGGGTGGTGTATGAATTAGGTCTAGTACATGGGGTGGTGTATGAATTAGGTCTAGTACATGGAATGGTGTATAAATTAGGTCTAGTACATGGGGTGGTGTATGAATTAGGTCTAGTACATGTGGTGGTGTATGAATTAGGTCTAGTACATGTGGTGGTGTATGAATTAGGTCTCGTGCATGGGGTGGTGTATGAATTAGGTTTTGTGCATGGGATGGCGTATGAATTAGGTTTTGTGCATGGGGTGGTGTATGAATTAGGTCTTATGCATGGAATGGTGTATGAATTAGGTCTTTTGCATGGGATGATGTATGAATTAGGTTTTGTGCACAGGGTGGTGTATGAATTAGGTCTTGTGTATGAGGTGGTGTATGAATTAAGTCTAGTACATGGCATGGTGTATGAATTAGTGTAGTTCATTGAGTGGTGTATTTCATACAATCATGTTCGACCCAAAAAATAAATCAAACTTATGAGGTGATGTGTTGCTGACTAACCTTCTTTCTTCTAGGAGAACTTCCAGATTTGGCACCTGGAATGTTCGGACATTAAACGAACAAGGGAAAGTGGCACAAGTAGCAGCAGAAATGAGGGAATATAAAATCGAGGTTCTGGGAATGTGTGAAACAAAGTGGAAGGGGGTAGACAGGAAGAAACTCATCACAGGTGAATTGGTGCTGTCCTCAGGACATGAAGACGAAAGTTCACACCACAGTGAAGGGGTAGCTCTTATGTTATCTAAAGAAGCACAGAAAGCACTCATTGAATGGGAAGCTGTTGGACCCAGAATAATAACAGCTACTTTTAAAACAGCTAAAAAGAAAATACATGTAAATCTCATCCAATGTTATGCACCAACTAATGACAAAGAAGAGTCTGTGAAAGAAGCATTTTATACTAGACTACAGGAAATTATGGATAAAGTAAAAAGAAGAGACATCACAATTTTGATGGGTGACATGAATGCAAAGATAGGTACAGTCAACACCGGATTTGAAGAAGTCATGGAAAAACGTGGGCTAGGAATAATGAATGAAAATGGGGAACTATTCTCAAACTTCTGTGCTTCAAATCAACTGGCTATAGGAGGAAGCATGTTTCCACATAAGAGAATACACAAGGCAACATGGATATCACCAGACCATAGAACAGAAAATCAGATTGATCATATATGCATAAACAAGAAGTTTAGATCATCATTGCAGGATGTAAAGGTATATAGAGGAGCAGATGTGGCATCAGATCACCACCTTCTGATAGCCAAAGTAAAAATGAAACTCAAGAGATATGCAACAATGCAAAATTATAGACAACAATTTAATGTAGGACATCTAAGAAACAAGAGACCAATTTGCGGTCACAGTATCCAACAAATTCCAAGTGCTCCAACAGCTGGAAGATGTAGAGAATACAGAAGACTATTGGCAGCAGGTCAAAACTGTATGGAATGAGACATGTGAAGAAATACTGGGGAAAAGGGAACGACAACAAAAAGCATGGATAACAACAGAAACCATCAATAAGATAAAAGACAGAAAAAACAAGAAAGCAGATTTAAACACAAGCAAAACCAGAAGTTCCAAAGCCAAGGCTCAAGAAGTGTACACAGAAGCAAACAAAGAAGTAAAAAGAAGTATCAAAAGAGACAAGAGGAAGTATATTGAGGAGTTGGCAAGAGAGGCAGAAGATGCTGCAGCCAAAGGAAATATGAGAGAACTGTATAGCAGCACAAAGAAGCTAACAGGGAAATACAAGCAAACAAGTTGCCTCATAAAAGACAAGAATGGAAAACTGCTCAGCAATATACAAGAGCAAATGAAGAGGTAGACAGAATATTTTGAGGACCTTCTCAATAGACCAGCTGCACAAAACCCCCCGGACATCCAGCCAGCAGAAGAAGAGCTACAAATTAATGGTGAAAGACCAACGAAGGAAGAAATAAAGAAAGCCATAAAGCTTCTAAGAGATGGAAAAGCGTCTGGACCTGATGGCATTCCAGCAGAGGCCATCAAAGCAGATATCGACATGGCTACAGAGATGTTATATAAATTACTTGGTAAAGTCTGGGAAAAGGAAGAGATACCAGCAGAATGGAAGGAAGGATATCTGGTTAAGTTGCCTAAGAAGGGAAATTTACAAGAGTGCACAAATTATAGAGGAATAATGTTAAGGAATAATGTTACTATCAGTGCCAGGAAAAGTATTAAACAGGATTATCCTTGAGAGATTAAAAGAGTCCATAGACAAGAAACTGAGAGATGAACAAGCAGGTTTTCGACAAAACAGATCATGTACAGACCAGATAGCCACTTTGAGAATAATAGTTGAACAAAGTCTGGAATGGAATTCACCACTATACATCGGATTTGTGGACTACGAAAAGGCATTTGACAGTGTAGACAGAGAATCACTTTGGAAATTGATGAGGCATTATGGATGTGATGCAGTACTGTAATTCTGTTTGTCAAGTGGCCCAGTCGTCTTCTCTTTTTAAATTATTATGTTTTTGGTCTTTTTCTGTAGGTAATTTATTGCGTTTTCTGACGTTAGGTTTCTTTTCTTTAAAGTTAATTGCGATCACGAGGGTCTTCATTTGTTAAAATAATCGCGATCTCGTAGTCCCAGTTTCTTTGTTAAAGAATTATTGCGGTCAAGGCTTTGTTTAACAGCGCTTGAGATATTCACGGGGTGGAAAGTTTCTGTTGGTTGGCTCACGAAATATGACATAAGTGGGAAACGCTCGTGGTCGGGATAAACAGGTCACTACATGCTTTCAAATTTATTGGTGTAGACCCCGTTATAAATGTTGTAAGCGATTCCATTGGGTTAGTAAGACGCTATAGCTATGACATAGGCCGAAAGTCCGCGGGGATTTTCTTGTATATAAACCCGAACGGTCTTTTAACAGATCCCCTTTGTCTGATGAAAGTCACTACCGTGAACTTAGCATTTATTGTCTGCTCCACGCGGAAGAAAACGCGATAAACTGGTATGTTCATATTTTATTAGAGCCGTAATATTAGTGGGTTCTTAAATAGAGTCGTAGTCTGATTTAAGTAAAGTTTTCTCCGGGAAGTTAACTTAAAGTTATAAACGTCAGTGCCATCCATTACTATCTTTGTAGCATGATGTAAGGGTTAAGTGTGCCTAATTCTTTCTAGGATAATTGGCAGTGTATAGGAGTGTGTGAAATTTTGAGATATTCACTGTGATAGGGTTAGCTATTAATACATGGGCGCTCTGTAGTATGTAGAGTGTTGGATAAACCACCATTAATTTCTGTATATTTACAAGTGTAATTTTATTGGGCATCTAATGGTGCGTATGTTATTTTATTGTGCCTAAAATGTTTGGGAATGCAGTAAGAGGAGTAATTTAATTTTTGGGTTAAGCAAGGAAACCTCATGTGAAATGTTAAAAAGGAGACCAAGGAATTTCGGACAGGAGATTTCTCTAGTTTGAATGGTTTTGACACGAGGTTAGATGTAACAAAAGATTAAGGTCAGACAGGGTCGCGAGTTTTGTTTACGTACCCGAAAGATTTTCGTTGAAGCGGGGAAGGGAAGGAGTGTGAGATTGAGCGACACGTGGTTAGAAATATTTATGTATCATTGTGCATAGCGGGTGAAGGGGAGCTGGATTGAGTTGCGGGTAGCGTAGGATTTATGGGAGCTATATGTTAGAGATTGAGTTATGGTTGAAGTTGTTGTACATTAGATGCATTTCTTTTGTCTGCAGTGGTTCACGGTACAGAGGAAGAGTGGAGTTTGTCCTATACAAATTTCCAACGGCAAAGTTGGCATTGCAGGAGCCGAGAGCTCGATATCGCTAGAGGCGAAAGAAATACGATAGCAGTTCGCATTCCGCGAAGCCCCTTGCTTCGACGGGAACGTGTTCATCATTAAATAAATCCAGAGCGAGTAGCTCGTTATACCACTCCAACAACGGCACGTGTCCGGGAGATTGGTCTAGAGTTATACAGCCAGAAATTAATGCTGTGTTCCCCTAAATCCTGAGCGGGTTAACGGGGCAAGTCAGAGAAGCTATTCAGCAGAAGAAGAGCTTCTATATTTTAGTCAAGTACCTTGTGCTTGATAATCAAGTCATCATTTCAGGAGTCAGAACACAACAGAGAGGGTGAACATTCCTGGTTCTGACAAGTCAACGAGAGAAGGCGTAACGGAGATGCCACCTCAGCAGATGTCAAGAGTGTCAGAGAGACACTGAAGCAAAGAGAGAGAGGAGAGAGACGGGACCAGTAGGGTCTGATGATATATCCTTAGAGGATAGCCTTTGAGTAATAGATGTTATAAAAGTCTACTAGTGTAGCAGTCCAGTGTTTAGTTAGCGGCGCTTATCGCCTAACGAGTTGGAAGCTGTGTAGACATTTGTTTAGGCAGAGTCAGCAGGACAGAGACAGTAGCAAATCATATAGTAGTAGACAGTGGAGGCTTAAGCTGAGGCCCCACCAGTTAGAGTGTGGTTACAATCACTAATCATTCTATTTTTCCCCAGCAGGGTGACTGACTGAGTGAATGTGGTTGTGGGTTTTATGTGTCTATCTACTTAATTGGTTCTTTGGTTTTTAGGTCTGTGCAACAGTGCACGATATTTATTTCTTTGCTGTATGATGACATTTAATGTTTTATTGTGTAAATAAAATATCTATATATTTTAGACTGGATCAGCTTCTATACTATACTGTACCTATATGTTGTCTGTATAGTGGTGTCTGTGGTCGTTATTTACACCTTATCTCCTTGTGTTTAAAGGTAGTTAGAGGGGGGTGAGGTTATAGCATAATTTTAGTCACAAGTGGCAAGGAAGAGTCAATCCAGGTTCTCACCCTTGAGCCAATAGTCTCATCTGTCTACAGTAACTGTCATTTTCATCTAAATTCTGTCTTCTCAGACCTTCTCATACTAGGGTCTTGCCTATACTCAAGCAAACTCTATAAACGTAAATCCACTTCATGACAATGGAGTTCCCCTGAAGATCATTAATTTAATAAAGAAAACATATGAAGACATGACATGCAGAGTTCTTCACGAAGGACAGCTTACAGAACCGTTTGGGATAAGAACAGGAGTGCAACAGGGATGCCTCTTGTCTCCATTTCTTTTCTTACTAGCAATAGACTGGGTTATGAGATCATCGACAACACACAACAGAAATGGAATCCAGTGGACTCTGACTAAGCAGTTGGATGATCTGGATTTTGCTGATGACTTGGCTCTTCTGTCCCATAACCGTAATCAGATGCAGGACAAATTGAAAACACTCGATGAGAGGTCACAGCAATTGGGTCTGAAAATATACAGGGAAAAGACAAAAATAATGAGAATAAATGCAGGTAATGATAACAGGGTTGAACTTGAAGAAACACCAATACAAGATGTAGAATCGTACACATATCTTGGCAGCAATATATACAAAGTTGGAGGGACAGACAGTGATATAAAAATAAGAATACAAAAAGCAAGAGGAGCTTTCATTGCATTGGGAAATATATGGAGATCAAGAGAAATAGGATCCAACATGAAAATAAGAATCTTCAACTCAAATGTGAAGTCAGTCCTGTCCTATTGTATGGCTCTGAGACATGGAGAACAACAAAGACAACAACCAAAAAGCTACAGACTTTCATAAATGGGTGCTTGCGTAGAATAGAGAGATTGAAATGGTATGACAAGGTTACCAACGTGGAACTGAGGACAAGAACTAGACAAGTGCCAGTGGAACAAGAGATGAGAAGAAGACGATGGCGATGGATTGGACACACACTGAGGAGACCTGTTGATAGCATTACAAGGCAGTCCTTGTTCTGGAATCCCCAGGGCAAGAGAGGCAGAGGTAGACCAAGAAGCACATGGAGAAGAGAGTTGGAAACAGAAGTGAAAATGACGAGGAGAATGTGGAAAGAACTTGAGATGATGGCACGTGACAGGAGGACTTGGCATGTGTTTGTTGAAGGCCTATGCTCCTATGGGAGTGGAGGGTTATGAATGAGGTGATGTATGAGTTGTATTTAAGATACAGGAATGTTTGACCCCCAAAAAAATGTCAAACTTATGAGGTGATGTAGGAATTATGTCTAACACATAGGATGATGTGTGAAAAAGTTTAACACTGGAGGTGGTGTAAAAAATAAGTGTAACACAAATGCTAGTGAATAAAAGTAATCATAATGGTAGTATATGAAATAAAATCTTAACTGTGAAGTGGTACATGAAAATAAGTGTAGCAAATGAGGTAGCCTATGAAAGTAATCATATATAATCATATAGGTAGTATATGAAATAAAGTACATGAAATAAGTGTAGCAAATGAGGTGGTATATGAAATTAATCCTAAAGGTAGTATAGGAAAAGAGTAAAGTGAGGTTATAGAGTAATTGTAATACATGACGTGTTTTTAAAGTCTAGCATTGAAGTGTATGAAGAGTGTCTAGCAAGAAGGTGGGTATATAGTAAGTCTAATAGAAAAGTAGTACATGTAGTAAGTCTAACAGTGAGACATTTTATGAAGTAAGTTATCAAAGACATGGTGTATGAAATAAGTATAACCTTTGTTGTAGTGTACAAAATGATAGGTGATGTATGAAACGAGTTAACACATGAAGCAATCAGCATTTGCCATTATCTGAGGGAAACTAAGCACCTATGGGTGTGCCCAGGATGCTGTGATGTTGGTTCTGAATAACAGTAACAATAATACATGAAGTGGTGTATGAATTATATCTAGCACATGGGGCTTATAAATAACTTGTTTCTCTAGGTCTCAAGAGAGTGGTGAGGAAAAATTGACAGAGCTGAAACACCAGTTCGAGGAAGAAAAGCAAAGCTTACGCAAACAGTGTTCAAAAACTATTTCAGTAAGTACCAAAGAAAAACATAGGGAGTGATTGCAGTCAGACTGTAGAACTCATCATGTGTTGTGCCTAGTGGTATTGAATTTCAAATCCTTCCAAAGTTAAAAGTCTTTTGAGCATATCATGACTTCACATGTTTGTTGTTTTGTAAGTGATTTTATTGTGTCATCCCTGGTATTTCTTCTCATTCTTCCTCCACTCCTTTTGTCCTGTGTGTTTCTCATTGTCACATAGTTTTCCAGACCTTTCTTTCTAAGTATGTGACCATTGAATCTTGCCTTCTTTTATTTATTAGCATTGATCTTGTAAAATTGTTTTCCTTCAATATTTACTTATTTATAATTTATATACTTAAACCTCCAGCATGAGAATGGAGATAGAGGCAGCTACTGCAGCTCTGAGGTGGCTGTTTGAAACTCTGTCAACCAGGGCAGTCATTGGTTAGACTCTCAGACTGTGCTTTGGTAGGTCCATAATGGATGGCTACGGCATGAATGGAAAACATCCATAGATACCTCAAATCTTCAGGAACTATTGTCGATCTACTGTCCTGATCATGCAGGGGTACTCGACAATGAGAGAGCTGACAGACTAGCTTCGAGAACACACATAATCGGGACATTGGAAATGGATAATGGAACGGAGAGATATTAAGAACCATTCATGATTACCTGAAGAGCAAGATCATCAGCAAAACTATATAGTTGAACTGTTTTGCCAGAGTCCACTGAATTCAGTTTCTGGTTACTGGTATTACAGTTTTCATAATCCAGTCTATTGGCGGCAAGAAGAAACATAGTGACAAGAGGCATTCGGCTGTGCTCCAGTTATCTCAGAGGGTTCATTAGGTTGTCCTTCTTGAAGAATATTGCATTTGAATATCTTCATATATAAATTGCTTATCAGGATATTGAATATATGCAGGCACCATGGTGCCTCATCACTTTCAGAAGTGGTTCTCTGTTTGAATTGTTGAAGCTTTAGTTCACAAATCCAGTGTAATGAGGTGAATTCAGCTGTACTGTCATGTGCATCAGATTTGGCATGTTCTTTACTCTTTTCTTTTTTTTTTTAAACTCTACTCATATGTCTGTCTACAATAATTCCCACTTTTAAATCTACCAGTTAAAAAAAAAAAAAATGTATGATATATGCTTGTGATGCCTTGAAATGTATTCATTGCTTATAACATAAATGAGAACAGAATTATTCAGAAAGAACATAACTTTAATAAAAGTAATTTGCCTTTAAAAAAAAATTGTGCAAGTAAGTCACAAATCGATTGCAATTTGTAGCTTATTATTACTTTTAGAAAATTCAGAAAGAACTGGAAACTCGGCGAAGCCAGGCCAGAAATGCAGAGAGACAGTTACAAAAAGTTGAATCAGAGCAAGAAGATATGGTAAGGAAAAATCTGTTTCTACATTTTGGAATCACATATTTTAGTTCTGAATTTGCAGCGAAAGAAAAGTTTGTTATTTGTCACCTGGGGTTAGCTCACAAGATCCCCAGATGCTCTTAATTACATTGTAATATACTTGAATGTAGTAACTCATGCATGAAAAAGAAATTCTCTTGTCCTTTTGATAAAATCTTATTTGAAATATTATAAATATATGATGGTTTTGAAACTTGTAGCACCAGGATGCAAGCATTTAGGCCCAGCGGCATGTTTGCTGACATAGTATTTTTACTTCTGAATTGAACGACTGTCTCTCATGTGCATTCTCTATAGACTTAAATGACAGGTGCTCCAGCAAGTTGTTAATCAGAATGGTCAGAATGACTAAGAAAACAAACAGCACCCATTACTAAATCCTTCTGTAATAAGTCCCTTTTACAATGATTGAAATGTTGTCTACTCTGTATCTATTGTACATTTACTCTGTGAACATATATATGTATGTATGCATTTGTGTGTGTAAATATACGAGGGGCATTCAGAAAGTAATGCACCACATCGTTTTTCTCAGCTAATAATGAAGATAGAAGCATGAAATTTTGCACACTTCAAATATGGCATGTGCCAATTGTGTGCATTAAATTGCACGATAACCGACCAAATAATACGGCTGCCCTAAACCGTTGAAATGGAGCGTGTTAGCAACTTGCGTTATAAGCAGCGAATTGTGATAGAATTTCTCGTTGCAGAGAAGGAAACTGTAGTGAACATTCACAAGCGTCTATGTGATGTGTATGGAAGTTTTGCAGTCGACAGGAGTACAGTCAGTTGCTGGGTTCAGAGAATCAAAGAATCAGGAAGTGGAGATACGGAGCTCCTTGATCGGCCGCGCTGTGGACGTCCTGCCACAGCCACCAACGCAGAAATGTTGAAATGCGCTGAGGGCATTATTCTTACTGATAGGCAAATCACTACTCAAAGGCAAATCACTACTCAACAATTGGCCTTACAGCTGTCAGTCAGCATTGGTAGTGCAAATGCAGTTATAAAAACTCTCGGATTTTCTAAGGTTTGCGCAAGATGGGTTCCTCGAAGTCTCACAAATGACCACCGATTGCAAAGGAAAACAATTTCTTCTGAATTGTTGGAGCGTTTCAATGCCGATGGAGAGAACTTTTTGGCTAAGATCGTTACAGGTGATGAAACCTGGGCACATCATTTTGAACCTGAGACAAAAAGATAGTCAATGGAGTGGCATCATCCGCAATCACCACGAAGAAAGAAATTCAAGACAATTCCTTCAGCTGGAAAGGTCATGATCACTGTCTTTTGGGACATTGAAGGTGTGATTCTTGTGGACGTTATGCCAAGAGGAGAGACAATCAATTCGCAAGCTTACGTTAAGACATTGAAAAAACTCAATCAACGTTTTCGCAGAGTTCGGCCGCACAAGAATCCAACAGTCCTGCTTCTCCTTCACGACAATGCGCAACCTCACACAAGTCTGGCATCATGGGAAGCAATCACCAAATTGGGTTGGACTGTACTACCCCATCCACCCTATAGTCCCGATTTGGCACCCTCTGATTTTCATCTATTTGGTCCACTTAAAGATGCACTCCGTGGGACAAGGTTTGAAGATGATGAAGGAGTGATTCATGCAGCGAAGAAATGGCTACATGATCAAGACAAAATCTGGTACGGGCTAGGAATACATGCACTTGTTTTGCGCTGGCATAAAGCCGTACAAGTTGATGGGGATTATGTTGAATAATACCGATGTTTACATGACATATCCATGTATATTGTGTATAAATTTCATGCTTTTTGAATAAACAGCTCCTGAGAAAAACGATGTGGTGCATTACTTTCTGAACGCCCCTCGTATATATATGACCACCAGCTATGCACAATGCTACAATATACGTATGTGGAAGTGAACCTATGTCTATGAGGCTAATTACATCGTCATGAACTCTTGAAATCATCCACACACTTCCAGGGATTCCCCTTGTGGTGAAACTTGTTGAGAACCCAGCATTGCACACTAAGCTTCGAGAAGTCACTTGAGCCCCAGTCATAATTCTTTGACTTTGACTTGGTTGACTGCATGCAGAAGGATCTCACTGTGGACCCAGTAATAGGCAGGGGAAGCTGGGAAGTGGCTCTGTGCAGGATGTGACAATTCCTTGGGAGAGCCCAGAACCAGAGTACAGTAATTTAGCTCTGCATACTTGGAGAGCCCCATTGGATGGCGGGGAATGCACAGTATGCCATGCACTTCTTACTCCTAGCTTGGGATCAGATGTGACGATCCTTTAAATGCAAGCCAAGCTGGAGAAACTGGAGCTCATGACTTCAACTCAACACGTTTCGGAATGACAGAAAAGCCACAGGACAAGCCTAGATTTACAGTGTAGATAATACCAAGGAGTTTTCAACTTGGTATTGGCTGCTAAAGAGCGAGAAGCCTAGCAGCCCTAGTTAAACAACAACAACAATATATATATATATATATATATATATATATATATATATATATACATATATATATATATATATATATATATATATATATATACTTACTTAGTCGTTCCCCTTCTACTGTGAGGTGTAGAGGTTTGGAAGAGAGAGCACCAGACTATCCTATCGGCTGTCTTCCTCCTGGCCTGGTTCCATTCTAGTCCTCGGTCCTTCAAAGAATGTCTAATGTTGTCCTCCCAGCGGACTCTGGGTCGTCCTGGGGGTCTGGATCCTAGGCTCTGTGTTTCCCATGCTTGTCGTGGTAGCCGATCTTCTCCCATTTTGCAGACATGGCCAAACCATCTTAATTGGGGCTGTTCTACTTGCGTCTGCAGGGGGTAGGATTTAATGCCTTGACGTATCGTCTGGTTGCGTACCATGTCTCTTCTTGTTACTTCAACCGCTTTCCTCAGATACCTCATTTCTGAGGTTTGGATCTGGCTTTTGTGGGTTGTAGTCATTGCCCATGACTCGCATCCATATGTCAAGACTGGGACATAGGTGGAGCGGTAGACAGCCATCTTCGTTTTCTTACCAACCTCTCTCTTGCTGAGGAATCCTCGATTTATGGCCTGAAAAAGTCTCCCATCTGCTGCTTTTCGAGTGGCCAACTCTTCTTTGATGCCTCCCTTTCGGTCTATAATAGCTCCGAGGTATTAAAAGTGGTCGACCTGCTCCAGGACCTGTTCTCCCAGCTTAATCTGATGTCTTCTTTCTTCTCGTGATATCACCATGGATTTTGTTTTAGAGCTACTTATGACCATCCCTCTCTTCTCCAGCTCTTCCTTTCAGACTTGCAGGTTGGATTGGAGATGTGCCTCTGATTTAGCAATCAGGGCAACATCATCAGCAAATGCCAGCTCCAAAATATAGACCTGTCTCATCTTCCAGTACCCCACTGAATACTTTCTTGTTCTCTCCTTACATGCCTTGATGACATCATCCATGAGGAGTATGAAAAGGTAAGGTGATAGGGTATCACCTTGTCTTACACCAGTGGTGGTCCTGAACTCTTCTGACTTATGGTTTGCTGTCAAATGTTTACGGCCGGAAATTTGACTGAATAGCCTGAACGGCTCCTGTGATAAACCCTCTGTGGATGGGAAGGAGCAAAGCTCCTGACCGGGTTGGAAGGAAAGTCCTCAGGTTCCCCAGCCTCGCAATGACATGTCATTGGGCCGAAGGGCTGAAAGCCCAAGTGCCGCTGGTTAAGAAAAAAAAAAAAAAAAAAAAAAAATGGTTTGCTGTCCTCACATAATTTCTGCAAGACTTGTAGAAGCTCTGTATAGCATGAATCAGAGGTGCTGGAATATTCTTCCTTGCCAAACAGTCCGAAAGTGTTATATATATATATTTTGTACACATAAATACACATACATACTTTTAAAAAATGCAATATGTAATGCAGCTAGTTTACGCTGCTTATAATGTGAAGCTCAAATGTAGAGCAAATCAGAAAACATTACAGCACATCAAATCCAAGGGATGAACAAGACTGCAGAATAGAGCAACATCACAGGGGAAAAAAATGGATTAACCTTGTTCTGGTTGAGAGAGGAAGGGAGGAAAGTAAGCCAAGTACCAGGCATAATTACTAGGCAGGGTCAGTTAGTACCATGTACGAGGGGCGTTCAGAAAGTAATGCACCACATCGTTTTTCTCAGCTAATAATGAAGATAGAAGCATGAGATTTTGCACACTTCAAATATGGCATGTGCCAATTGTGTGCACTAAATTGCACAGCAACCAGCCAAATAATACGGCTGCCCTAAACCGTTGAAATGGAGCGTGTTAGCAACTTGCGTTATAAACAGCGAATTGTGATAGAATTTCTCGTTGCAGAGAAGGAAACTGTTGTGAATATTCACAAGCGTCTATGTGATGTGTATGGAAGTTTTGCAGATGACAGGAGTACAGTCAGTCGCTGGTTTCAGAGAATCAAAGAATCAGGAAGTGGGGATACGGAGCTGCTTGATCGACCATGCTGTGGACGTCCTGCCACAGCCACCAACGCAGAAATGTTGAAATGCGCTGAGGGCATTATTCTTACTTATAGGCGAATCACTACTCAACAATTGGCCTTACAGCTGTCAGTCAGCATTGGTAGGGCAAATGCAGTTATAAAAACTCTCGGATTTTCTAAGGTTTGCGCAAGATGGGTTCCTCGAAGTCTCACAAATGACCACCGATTGCAAAGGAAAGCAATTTCTTCTGAATTGTTGGATCGTTTCAATGCCGATGGAGAGAACTTTTTGGCTAAGATCGTTACAGGCGACAAAACCTGGGCACATCATTTTGAACCTGAGACAAAAAGACAGTCAAATGAGTGGCATCATCCGCAATAACCAAGAAGAAAGAAATTCAAGACAATTCCTTCAGCTGGAAAGGTCATGATCACTGTCTTTTGGGACATTGAAGGTGTGATTCTTGTGGACGTTATGCCAAGAGGAGAGACAATCAATTCGCAAGCTTACATTAAGACATTGAAAAAACTCAATCAACGTTTTCGCAGAGTTCGGCCGCACAAGAATCCAGCAGACCTGCTTCTCCTTCATGACAATGCGCGCCCTCACAAGTCTGGCAACACGGGAAGCAATCACCAAATTGGGTTGGACTGTACTACCCCATTCACTCTATAGTCCCGATTTGGCACCCTCTGATTTTCATCTATTTGGTCCACTTAAAGATGCACTCCGTGGGACAAGGTTTGAAGATGATGAAGGAGTGATTTATGCAGCGAAGAAATGGCTACATGATCAAGACAAAATCTGGTACGGGCTAGGAATACGTGCACTTGTTTCGCGCTGGCATAAAGCCGTACAAGTTGATGGGGATTATGTTGAATAATACCGATGTTTACATGACATATCCATGTATATTGTGTATAAATTTCATGCTTTTTGAATAAACAGCTCCTGAGAAAAACGATGTGGTGCATTACTTTCTGAACGCCCCTCATAGTTTGTAACAGCCGAGTTCTTAGTCTCTGCATAGTGCTCATGCAACCCATTGTATATATACAACATTGAATCATATTTTATGCGCTGCTTTTGCTGTTCACAGATTACTCAGCTGAAGTTACAGTTTGAAGAGAAGGTCAGAGGTCTTCTTCCTGTGGATCTCAAACAGGTACACAAATATTCTTTCGCTGAAAATAATTGTTATTTAAGAAGGGCTGAACTGGTAAAACCCTTTTACCAGTTTGAGACATAAGTTGCTCCATCAGGCAAGAATGACAGTTCCTTTTGTTTATATGTACATAAAACTTAATTAGTTGATTATCTGCATGTGCTAATATCTAAGATGTGCAGACGCTAATAACGAGATACCCTGTGTAGTTCCCAGGGGTCTCTGAAGAGACAAAAATAAACAAAAGAATAGGACTACTGTGCCATTGGGCATGTCATACAAAGTGACTAATATGAGGTGTATGGGGAGCTGGCAGCCTCATCGTGTAAACAAAGTGCCACAGAAACCACTGCTGCAAGAGCATGTGACTGCTTGTTGCAGACTTCTAGCAGTGGTGGCTCTGTGCTCCATAAGGAAAGCAAAGGAAAATGATGGTGAATAATGAAAGAAAAGTGCCGTTGAAATGTTTCAGTTGTTCATTCTTTCTAGTTGTATTAGTATTGAGTGCGGTATATATTCTAAATGAAAATCTGCTTGTGTTAGTGTATTGTATGTTATTGTTATCGTTGAACAAAATCGACATCATTGCACTCCGGGCAAACTCATAGGTGCTCAGTCTCCCTCAGTATATGTCGAAGAGTGTAAATGCTAACTGTTCCTGTAGCTCACTGGTTGTATACACGACGGATGCATCCTCTCATTCGTTCATCTTTGCTAGCCTTATATTTTGATACCAAATTCCAACAGTCTTAACCTTGATGATTCATCTATTGCAGTGTTATTTTCTAACATGCGATCATTAATTGTTCTCAGTATCTCTCCCTTATCCATATCCATTGTCCCCACTGTGGGTGCTTTTGATGCTAGTCTGTCAGCTCTCTCATTACCATGTACCCCTGCTTGACCAGGACAGTAGGTCCACACCAGATGTTGTAGACTCGAAGCTTCTATGAATGTTTTCCATTCATACCCAAGCCAACCATTTTGAACCTTTCGAAAAGGCTGGACTGAGAGTGTATTGTATGACTGAATAATTGCTTGTCTTAATAAATGTTGTCATTACTGGTCTCAGCATTTTTAGGGTCATGATTTGGGGGAATATATTGTTAGCATACATTTGAAATTCACAAGTACCATGATAAGATTTAGTCGCCTGTGGCTTGTATTGGAAGTGGGATATATGTGAAGACACCCAGGCACCTGTCAAATGGCCTTTGTCAGTACATTGATTTAGACTGTTCATACTATGTGTTAGATTTTCAAAATGTACAAACTGAAAGAGGGAAAGAAGAATTAGAAAGACTAGCCGGTGTTTGTGCATAGACATTACAAACATGCAGAAACATGTGCAGAACTCTTGAAGACAATAACTGTTTGAAATATGAAAGTACACATACAAATAAATTCACTGTGTTAAAAATATTAACGATGAGTGCATGCATTTAGTCTTGGGCCATGAGATGCATCAGATTTATACAACATTCTTTTAGGCAGAAAAGTGCATTCTGTGAATTGAGAAATGAATTCTGCTACATACTACTCAATCATTATTTTTGTAACATGCATTTGAAACTACTCAATGGCAGGATCTAGAGGACACAATTGCTTCCCTCAAGTCCCAGGTTTTTTCACTACAACAAAGATCTGCATTGCTGCAAGAGGAATTGGATAATAGAAGCAAGAACTCATTGAGTCCATTCCACTCTATCACAAGCCCAGCCATCAAGTCATCTGTCTGATAAATGTCACTGCTTAGCCTGAAAAGTTTGTAATATTAGTTCTCTAAACTGTTTGCTCTTAGCTCGTGCATTCTTCCTTATACCCCTTGAGCTATTATACATTTGCGCTGAAAGCAGATTATAAACACTTGGGAAGATAAACTACTAAGTCATGCTGTGTACATATTTAGTTTGGTGTAAAATCTTAATTTTAACAGTGAATTTATTTGAATGTGTACTTTCATATCTCAAACAGTTACATGTCTTCATGAGTTCTGCATGTGTTTCTGCATGTTTGTAACGTCTTGTGCGTACATCGAGTCCAGGAGTAGTTAATGACTGTATGAGTTTGTCGCCTATGCATTACCGGAGCCTGAACGGGGGGTAAAGAATAGCAATACTGTGCCCTACTAGAGCAAACATGTTCTGCTGTTGTGTGTCTATTGCCAGGTTGGAGAAATACTTTAGTGGTGCTCATGCTTTCTTCAGTCTGACCAATCATCCACTTGCTTATCTGCATGCTTTCAAATCAGCTGATCATCGGTTGGCACATTGGGCATTGCTTTTATAGCTATATCATTTTTTAGGATGTCCCATCGATGACTCCTCGAATGTCAATGCTGATTCACTTTCTAGACCCTAAACTGGAACCCTAGTGTTCTGCAAGAGATCACTAGGGGTTCCGTGAGAGACCGTGATTGAAAAAAAAAAGTCTTTTTAAAAAAAAAACTTTGTACTGTGTGATATTAGCACTCGCAGTGGTGCGCAGTGACCGTGCAACTCTGTATGGCAGTGTCCAATAGGACAGTGCTCACTCTTGCACATACCATATGTTGTGTAACAGTAGTAACTGAGAATAGCGTGGGTAGAGAATAGGAAGGTGTATGGGTTATATATTGTAGTGAGCTTGTTGTGTGAATGCTTTATGCGTGATGTTTGGCAGAAAGAGATCTGGTTACTGTCCTCGTGTTTTAGGTGTGAGTGAGTGAGCTAACAGTGAGTTGGTTGGGATAGGTAGAGTTTGGGTGGTCAGCTGAGAGATTCGGATGTGTAATGATGTGTTTTCAAGTAGAGTTGTGAATATTGTAGAAGGAGCCGTATCTGTGCATTCTGTGAAATGAGAAATGAATTCTGCTACATACTACTCAATCATTATTTTTGTAACATGCATTTGAAACTACTCAATGGCAGGATCTAGAGGACACAATTGCTTCCCTCAAGTCCCAGGTTTTTTCACTACAACAAAGATCTGCATTGCTGCAAGAGGAATTGGATAATAGAAGCAAGAACTCATTGAGTCCATTCCACTCTAGCACAAGCCCAGCCATCAAGTCAGCTGTCTGATAAATGTCACTGCTGTCTGATAAATGTTCTTGTGCGTACATCGAGTCCAGGAGTAGTTAATGACTGTATGAGTTTGTCGCCTATGCATTACCGGAGCCTGAACAGGGGTAAAGAATAGCAATACTGTGCCCTACTAGAGCAAACATGTTCTGCTGTTGTGTGTCTATTGCCAGGTTGGAGAAATACTTTAGTGGTGCTCATGCTTTCTTCAGTCTGACCAATCATCCACTTGCTTATCTGCATGCTTTCAAATCAGCTGATCATCGGTTGGCACATTGGGCATTGCTTTTATAGCTATATCATTTTTTAGGATGTCCCATCGATGACTCCTCGAATGTCAATGCTGATTCACTTTCTAGACCCTAAACTGGAACCCTAGTGTTCTGCAAAGAGATCACTAGGGGTTCCATGAGAGTCCGTGATTGAAAAAAAAAAGTTTAAAAAAAAAAAACAACTTTGTACTGTGTGATATTAGCACTCGCAGTGGTGCGCAGTGACCGTGCAACTCTGTATGGCAGTGTCCAATAGGACAGTGCTCACTCTTGCACATACCATATGTTGTGTAACAGTAGTAACTGAGAATAGTGTGGGTAGGGAATAGGAAGGTGTATGGGTTATATATTGTAGTGAGCTTGTTGTGTTCAATGGTGTGAATGCTTTATGCGTGATGTTTGGCAGAAAGAGATCTGGTTACTGTCCTCGTGTTTTAGGTGTGAGTGAGTGAGCTAACAGTGAGTTGGCTGGGATTGGTAGAGTTTGGGCGGTCAGCTGAGAGATTCGTATGTGTAATGATGTGTTTTCAAGTAGAGTTGTGAATATTGTAGAAAGGAGCCGTTTCTGTGTGATTCGGACATGTTGTGATTTAGATCAAGTGCTCTAGTGATATATGAGAGCCGAGAGAAGTATTTGAGTATGGGCGTGAGGGCAGAGGTGTATATACACCACCCATAGTTTCTGGTTCATGTTTGACTGACCAGAGGTGATTGTCGTTGCTGTAGACGTACTGTGAGTCTCATCATTTGCTTCGTCAAATAAATTGTGGTGATGTACACAGCGTGTTATTCGATGACTTAAAGTAAGTATGAGTGTACGGTGCTGAAATTTACCCTAGCAGAGCCTATGAACCTGGACATACGGTGGGTGTTAAACATCAAACAACACCATCGTAACACCATATTTCATTAGCCTCTTGTAGAGTAGAAATTTGTGATAAGACATTTAGGCCAACTTGGATAAGGTAATTTTTAAAAAAATAAAAAAACAAGTAGAAAATGTTAAGAAAAAAAAAAGAAAAAACTGTAGTTTCTTCTTCCTACACTGCTGACTTATATTACAGTTTATAACCTTTGTGGAGAGGGAAAACCACACAAAAAGGAGTAAGCTAATAAGTTAGCCAAAATAAACAGAACCACAGAAGAAATCATTCTCTACTCAAAAGAGCTTTGAAAGTCTTTATTGGATTATTATATTTAAAACTTACTGATCACGTTAAAGTACCATGAGCTGTAGGTATAATCATTTTTATGCAGAGGTTCCGTGAGACCTGAAAATTACTTCAAGGGTTGCTCCAGGATAAATGGGTTGAGAAAGGCTGCTCTAAACCCTATCAGATTTCGTCAAAATATACATATTTATAGCTTATTTGAGATATATACGAGGGAAGGTCAAAAAGTAAAGCCTCCTATTTTTTATGTATGTAAATACTGCATCGGTGTGCAATTTGTAAATTTAGCAGGATTCCTCAAACACTCTTCTGCACTGTATAGCATTACCAACCTGTTCCAGTAACAGGTGGCACCACTGTAACAGTTTAAAAATGGCTGCCAAAGAGGTTCGGTTAAAACAACGTTATGTCATAGAATTCCTCAATGCTGAAGGCGAGACCCCAATTCGCATCCACAAACGTTTGAAGAATGTTTATGGAGATTCAGCAGTGGATGTTAGCACTGTCCGACGTTGGGTACATCGTTGTGACGAAGCTGAAGTAGGTCAGTCCTCAATGGCTGACACAAAGCGGACTGGCGTCCGTCTACCGCAGTGACTCCACACAACATTCATCGAGTTGATGGCATCATTCGTGGTGACCATCGGGTAACACTGGATGAACTTTCTTCCATGTTGTCCATTAGTAAAGGCAGTGTCCAGAACATCATTAAAGACCTTTGAAGAAGCTTAGAGGTCGTCTTCGGCGACTTTACCCATTAAAAGATCAGAGAACTGCACTACTGTTGCACGATAATGCCATGCCACACACCGCTAAACGCACCATTGATGCGATTGCAGAATTTGGCTGGACATTATTACCACATCCCCCTTACAGTCCCGATCTTGCACCTTCTGATTTCCATCTGTTTGGACCACTGAAAGAAGATCTTCGCGGACATCACTTTGAGGACACCGAGACCCTTAAACGCGCCATACGCCAGTGGTTTAGGAAAAAGGTCACAAATTTTTACCGTGCGGGGATACATGCCCTTGTGAGAAGATGGATAAAAACTGTAACAATTAACGGAGACTACATTGAGAAATAAATTTTTGAAGTTCAGACTTGGGGCTATATTTCAATGTGAATTTTATCTGTTTTCTTGCCTATTGAATGAAATTAAAAATTACGAGGCATTACTTTTTGACCGTCCCTCGTATATATATATAAAAGACATGATATGAAACTCTATACAGAGCGCTTCATCAGGAGACAATCTGATCATCAGAAGGGTCCCCCTGTTGATCGAGTGTTTCGGCCACTTAATCTCCTTTACACTCTAAAGGAGGTGGGCCCACTTGATTCATGACTCCCAAGTGTCAGCCTCCTGTTGTCTTGTGCAGAGAATTGAACACACTCCACCTTAGTTGCAGCTTTCACTCCTGTTTTCTGCCAGCTGAAGGCAATTGTGAAAGTAACTCCTATGTTGAAAACAAATTTTGTGGTGGGTTACTTTCCATTGCCTACCTGACTTCAAACACTTTGTGATTGTGCAGATATAATACGTCACCAAAGATTTCCAGCTATTTCTCCCAAGATTATCTGCTTCAGGTTGTTGTCCAACTTTTTTGTCAAGGCTTCGTCTAGCTGTTCCCAAAACCCTTTTGCACTGGCAGGTGGAAACTTGATTGCATCTCTTTTCCTGTCCAAGAAGTGCGTGAGATAATCATCAGGCAGATCAAATTGAATATTCTCCATGCTGTGGATTGACTCCTGGCTGAGGTCTTCTAACGTCTTACCCATTGTAACCGAGTGCTGTTGATCTACCACTGATGAGCTCCCACACCCCTTTTACATTCTGTGGATTTTCATGCCTCTCTGATTAGGGAATTTCCTATCACAGGCACATGGAGATTCCTGTCGTTGGTCAGAACTGAAAGTCTATGTAACTGGTTTGTCAATTCTAATGTCACCTGTCGATTCATCATCATCCCCCCCCCCTTTTTTCGATGAATCCTGGGGGGCATTTATCATTTGTGGTCCTATACCGATTGTTTACAGCTTACGTGGTGCCAACCCGGTCAGACGGTTTCTAGTCTTTTCCAGTGTCATCTGTCTTTCCAGAGGTCTATCGGTCTTTTCCCAATTGTCAATGGTCTGACCATGTAATTATGATAAGAAACTCTATACACAGTGGTACAAGAGGAGGCAATCTGATCATCAGAAGTGGTCCCCCGTCAATCAAGTGTTTCGGCCCCTTAATCTCCTTTACACTCTAAAAATGTGTACAGCTGTGTCTTATACAAATCCACATGCCTTAATATTTTTTCTTGAATTTTGGCAGATTTATACTTTAGGTTCTTGTTGGTGACGCTGTGAAATAAGTTTTTAGCAGCACATTTTAATTGTGGCAGAAAAAATTATTAAAATATTTCATATATATTCAAATGCACAAGGTGTCATAATCAAGGAAAATAAATTACATTCGTGCAAGGGAAATAACCTAAATAATGTCAGTTTTCCCAAAGGCCAACATTCAAATAAAAGCGAGCGTTAGCCATGTGCATTGATTGCAGCCGTTATCTTTTTTTTTCTGTATGCAATTAATTTTTTTAGGTGTATGTTATTTTATAGTAAAAAAGGTTTAACAGGTAAAAATCATCAACTGTACACTTTTAGATTGAATAAAAATATAAAAAGATTTTACAATGTTTATTTTGATGCAGCTAATTCTAAAACATGGATTCCAATTATAACAGAACTGTATCAACTTTTTTAAAACCAAATCCATTACTCTTTTTGTCTGTATCCAATTAAGTTTTTTAATGTGTAAGTTATTTGTAGCACAAAATTTAGTTGTGGCAGGAAATTTTTTTTATTAAAAACGAAGTATTCATAATCGCTTATGGATCGTTTATAGGGAAGTAATGTGGTCTCTTATTGACAAGTAAATATAATTAATGTGGATGTAAGTTTATTTTTGATTGCAAAGCAGATTTTGATGCATTTGTTTGCTTTTATTAATGGTAGGTTGGTGCTTAGTAAGTTTCCTATCCTGTATCCCTGAATAGTAGTGAAATGTAAAAAATATCTGGCTTTAGGTCAGTTGTTTATGTATATCCTATGGTTCATTAGACCATGAGGTTACATACTTCTGCTGGATCTAACTTAATTCATGTTGATTTATTTGAAAGTTCTTATTTCTATAAATTGATTTTTAAATGTAAGTACACAGTTGAATGTCTGTTTGTATATTTTCTGTACAAATCAACAGTGTTTTAACTCTTTAAGTCCCAATCGACTTTATAAAGGCTCAGTGGTTAGAAGCGCTTGGCCCAATCGACTTTAAAAAGCCTTTAGTATGTGCCTCTGTTTGAGACTGTTTCTAATTATAACTACCCACAAAGTCATTTCCGACTGCAAGTACATTCTTTTAAATACTGCACGTGTTTAAGAGTGAACGTGTTTCTGTTTTGAGATATTTATTTTAGATTTTTAAAGCGATTTTTTTAAGCGCATATCCTCCATTTTACCTTGAATAACTAATCATTTTTTTTTAAGCGCATATCCTCCATTTTACCTTGAATAACTAATCATTTTTCAATGAAAGCTTTTATACTTGTAGCACAAGAGTAAAGTACATCCAATTACCTTCAGTTTCATATACAACAATAAAGTTATTTATGCATATGAACGTTTTAAAAAATTATTTCCAAACAACAACAATAAAAACGCACTGGGGTGGCCATTTTTGCTTGGGCCAAACCCACTTTTTTGCTTGGGACTGAAAGAGTTAAAACTATGTGATATTTTTACTATATTCTAGGTGAAATGTAAGGTAATTTACTTAGCTTGCTATAGAGTAATTTTTTTTAGTAACTGAAGTTCTAACATGCCACAGAAGAAAAGACAATCTTTTAGAAAAATCAATCCTACATGAAAGAAAATTAAATTAATAAGAGAAGCTGAGACGCCTGAACAGCATGTACCCCAGCTTAAAAAACGAGTTAGGGCTGCCAAATCTGTGGCTAATGCTACCCTTGAACAACATGAAGCGCGACATATTAAAAACCAGATTAGAGCTGCCGAATCCATGGCTAAGGAAAAACCTCAACAGCACCAAGCCTGACTTGAACAGAATCGAATAAGAAATGCGAAATGAAGGGAAACAATAAAACATTCTGATCTGAAATTGGCAGCATTTAGTTATACTCCTAATTTCAGTTATCAGTTTCACCCAAAAGTTTTGATTGGAAAAATTGATACAATTTGTGATTATTGCTGAGCAATGAAATTTAAAACGGAAGCACCTGGAATATGTTGTTTAAATAGGAAAGTTAAACTACCAGATTGAATTAAACCTCCAGAGCCTCTGCTTTCTTATATGTCAGGAACTACTCTGGAATTGAAACATTTTTTGCACAACTTAAGAAGACACAATTCTTGCTTTCAAATGACATCTCTTGGTGCAACCACAAGAATGGAAGAAACTGGCTACATATCTACTTTTAAAGAACAAGGTCAGATTTATCACAAAGCTGGATCATTTCTTCCCCTACCTAACGAGAATGCAAAGTTTTTGCAAATCTACTTCATAGGCAATGAGCAGTTAGAAGTTAGTGTCTAACGTTGTTGGTACAAGATGACACATTAACTCATTAACTACCGCAAGCCGATGGGGGCGGCTTACGAAAGAAACACATTTGGACGGCAAACCGGTCCCATCGGCTTTCTAAGTTTAGTAAGATAACGAATGAAATATATGACGAAACACATTCTGATCTGGTTCGAGATTTTAATTTAACACCGGAAAACGACATTCCAAAGCGTGGGTAAATTTGTGCTTCTCAAAAGTGATATTATATTCATATTTATTACACGTTTCAGGTTAGTTACCAAATCGCAAAACTGTTTACTATGGCAACGAATGATATCGCCACAAAAAAAACGCACGTACACCTCGTCTAACTGCTGAACAGGCTAGAAACTTATTTCAGCAATTGATTGATAGTTCTAGCGACGATGACAGTGAAAACAATGTGGACATTTATTCAGGTAGTGAATTGTATGGCAGTGATGATAACACTAGAAGTGAAAATTCAAGCAATGAAGATATTAGAAGTCCTGGGCATCAGTGGGTCGTAAAAGAGCGAAAACCTCAGTTAGAGTTACCAATAGTGCAGGAAATAGTGCAGGAAATACTGTAGGCCTAGGCCTAACTAAATTAGAGAACAATGGGATCAAGTGACTGAGGGTGAAACAACAAATAGTTTTTATTTTTGATCCAACTCATGAACCAGGTTTGCAAGCAAATCTTGATGCAAGTTCCTCTGTACTTGATTGCTGGCTTACATTGCTGACACCAGATGTTTTACATTCTTTGGTCAAAGTAATAAATGATTATGCTGAAGTAAAGAATTCAAAACCCCCATCTTCAAACAGATCTTCGTCTGCTGCTTGGAAACCTGTCACTGACTATGAGCTTTTGAAATTTTTCGCAGTAACAACTGCGATAGGTTTAGATAAAAAGCCATCGGTAAAAGATTATTGGGCACATACACCTCATAATTATACACCCTGGTATGGCAATATGCAATATTTTTCAAGATCTAGGTTTGAAATAATTTACCATACAATGATGCATGTTGGAGATGCTGATTCAGAAGGGAAGGACAAAATAGAGCCTTTTTTAAATTTGCTCGTTGCGAAGTTCCAGGATGCATTTTATCCATTTCAGAATTTAGCCATTGATGAAATGGTTATTGGGTATAATGGACGCTGGAAACACAAGCAGTACAATGCAACAAAGCCAAGCAAGTATCACATTAAGACCTTTGGATTGTGTGATTCTGCCACTGGATATGTCTATTCTGTATTGACATACTTTGGGAAGAATACATCATATATTCTTGCTAATGACTCTACAACAAGTCAGGCGGTGAAGGTATTTGATTTCTTGCTGCAAGGAATTGGGAAGGGCCACCATGTATTTGCTGACAGATACTACACTGTGGATACACTGATAACCTATCTGTTGAGTAGGGGCATTCATTATACTGGCACAGTCAACATCAACAGAAAAAATTTTCCACTTCAACTGAAGACCCTCTCCCTCCATCACCGAGAAGCCAGGTGGTACAAAAATGGTGATGGATCTCAGATATGTGTTGCTTGGCGAGACAAAAAGGCAAAGAAACCATGTATTGTTGTGTCCACTGAAACATCAGTTGAGATGGTGCAAGTCACAACTCGACATCACAACTTAGTCGAAAAACCCAAACCAGTACACCAGTACAATTTTTGCATGAATGGATGTGACCACAATGATCAAATGGTAGCTTACTATGGCAATTTCCAAAGAAAAACTAGAAAATGGTGGAAGAAAATTTTTTACTGGATTATAGAGGTGTCCCAGGTAAATGCCCATATATTGTACACCCTCAGTCATGCTGATGAGAAGTCAGTGTCATTGAAATTTTTCAAAGACAAACTGATTGATCAGTTGACTGAGAAGGCTGCCTCCATAACTCCACCTGATCTAGTAGATACCAGTAGCAACAAGAAAGGTAGGAAATTATTAGGAAACAAAGTTAAAAGATTTGAGGGTGCAAAGCACATTGTGGATTACACTGACAAAGATAGGAACTGTATAGTGTGCTCAACACGTGCGAAACGAGTCTGAACCAATTTTTATTGCATCGGTTGCCCCGAAAAGCCCCATCTCCATCCAAAGAGCTGTTTTAGGCTGTACCATACGCATGATCCTTCTGCTGTAACTTACTAAAGACATTGACATACTGTAAATAAGTGCTTTGTCAAAGGAGCTATTTATTCAAAATTTCTGAGATTTTTTGGAAGTGGTGTAGGTGTGATAATGTAAGTCATTAATAGTGTATTTATTAGCTATTGTGTGTGTTCTTGGGCTTGTTTTTCTTGCCATTGGATATACTACATGAAAATCACCAAGAAAAGAAATTAGCTGCCTCAGGAATAAGCAAGTTCCAGGTAAGTTGATAATTTAAAGAAAATGTTGCATGCTTTTTCTTTCTTTCAATCATTTTACATTACTACTAATATCCACCATATTAAGTAAACTTTCCTTTTATCAGCTTTAGGCAACAGTACATTCATTTGTCATCAAAATGACATATCAGTAATAAAAATCTGTTTAAAATTAATAAATCTGCAGCTTAAGTTCTCCAAACACTTACAGGGAGAAAATGAGGAAAAATTTCAGACATTTTTTGGGAAGTGGCATAGGTGTGATAATGTAAGTTACCAATAGTGTAAATATTAGTCAGTGTGTGTGTTCTTGGGCTTGTTTTTTCTTGTTATTGGATATACTACATAATAATCACCTTAAAAAAGGCATTACCTACCATAGAAACAAGAAATTTGAACATAAGTTGATAATTTGGAAACAAATTTTTGAATTGATTTTTGTCTGTCAATCATTTTTATATTACTATTAATATCTACCATACTAAGTAAACTTTCCTTTTATCAGCTTTAGGCAACAGTACATTCATTTGTCATCAAATTGACATATCAGTAATAAAAATATGTTTAAAATTAATAAATCTGCAGCTTAAGTTCCCCAAACACTTACAGGGAGAAAATGAGGAAAAAATTTCAGACATTTTTTGGGAAGTGGCATAGGTGTGATAATGTAAGTTACCAATAGTGTAAATATTAGTCAGTGTGTGTGTTCTTGGGCTTGTTTTTTCTTGTTATTGGATATACTACATAATAATCACTTTAAGAAAGGTATTACCTACCATAGAAACAAGAAATTTGAACATAAGTTGATAATTTGGAAACAAATTTGAATTGAATTTTGTCTGTCAATCATTTTACATTACTAATAATATCTACCATATTAAGTAAACTTTCCTTTTATCAGCTTTAGACAACAGTACATTCATTTATCATTAAAATGACATATAATTCATAAAAATATGTTTAAAATTAAGAAAACTACATATAAAATTCTACATACACCTACAGAATGAAAATGGGAACAAAATTTAATTCGGCCACAGTGTGTTTTTTAATTCGGTAGTTAATGTGTTAAAAAAAAATCTGCAGCATATTTTCATCAGCCTAATAATTTAGTAAATATCCTCAAAACAGCCTTGGACAGAATGCCTATGGGTGAATATAAAGTTGTTATTAGAGCAGATTAAAGATCTGTTAGTGAACATGAACGACCTGTTAATGCTGCTACAATTAGTGAAGTGGCAATCGTTGGGTGGTATTGAATTTGATCGGCATGATATCATTATTCAGAAAAGGAGTGAAGATCTTACATGCATTTCAGAAACGCACCGATCATATGATCCTCTTCAGTATCCACTTATCTTTTGACAAGGAGAGGATGGATTTCACTTTCAGATAGTGCAGACTGATCTTGGAACTGGTACTACCATCACCAGCAAGAAAGTTTCTGCAATGAACTTTTGTGCATACCGAATAATGAATTGGGCTGACTCACCAAACCATATTTTAAAATGCTGCAAGCTTTTTCACCAGTTTATTGTAGACGTATGCAAAAATTGAGAGTGAACGTCTTCTGTTGATTCGTTTAAACCAGAAAAAACTAAGAGTAGACGATTATATTCGTTTGTCGGGATGCTGTGGTTAATGATGGAAATGTTGCAGGCATTGGACAACTGGTTATATTTTCAGCTATATTTACAGGCAGTCAAAGGCATATGCATGAAAATGCTCAAGATGCAGTGACATATGTTAGATCATATGAATGTCCAGATCTCTTTATTACGTTCACATGTGATCCATATTAGGCTGAAATTACAGAAAAAATATCTGTCTGGTTAAGGTCCATGTGATCGGCATGATTTAACAGCTAGAGTTTTTTAAAAAAGCTCTCAAAACTGATGGATGCAATAACAAAGAGTCACATTTATGGTGAAACTCGATGTTGGTTGTATTCAGTTGAGTGGCAGAAGAGAGGCCTTCCACATGCTTACATTTTAATATGGTTGAAGGAGAAAATTTGTCCAACTCGGATCGACAGTCTTCATTAAGCGAAGTACGTTGTACTGTTTTGTTAATTAAGCATTAGCCCAGTGCATCAGATTTCAACAGGCATTTCTGTCTTCTTCCTTAGCCCTTGACTGTCCCCAGCCTACCTGCAAGGAGCAGGTGGTTTGAAATTAGTTTTTCTTCTCCTAGATGAACTGTCTTCCAAGGCTTACGAGCTTCATCTACCTGGAATTTAATCCATGCCTGGGGTTTGAGATGGTGTTGGCCTGAGCATGGTCCACTCGTCTGCACCTTAAGGGATCCCAAACTTCTCCCAGCCCGGTTATACCGCCAGTGTTATTTCAGTTGAGCTTCCCAATCCCCAAGAAGACCCAGTGCTTTTTTAAATCATCGTGAAAAATATGATTCATGGACCGTGGACCACTCAATCCTAATTTTCCTTGCATGAAAGAAGAAAGATGTACGAAAAAATACCCTTGGGAGCTGAAACAGGAAATACAGACTGGAGATGATAGCTACCCGCTCTACAGAAAACACAAACCTGGAGGAGGGGGATATACTGTGACTATCAAAATTAAGATAAACAACCTGTACAGAGAAATTGAGGTGGACAATAAATGGTTTGTACCTTATACTTCCCTCCTTTAAAAAATGTTTCAAGTCCTTATCAATGTGGAATACTGCAATTCTGGGTACTTGTGTCTTTATTCACCCACAGATTAAAATTGTTGAAATTTCGAAGCCAAATGGAGCACCGTACTTTTTCTTACATTTTTTTTTCTTACATTTGCGCGAAAAATGTCATCGCGCGACAAATCTCTCTCACAGTTCGCCAGTGTTCCTCGTGGGGCTACGTTTTTCCTTAGGCTTAGGAGACTGTGTACTCCGATAGGCTTCTATAATGATCTCTTGATCAAACCATATCTGGGTATTTAAACTGATAATCGATTTCTGGTTGTCTTCGTGTTCGATATTTGCGGGTGTTCTGATAATATTCTGTGCCATCCATGTATACCATTTCTCTTTTCAGTGCTTCCAGGTATCCTCCGGTCAATTGTTTAGCTTGTTTTGAACTCTCCGTCTTTCTCCATGGGAGTATTATGGTGTGACGAAGCACTTGCACTGAACCTTGGAGGCGGCGGGGGGTGTATTGTGTTGTCTGACGCGGGGACTGATGGGTATGGTTCTGCGAAGTGATGTTTTGTTTATGAAACCTCCTATCTCGATCAGTCTTACCTCTAGACCTAACGTGCCATGCAGCAGAGTCAATGGGGTGGCGGGGAGTGTATTGTGTGGTCTGATGCGGGGGCGAGGATTGATGGGTATGACTCTCGCCTGCATTATGTCGGTCAGTGTTACCTTGTTTAGTTTTGTAGGTGTCTCGTATGGAGGATGATTGTACATGAGCTATGATAGCACCTCTAGCAATGGTTGTCGTTTTACCAGATGTGTTTACTATCATAACCGGGAAGTCTCTATTTGTTGTGACTTCTGCTATTCCTTCCGTAATAAATAGCATTGGGTCTTCATTTATATCTTCTCCCGATATGGGTTCCACGTGAATAGTTTGTCCAGGTTTTATATATTGTGACGCTTTGATCCTACCCTTGGCTATGACTAATGAATTTGGTAAGAGGGTAACCGGGGCTGTTAAACGAATCAATGATGCAATATGCATGTCATCTTGGAGTTCTACATATTCTTCATTTATTCTTATTTTCCGTAAAATCTCTTCCTAGGAAAAAATTTCTACTCATGCCTCTAGTGATAACGAATGCACGTGTGATTGTCTGGCTGCCAATCTTAAATGTGACATGGGCAATGCCTAAGGATTTCAATTCTTCCCCAGTTACAGAGGCCATATATGTTCTGGAATGCTGGAACTGTGCGTATTTCTTTATTTGCTTATAAAGTTGTTCCCTTATGAGGCTTACAGATGCTCCTGATTGTATGAGCGCTCTGTGATTCCTGTTCTCAATGGTGATTAGACAGGAACTTGGGTCGGGATGTATGGTGACTTCATTTTGAGTGCTATTATTGTGAACTAATGGTGGTTCTTTTGTTATTGTGTGGAGTTCATTCAGTTTTCCTCGCTTTTCATGTTGTATATGGGACCTATGGTTGGAGCTTTTGTTGTTGCTACCCCTGCTTCGGACACGGCCAGAGATCCCTCCTAACGCGTGCCAAATCCGTTTCCCTGCATTGGACGACCTCTGGAGAAACTGTGCTGGGTATTGTGTCTTTGTTGGGCCCAGAAAACTCACAAAACTGCACCATGGTCCTATTTAGGGCCCAGAAAACCCACAAAACTGCACCCACCACGGTCCTTGTTAGGGCCCACAAAACCCACAAAACTGCAACACGGTCCTGTTTAGGGCCCACAAAACTGCACCACGGTCCTGTTTAGGGCCCAAAAAACCAACAAAACTGTACCCTGGCAAGAAATCCTTTATTTGTTTTCGCCGCTGGGTGGGGAAGAGGGGGGGTCCCCTCGATACGCACTGATCCTTGTCAAATATTGACACAATCAGAGCCGGATTAACATAGTAGCAAAAGTAGCATATGCTACGAGCCCAGCGCTTTTTGGTGCCCCGCGCCAATAAATATGTACATAATTTTTTGGTCATCTTCTAATACGAGCGTTAAACCAATGATCTTGTGATTTATGCCATCTTTAGCGCCTTTTCATTTGGTGTCACGAAATTGTGAGAGAAAGAGCATAAGAGGGTGACTTAGTGTGACTCTTCATTATTTTTATCTTAACTGTTTGCAGACGGAAGCAGTCATTTTCTTTGGATTTGTTGAAAGCCTGTACACCTTCTTTTCTGCTTCTACCTACCGGTGGGGTCTCCTTTCTACTGCATTAAGTGCTGGCGGTACTCATAATAAGTCCCATTTGCCCTTTGTGAAAAGACTGTCAGATACCAGGTGGTCCGCTCGGGCAGATGCAACAAAAGCACTTTTACACAGCTTTTCTGCAATAAAACAAGTCTTGGATGATATTTCAGATAACAATGATCAGAAGGCAGAGTGTCGTCAACAGGCTCGTGGTCTACTTTCAACCATGATGAAGTTAGAAACAGGAATAATGATCATACTGTGGGAACAAGTATTACAGCGTTTTCAAATGACCAGTGCTTCTTTGCAATCTTCTGACCAAGATTTGAATACAGCTTGTGCACTCTATGAATCCATGTGGGGGTATATTCAAGCTATGCGGTTGATTTTTTGCCAGGGTACAGTTTTGTTGGTTTTGTGGGCCCTAAACAGGACCGTTGGGCAGTTTTGAGGGCCTAAAAAGGACCGTGGTGGGTGCAGTTTTGTGGGTTTTCTAGGCCCTAAAAAGGACTGTGAGGGGAACAGATCACCAAGGATCGCTGAAGCTATGCACGTATCAGGACATACACATGTTCGTTCGTAGCAGCGCAATTTAAAGAGGAGGCCAAAATTCTGTAATGTCATGAAGGATACTGTCAAATGGGTCTGACTGAAGAACTTTATTCTGATATGTCGCCACAAAAAGTCACACATGTAGTGAAGTCTCTAACACTTCACTCCCCTGCATCATACAGCTGGTCTTACTGTAGTGAAGTCTCTAACACTTCACTCCCCTGTATCATAAAGCTGGTCTTACTGTAGTGAAGTCTCTAACACTTCACTCCCCTGTATCATACAGCTGGTCTTACTGTAGTGAAGTCTCTAACACTTCACTCCCCTGTATCATACAGCTGGTCTTACTGTAGTGAAGTCTCTAACACTTCACTCACCTGTATCATAAAGCTGGTGTTATCTGTAGTGAAGTCTCTAACACTTCACTCCCCTGTATCATACAGCTGGTCTTACTGTAGTGAAGTCTGTAACACTTCACTCCAATGCATCATAAAGCTGGTCTTACTGTAGTGAAGTCTCTAACACTTCACTCCAATGCATCATAAAGCTATGCTTAATACATTCTTGTGCCATGCTGCCACCCCTACCTGCTAAATGCATAATAGACTAACCCCGCGCTACAGCCGTGCCTGGCCAACGCAATTTTCGGCGACAGTTTGGGTTGATCCACCTGATAAGAATTCCATTAAGCGTTGATATACGAAATTCCTGGAGGAAGGTTGCCTGTGCAAAGGCAAAAGCACAGGTCGCCCGTCATGTTCGGTGGAGACATTGGATAGAGTTCGGCTAGCCTTCCAGCACAGCCCCATGAAGTCGGTTCGAAGGGCGAGTCGTGAGTTGGAAATTCCCCACAGTACGGAATGGAAAGTGCTTCATAAGCTGTTTGAGAATGAAGGCTTACAAGCTGCAACTTGTGCAGGAACTCACTGAACCAGACAAAGCACTTCGCACGGCCTTCAGCGAAAACATGCAGACATTGCTTGAGAATGATGATTTTGGGGAGAAGCTCGTGTTCAGTGATGAGGCGACCTTCCACATCAGCGGCAGAGTCAACAGACACAACGTATGGATCTGGGGTTCAGAACACCCTCATGCAGTCATTGAGCATAAGAGAGATTCTCCAAAGTTAAACGTCTTTGGTGCTATATCCAGAAGGAAGCTTTACGGGCCATTTTTCTTTGCAGAAAAAAACCATTACTGGACTCTCGTACCTGGACATGCTCGACAATTGGATGATACCCCAACTTGAAGAGTGCTCATGGGATTTCGTTTTCCAACAAGATGGAGCTCCACCCCACTACCATGGAGCAGTGAGAGGGTACCTCAATGAACATCTCCCACAACGGTGGATCGGTCGCAGTGGTCCTGGCGATGCAGTGTTGCTGAGATGGCCCCCGAGGCCCCCAGACATGATACCATGTGATTTCTTTTTGTGGGGCTTTATGAAGGACAGAGTCTTTGTCCCACCGTTTCCTCGAGATCTGGTGGAGTTGAGAGAGCGGATCATTGGAGCCTTTGCTGCTGTTACAGGAGACATGCTGATTCAAGTGTGGGAAGAAATGGACTTTCGACTAGAAATCTGTTGTGTCACGAAGGGTGCACATATTGAGTCTTTGTAAGGTATGGTTAAAAACTTGCAGAGATTGTTACTTTTGTGACAGAAAGCATCCTCGTACCAAATCATGGGGCTAAGAATAAAGTTTTTGAAAAGGGTACAATCTTTTATGGACACCCTGTACTTGTAAGTACGTTAATAAGGGCAGTGACCAGGCCATTGTTGGACTTGTGAATGAAAATACAACTAGCTATCTCCAGAGGGGGCACACCAAGTAATTTATTCATTTTTGACCCAGAAAGCAACACCAAAAATATTTTTTATCAAAAAGCACTGGAATAATGTTGCAATAATAAATTTAGAAAATAACGATATGTAAATGTGACACGATATAATCAGTTATATTATTACTTATTGAACTAAAGGAACAAAGAATTACACAAAGATTTTTACATTTTCAGAAGTCTCGGAAACCATTACTAGAAAATCCGGGTACTTAAGCTAATCAAAGAATGCACAGAAAATGCATATACAAAGCATTTATAACACATAAGGAAGGGAAACTCGAGGCCTGTAAACAGTAAATAAATATTAGACAAACATTCAGGTACGTTTTCGGGCACTCGTAAGAAGTAAAGAAGTAGAAAACTAGACAACAGAAAAACAACAGACGTGAGTGGCTTACCCAGGACCTGAAAACATACCTTTATGTTTGTCTAATATACAAAGCAGAGGCAAAACAGCTGCAATTATGATTGTGGAAAACAAAGATTGTGCTACAGACAAGGTAATGTTCCTCACAGACTCCCTGTCAGTCATAACTGCCCTCAGGAACAACAAATTAGACAGCCTGGCAGAAGCACAAATGGAAACTAGCTAGAAATTCAACAAAGTAATGGCATCCCTGCCCGCTGCAAGATATATGGAAATCATAATTTTGTCCTTTTCGCTCCATATGGAGCCACCACGGCAGCTGGTCCTCATTGAAGGAAGCCTGCACTAAGCATTGACATGCTGTAGCAGTGGTGGTTCCTGTAGCATGATAAGGTTGCAAGCCCCATGCACACAATCTCATATTAGTCACCTTGTACGACATGCCTGAGAGACCAGTAGATCTATTCTTACTTCATCTCATAAGAGGCCCCTGGAAACTACATGGGGGCCCTAATAGTATAAATAAACTATTAATCTTGCCAGATTGCTCCTGCTTGTGCCTTGTTTTGTCAGCATGCTAAACATTCTCACAAATACTTTGAGGGCTTTATAACTTATGCAAATGGGGGGATTATTATGTTTCCCTCATACATGGCTAATTAAACCTACATGGCACTGTCAGATCTGCTGCTCAGCCACCTACCCGTGATACATTCTAAAAGGACATATTGGTTAAAGTACATCCCAGAATACATGTACACAAAGAAATTCAAATGTATTTAATAACTACCTGTGATTTGATGTTCCTAACAGCTTAGTGTGGGGATAAGTGATCGAACTTCCTGGAAAACCATGTCAGTGCAGCACATTTGTCAGTTCGGTACAGGAAACAATAACAAGATTGTACTGGAAGAAAAACCACTACAAGATGTAGAAACATTCGTATACCTTGGCAGCAATATAGACACAGTTGGAGAGATGACAATGGTATCTTCTTCATACACTCTCAGACGTCTACGTGAATGTTTTCAAAGAAAGCAGTATGTTGCTAACAAGAATACACAACGCTAGAGGAGCATTCATTGCATTGGGAAATATATGGAGATCAAAAGAAATCACGTCCAACACAAAAAAAAATCATAATATTCAATTAAAATGCCAGACAATCCGTGTATGACAAATAAAACCTGCATGGCACTGTCAGATCAGCTGATTTAACCCACTCAACCATGTTACATGTAAGAGGACATGTCAGTTAAAGAACATCCCAGAATACTTGTACACGAAGAATTTCACATGTTTTTAATAACTACCTGTGACTTGTTGTTCCTAACAGCTTAGTGTGGGGATAAGTGATCAGACTTCATGGAAAATCATGTCAGTGCAGCACATTTGTCAGTTTGATTGAATTGATATGGAAAGAAAATATATTAATGTCTTTTTGTGTGAAATAAATTTGTCTGTCTTCTATACTTGGGTCATTTTTTTTAAACATAAAAAAATGATCTTTTTGTGTTAATAAACTCAAATATCTGATAAATTAAAAGATTTTGTAAATTGTTACTGCTGTTTTTTAAAACTTTACTTGCCAAATTTTTAATTGTTTTTTAGTTGCTTTTTTAAGGCAGTAGTGATATGTGTGAAATAACCTTCTTGGAGAAGTTGTAAAAGGATGTGTGAAAAATGCTTACCTGTAATAAAATAATGAGTATAAATGTTTTATAGTGTGCCAACTAGTACGGGTAACTCGTATTCAGTACAGGTTTTTTTGTTTTCAGATTTTCACAGCCATACATAATTTCTGTAGAGGTTTTTTGCTTAATTATTAAACCTTTGCAGTTTATTTGCCCCAAAAAAATGCCAGCACGCAAATTCTAACGTCCTATCCAAAACACATGAAACGAACACTGTTGTCTGTTAATGCCATATAGCAGCGGTTCCCAACCTGTGGTACGCGTACCCCTGGGGGTACGCGACAGGACATTCAGGGGTACGCGAAAAAATTAAGTAATGGCGGAAAAAAGATACATATGTCAACAGTGTAAAAGACAAGTCAAAAGTTGTGAAATTAATTCAACGCTATACTATACAACATGAACTGTGAGAGACAATCTCCGCCGTTTTTCTTGCGCGCCACTGGCGTGCTGTCTGCTTGGACTAGCGTGTGTGAAAATCTATGGCATTTCGTGTGACCACCATTCAATATTTTTACACAATAGTCTTCATTATGATGTCTATGGGATTATAGTTGTGCCGTTGAATATTTCATCAAAAATATGACTTGTTTGATCTTCCACACTATCTATGAACGTCTAATGTCCCGGAAGTAATAGTGTCGATTCTTGACCCAAATTTTACAAACATGAGACAGTGAGACAGTGTTTCTATATACAGTAGTTTTTGTCATTGTTTTAACTTAACTTAAAGTGATTAATTGTTCAATTCGTGTATTATCAGATATGGATCAGTGGTTGAAAACCGGCACAGTAAAAAAGCTGAAACATAATGTGGAATGTGATCAATCGCCAAGTACTTCTCAGGACACGCCTAAGACTTTGGTGCAGGATAGTGAAAAGACACGATCTTCGGTTTTACATAGAGCTAAAAAAGAGAAAATACAGTGACGAATACATGAAGTATGGGTTTTCATTTATAGAAGATGAGGACTGTGCTAAGCCCCACTGTGTAGTGTGTCGGGAAGTATTATCCAATGGTAGCATGAAACCTTCGTTACTCTTGTGGCATTTACAAACAAAACACCCCAGTTATGAAACAAGGAACGCAATTATTTTCAGCGCCTATCGAAACAACAGAATGTGACATCGTACTTGTCGTCAGCTAACAAAAATGCGGCTGAAGCCTCCTACCGTATTAGTTATCGTATTGCTAAATGTGGTAAGAATCATACTATAGCCGAGAATTTAATTTCTCCTTGTATAAAAGATGCCATTCTGTGCATGCTCGGAGAGGAACATGTTCGCAAAATGAACGCTATCCCTCTTTCGAACAATACAATTTCTCGAAGAATGCAGGATATGTCTGACGATGTTGAAGCGACAATAATAAGTAGAATTAAAAATAGTAAATTCTTTGCTATTCATGTTGACGAAAGCACAGATATTGCTAATTTCGCTGTTTTGCTTGTTATTGTGAGGTATTTGAAAAGCAATGAAGTTGAAGAAAACCTTTTGCTTTGTCATCCTCTGTCAGGGCTTACAAGAGGTGAGGATATATTTCATGCTATTGATTCTTATTTCAAAGAAAAGGACATTAATTGGTCTAATTGTTGTGGACTATGCACTGACGGAGCCAAGTCTATGTCAGGCTGCTACTCCGGTCTTCGAGCTCGTGTCACGAAGGTAGCCCCCAATATAACCTGGAGCCACTGCTGCATCCACAGGCAAAGCCTTGCATCTAACCGCCTCCCTGGTGAATTAAAAGACGTTCTTGATGAAGCTGTGAAAGTGGTTAATTTTATAAAGTCAAAGTCCACAAACTCGAGGCTTTTCAAAGCACTGTGTGAAGAGATGAATAGTCTTCATTCTACCCTGCGCCTTCATACACAAGTAAGGTGGCTCTCTCGTGGTAAAGTCCTTACCTAGTTGTTCGAACTTAGACATGAAATCCAACTTTTTTTGGAAGACCATCCTTTTCAACTTACTTCAAAGTTACACAACTGTGATTGGCTTCAGAGTCTTGCATACTTATCGGATATTTTCCTACAAATAAACAAACTAAATTTGGCACTTCAGAATAGCTCGGTAACGATCTTCAATGTTTCAGACAAAATTGAATCTATGATTAAAAAATTAGATTTTTGGAGGTCGTGTATTTAAAAAGGCCAGCCTGAGGTATTTGAAACTCTGCACAATTTCCTATCTGAGAACGAGCTGCACCTCTCCCATGAAATGAGCAAGAAAATAATTGAACACTTGAAAGGGCTAAAATCATCTTTCGAGAAGTACTTTCCGAAACCTGGAAAAGAGAACTACTGGATTGTAAATCCCTTTGAAGAAGAATATTTCCACCAGCCACATTATCAATCAACGAAAAAGAGAAGTTGATGGAACTTTCGACTGATACTACTTTAATAGCTGAATTCAAAGGAAAATTCCTTATTAACTTTTGGGGGGACATCAGCAGAGAATATGAACAGCTGACCGACAAGGCGCTTAAGTTTCTGTTGCCATTTACAAATACTGAGCTGGTGGAGAGGGCTTTCTCTTCTTATACCTTTATAAAAAATAAATACCGTAGTAAACCGAATGCAGGTCCAGAATTGAGACTGTATCTTACATCACTTGAACCTGATTTAAAAAAAAAACTATGTCCCTCAAAACAAGCTAAGGATCGCACTGAATATTTGTCATGGTCACATGACATGTGTGTTATAAAAAGTGATTTCAACTTTTAACAATAATAACGTTTTTATTATTATTATTAATAAATTTAAATGTGTTAATTTTTATTGTAACTTCTGATTTTTTAAATGTAAAAATATATGCACTGTTTTTTCACCTTTTTATTACATTGTTTTTTAATTCCGTGGTTGGCCCCTTTATTTCTGGTTATAATCTATAAATTTTGAATAACAGCAACTATATTAATTTCAAATATTTTGCTAATATTAGGGGTACAATTTATAGAAATGGGCTGCCAAGGGGTACGCAAGTGAAAAAAGGTTGGGAACCGCTGCCATATAGCAACGAGATTTCGGTATTTAGCGAAACCTGAGTTAAAAATAGATTTCTGGTACATGTAAAGTTTTCATGTTCTGAATTTCTTTTCTGAATCGATCGATATTTTAAATTTTTTTGATATTTTTAAAGTCATAGCTTTTTGGGCAGTGAAATCTTTACTTTGGGAGCTGAGAGGTGACTTGATATTTGATCAGGATGACGACAATGCTGCCAATTCAGATGTGGATATTGAATACGGGCCTTATTTAGATTCTGACAGTGACACTGATGAAGTGAATTTAGTGAAAGAAATACGTCTAATAATCTTGATGACAGATCGAACGAACGAATGAACTTTATTTTCGAAGGGTAAAGAATTGGGCGCGCAGGCCCGTCTAACATTCTGCCCTTCCACTCTCATTAATCTTGCATACTATATCCTTTCATTCCCACATGATGCTTTAAGCATAAATTTAAAGGCATGCAACATTATAAAGTTACCATAACAGCATTCATTTACATTATGCAATCATAATAAAAAAAATGAGTAGGTTTGTTTTTTGAAACAAACAAGCTAGTAATTGGGGGAAAAAAGTAATAATAAAATAAATAAAACAATAAATAAATTCTGTATACCGACACTCACTCATGCGGTCAATCCGTCTACAATTAATCTGTATTTTTGAATGTGTCATCAATCATCATTACAAAAATTACATAAACACATTCTCGCTTATGTCCATACATTATTGGTGGAAAATGAAATAATAATAATAACACTTTCTTACGCACTTCTGTGGCAGGAAAAGTCTTTGAGCAGTTAAAAAAAATAAAAAAATTCACATTTCTAAAGTACAGTGGTATGCGGGTACATTCTCACGACTCACATTTCTAAAGTACAGTATTATGTGGGTACATTCTCACATACATTACATTATATAATAATATTTTAAAGTGAATATAATAATAGTATTACATGGATATAAAACAAATTATTCACAAAAAAACGAAAATGAGCGGAAGAGGAAAAGAAATGTTGACCTATGGATGAGATGTTGACAAGCAAATGCTGTTTCTATGGGGGTAGATAATCAGTGTTGAGGAAGTGTTTGAAAAGTGCTTTGTTAAAAGAATATTGTGTAGGTAGGCTTTTTAGGTGGTGTGGAAGGCTGTTCCATAAGTAGGCACCAGAGTAGGCTAGACTCTTTTTGAACAGGTCGATCCTAGGTTTGGGCAGACGTAACTGATGTAGTTGTTGTCCCTCTCTTCTACTGGTTTGAAACAATGATCGTAGGTACGACGGGGCATTGTTAGATAGAATTGTGTGAGTCAGCTTGGCTTTGTTGTAGAGAAGACGTTTTTTTAGCGACAGTATTTTGGGTTCTTTTCCTGTCCTTGTGTGTGGTGTCGTGCGATTATCGGTGATCAGACGTACTGCTCTTTTGCAGGGAGTGCAGTCCCATAGTGTAGAGCAGTAATCTAGATATGTCTGTATATGTGAGGTGTAGAATAATAGTCTAGTGTCTGCGTCTAAGAAGTGTTTTATTTTGGCTAGCTGGTACGTCTTTTGAGCTAAGTGTTTGGTTAAATTCCGTACATGGGAGTTCCACGTTAGGTGCTGGTCAATCGTGATCCCTAGAACTTTGTGTTCTGTTACATGTTCAGTTTGTATTGATTCCGCGTGTAGCTGTAGCGATCTTTTGGTGCAGCTTAGGAGTTTCTGTCTGGTGGTAATCAACATAGATTTCGTTTTTGCTGTGTTTACTCGCATACGATTCATATTACTCCATTTTGTTAGATTGTCTACATCGCTTTGAAGAGTCATTTCAAGTGCCACGCAGTCATTGTCACTAGTGTAGATAGTACAATCATCTGCAAAGAGGTCACAAGTTGAATATTTTAGATGTAGTGGCAGGTCGTTGATGAACATTGCGAAGAGTGGGGCCCAAGAATAGAGCCCTGCGGTACTCCTGTATCTATCTTCGAGAAATCTGATGTCGAGTTGTTGTGAAACACTAACTGTTGTCGATCTGCCAGGAATGATTTGATGATGTTTAGTGGATTAGGGCCTATTCTGAGGGTTTCCAACTTTTGAGCCAAGATAGTGTGGTCAATCATGTCAAATGCTTTTTTGAAGTCAACAAAAACAGCACCACCTAATTTTCCATCATTTACGTTCGACAGCCAGTTGTCTGCCATTTTGGTGAGAGCTGTGTGACAGGAATGTTTGGGTCTGAAACCTGACTGGCTATCAATGAGCAGTTTGTTTGTTATTAAGTGTTGAAATGTGGTGTTGTAAATGTGTTTCTCTAGTGGTTTTGAAAGTGATGATAGAAGGGATATTGGTCTGTAGCTGTTGGGATGGCTATGTGAGCCAGATTTATAGAGGGGATACACTTTGGCAGATTTAAATGCTGTGGGGAAGTAGTTGTGTGCAATACATTGGTTGTACACATAGGTTAAGGAGTCGCAAATGATGGGCGCAGCGTAACGTAGAATCTTATTGCTGATACTATCAAGCCCAGATGAATTGTTGTTTTTTAATGCCAAGATATATTTGAGAACTTCATGTACCGTACTGTTAGAAAAGGAATATGTCTTAGATCTGTTATGGTGTGTTCAGTGTTGCAGAAGGCTGTCAATTTACTAATATCGCAGTCCATTGGCTTTAGTGTCGACTTGAGATGGCTAATTTCTGTTTTGAAGTGGTTACTAAAATGAGTTGCCGTGAGGGAGCAGCTGTTTGGTAAAGAGTTTAGTGACTTTGATTTGTGTGTTAGTGTTCTAATGGCTGACTGTAGTGGTGTTGATGGTATTGTATGATGGTGATATTACTAAATGTAATTGTATGAGGCCAGCTGTGAAGGCTCCTGAGATAAAATGTAGTTGTGAATTGTCAGAAGGCCTTTCTTGCTACCACTACGACCTCACACTTAATTTTTTTTAATGAATGTGGCTACGTAAAGTGTCTAGGGTTATGATATGTAGTGTGGTGTAATAGGTTATAGATATACCCACAGATATTTAACAAGACTAATAATATTAATAAATGTTAAAATACACTGAACTAACTCACGTGTGTAAATTTTTTGATAAAATTATATTACATTTATTTTGTTCTGGATCAATTTTTTAGGTTGACCAGAACTTAAAAAGATTTAGAGATTATGAAAGAAATGCATGGAATATTATATCATAAATGCAATATATTGTACATATATGTGTACATATATATGTACTATACTAGTTAGTTTTATTAAAATGTTCTAGTAGTCATCTACTTGGGAGGATATTTAATGTTTGTGCTGTTGGGGTGGCCTCATCACACCTGTCTATATTGACTACACAGTGTCCAGAAAATGGTGGGAATTTTTATGAGGGTATTAGTAACTACACAGCGTTGGTGAATGTCCAGCAGACCAGAGGCTCACTCATCTTGTCGTTATAGCTCTGGTGCTGAAATCAGGTGGTCCCACCTCTCCGTGCTGGCGGGCAATAATGGTGGTCTCTGTCACAAGTACTGCACAGATACACTCGAGTAAAGTCACCAACTGAATAGACACTGCTTTGTTGACAACAGAAACTCACAGCTCTGCAATCAAAGTATGGGCCATGTGTCAAAATCTATTCTCTACCCACGTCTGGACACAACACTGACACAACAACCACATCATACAGACAGGTCAGATCTCTCTGACCAAACAGCACATTTACCATGGTGGTTTTACATCAGATAGATCCTCCCAGACTATAGGTTCTGAAAAATATTTATTAGTTGTCTGCCCTAAAAGAGGATAGGTAATATGTTTCATTATTCTCAACACTTGATCTGTCTTGCATAATCCTTGCTGGAGTTTATGTACATTGTTGGTCCCTAGACCCTGACTAGGGCGGGGGGTCTAGAGCAAATCCCTACTTGTTTGTAAGGCTAGATTTCGATATGGCAGTATCAAATCACTCGAACATGAAACAATATTCAAAATATATAAGGAAATAATTTCAATCTTACCAGATTATGAATAAATAACACAGAACTGCTAGCAAAACTCAGCTGAGCTGCTGGCTATAGTATGGCGTCCCTAAATTTATTACACTTTCTTTCATATGGAAATCACCACACTTTAAAATCTGTATCACTGAACAACTATTGAGAAATGACCCCAAATCCGCGTCTAAGCGCCGACAATATGCTTGTCTGTGGCCAACCGTCTGTAAAATTAAGAACATATTAGTTCACTGCTCAGAATAGGCCATCCGGCCAGCTAATTTTTATATTCCTAACATTAATATTAAGAAAAAAGTACTTTTTAATTTTTGTAATATTCCTAACATCTGCGTTTAGCCGCTGAATTCAAATCAAGGCCTTGGTATCGCGCAAAAGCGTCCAATAAATGACTGTGGCGTAACATATCTATGGTCCCTTCTGTCGAGTTGCTTACTTTTTATGTCAACTTGGGAAACGTGACTTTTCTCCGTTTCCCCCCCCAATTGCGTCTCCTTAGCCTTTCTAGTCTCACGCAATCTTTCCAGTCATATTTTTTTCCTTTTTGATCCGCCGTTCCCCTCCTATCTAGCAAGTCAATTATTATGGAGGATGATGACCCGCGGTCTAGGCGATCATGTACTATTCGCAGCCTACGCATTATGTTTTTATCCTTAAATGTTATCTTTGGAGATATTTTACCGTTGTATCTCTGTCAATTTCACTACACTGACCAGACTTCTTTACTGTTTGCTTTGTCTTGAATCATCTTTCTGAAATGTAGTTTCTTTTCCTGACGAATGAGGTACGGTACTGTACTTTGTTTGTAAGCATCCGATACCTGCTGAAATCTTTGAGCTTATGTGCTTCGTCCCGCTCTCTCATTGTTGATAATATTTCGTTGGTTATCCATGGGGTCTTTCTGATGTTTTTGACACGAACCTACTTTATAGGAACATGTTTGTTGAATACGTTGTTGAAAGTTTGTGTCCAGTATGTTATGGCTTCTTGTAGATGCGGAAGTTGGTACACGTATGAGAGAGGGGATATTTGTAAATCTAGTACAGTAGACATTCAAAAATCCGGCAACCTCCGGACCTGAGGAGTGCCGGATTTTTGAAAATGCCGGTTTTTTTTATGGTTATATATTCTGTATATATTTAACAGAAAATGACTACCTGTACACTTTATCTGCGATCGACAATGCACGATGTTTACGTTTTACACCACTTCTTTTATTTGCTGAATCCATAATGGGGCTAAACAGCAGCAAATAAATGATAAAATGAGAAGTAATGAGCATTTTTTACAAATAAGTAATGAGCAGGAATGCCTGTTAACACGTGCAAGCAAGACCCAACAGCTGCATCGAAACATAAACTGCTCCAGAAAACAGTGGCGCGCCAACGCGGTAAATTTAAAAATGCGCTCCGAAATCCATGCCGGAAATCTGAAGGAACCGGATTATCGATGGCCGGATTTTTGAATGTCAACTGTAGGAATAATTGAAGGTTAAAGTTTTTGAAATTCCTGTAATTGACTGTGATGTGTTCCGTTTTAGGTGCTTTAAACCCCTTCCTCGTCCAGGTACAGCAAATAGGATAGTGGTCACTTAATGATGTCTGTGTGACTGTGCATTCTATAATGTTTTCTGGACAGGTCGTATAGATATGATCAATTAGTGTAGATGATGAGTCTGTTACTCTCGTGGGTTGATTGACTAACTGTATGAGGTTGTATGAGATGGTGATATCATTCCACGTGTTGCTCGGTTTGCGAAGGTCAATATTGAAATCCCCCATTGATCCAACGAAGGAGGTAGTCAACATAGCATACTCTTGTTAAAATGTGTGACTTTGTAGGAAACATTGGACTTAAACACACTCTAGATCTAGTTTATCTGGTTATGGACTTGAGACACGATGGGTTTATAGCAAAAGTCATAGCTGTGGAGGTAGGAGTGAAGTTGAAAGTTGCAACCATGGGGGAGTGTGTTCGATTCCCAACACAGACTGGAAAAACATTAGGAGGCTGACACTTGGGAGTCACGACTAGTGTTCCTGGCCTCAAAAAAATATGGTATATTCTATAGTTCAGATAGGTTCATTTCTAGCCCGGTAGCGAATTGCCTAAATGATTCGTGTGTCTGTCACTTAGCCGAGTATAGTGCGATTTGCTTCCGTAGCTAGGCGGTGTTGGCGTTCGGAAGGTTCAGGGTTCGATTCTCTGGTAAGCCTCTCACTTCTCTTGTTTTTCTGTTGTCTAGGTGACCACTTTATTTCTCACGAGGGCCTGAAACATCTTTATGGGTGTATTATTTATTTACAAACAAAAACACCAAAGAAAAATAATAAACAGGGGGAGCGATTTTTTTTTTCCTTAACCAGCGGCACTTGGGCTTTCAGCCCTTCGGCCCAATGACATGTCATTGCGAGGCTGGGGAACCTGAGGACTTTCCTTCCAACCCGGTCAGGAGCTTCGCTCCTTCCCATCCACAGAGGGTTTATCACAGGAGCCGTTCAGGCTATTCAGTCAAATTTCCGGCCGTAAACATTTCTTCAAACGCTGACGCCCGTGTATGAACCATGAACACCTGGTCGCCAGTACAACGCCGAAGCCATTACACCAGCGCGGCTCCCAAAGATATAAAGGCCTGTTGTGTTTAGTTGGATATTTAATTGACTTTTACTTGTTATAAGTATGTGTATTGTAAGAACATCATCAGACCTTCACCTTCCCAATTACTGTGAATCTGGAGAAGTCTTTTTCGTGGATATGATTATTACTTCTGTCTTCAAATGTTTAAAAATTGTGCACCAAAGTGCGTAATTAAAGGCAATATTCAAACGTCGGTGCAGTATGGAATTTTTTTAATAGTCTGACGTCATTGCATAAAACGGAGCACCATCATTTAGACGGGTATTCTTCTTGAGGTATGTACAGTTAATGGCTGTAAATCGAAATCTTGTGCATTTCAGAGTTTAAGTTATTAATCATTTTAAGGTTGACGTAGGGGACAGTTGTAATACTTTGGTCACAAATGAACCCTTCATAGTTAAAGAGAAGGCCATGACAATGTTTCAGCCGATGTAACTTTTTTTTTTTTTTTTTTTTTTTTTAATAGCTGGAATAAAGAAGCACCAGTTCTGTAGAGATTTATAGCTGTATGTTGAGACGTGGATTTTTAAATATAGGATTTCTGTAACATTGATACAACTCTGTGACACATGAATGTCCTCTGGAGATGGTAAAGAAAGGAGTTTTTCTTCAAAATTATGGCCTTTTGACCTGTTTACATAGTAGAATATGAAAGTCAAATTGGATACTGTTTTCTTCTGAATTGAAATGGCAGATTTACAGCGGCGGAAAAATGTGTACACTGCAGGATCTGTCGATTCTTTCAGTTTCATTGTAGTGCAACTTTAAACGCGCATCTGACGGACAGATAGAAACCGCGTAATATCATTTTATGAAGGAAAAGCAGCGGATATTGCAGTGAAGCTTGGGAACCATTGTAATTAAACCAGCATAGAAAGGTAACTGTGACTCAGACATAATAACAAACATGGATTCATCTGCGTACGGGACAAACAATTTAAATACAAAGTGGATGCCACTAAGGGAAGAAAAACGTCTTTACTTAAAAGTTTAAAAGGCTCCACAAGGCAACCCTGTCGGCTAGAAAAAAAACAAATGCACACAAATTAACGATAGACTATCGACTTTGGGTATATATGGTCTGTCAAGCAAAGGATGGTTTAGAGCGAAAGATTCGTTTTTAAAAAAGGGACGAGTTTCAAGACACAGCTAAAAAGAACAGGTCCACAAAACAGTGCTTACAAAGGAAGCACATTATGGAAACCCACGTATTAAGAAGCTTACATAGAGCACTACAACCTAGTATCCGACGCTTCTTTGGTACCATAGAGCGTCTACGTAGTAGAAACCAGACCTGTGGTTACAAAACATATCTTCAGAAATTCAATGTATGCCTTAGTTTTGCTTGAATTAAGGCCCAGTTAGTGTCGTTTACTTTGTTTTATTTTAATAAAGTTTTGCCTCGTTCTGGCGAGCCGCGTCTCGTTCAACCTAGTTGGTTTTATTAGGGCGCATGTCCAAACACAAAAGACCCTTAGGTCTGAGATTATTTGTCGTTTGCCTCCTTTGATTATCGACATATCTTTAGATACACACTCACGAACAGGACACTTTCTGGAATATATTTTCTGGGAACAAGCATTTAAATCCTGCTTCTGTCTGATAATTCTATACATCTCTTCTCCGTGTGTTCAGAGATCTTGCCTGTTTCGCTTTTCTTCACCTTGTAGCTCGATGTTGTTAATTGTCCATCTTTATTACACGTTTCAGATCCGCCTCAGTTTTCTCTGCATAATTCGGTGTTATAAAGATCTCTTTTGTGAAATTCAGTGGACTTGACTAAACAGTTTAACGATCTAGATTTTGCCGGCGACCGGCCTCTTTCGTCCTATAACCGTAACCAGATGCTGGATAAAATAAAACGACTTTCTGAGAGGTCATAGGAAGTGGGCTTGAAAATGCATAAGGACAAAAGCAACGATAATGGGAATAAATGCAGGTATCGATAACAAGATTAAACGTACACCCCTACAAGATGAAGAATCAAACATATATATCTTGATAGCAATATAAATGAAGGTGATTGTGATATCAAAATACGAACACAAAAGGCTATAAGAGCTTTAATTGATTCTAAAATATTTGGAGACCACAAGAAATCAAGTGTAACACAAAAATAAGAATCTTCAATTCAAATGTCAAATCAGCACTGTCTTATGGCACTGAAACATGGAGAACAACAAACAAAAGAACAAAGACCAAGAAGATACGGTACAAACTTTCATAAATGAGTGCTTGCTTAGAAATGAGGAATTGAAACGACATGACAGGATCAATGTGAAGCTCTTGACAAGAATTAAGACAATTGTCGGTGTCAGAAGAGATGAAAAAATACGCTGGCGATGGATAGGACACACATTGAGGAAACCAGCTGATAGCTTTATAAGACAGTCCTTGTTCGGAATTCACGGGGTAAGAGGTAGATGGAGATAGAAATGAAAGCCTTAATGGTAATTTCCTATTACTCGTACCTTTTTGCTCCGCAGTGAATATGTGTAGTTATGTCCAGTTTCGTAGGAGTTAGGGTTAGCTTTAGGGTTAGTATTAGGGTTAGGATTAGGGTTAATACTAACCCTAAACCAAACCCTAATCCTAACCCTAAACCTAACACTAACTGCTACGAAAGAACACTTAACTACACATATTCACTGCGGAGCAAAAAGGTACGAGTAATAGGAAATTACACGTAACCTTGTGTCAAGGTTCAACGGGCTGCGCCTCGCCAAAACGAGGCAACATTTTATTTTTTTTTAAAAAGAGTTTGTTGAAAGCTTTTGCTTCTTTGGGGAGCTGAAGGGTGTTGAATGAATGAATTAATAGATTTCTATTCTTTTGTGTCCTATAAAGGCATTAATCCTGAAACTTATTTACTTACTTAGTCGTTCCTCTTCTACCCTGGTGGTGTAGAGTTTGCCAGAGCGATCGCCACTATCCTATCGGCTGTCTTCCTCCTGGCCTGGTTCCAGTCTACTTCTAGGTCCTTCAGAGATTGTCTAATGTTGTCCTCCCAGCAGACTCTAGGTCGTCCTGGATCCTGGGCTCTTAATTTCCCATACTCGTGGTAGCCGATCTTCTCCCATTCTGCAGACATGACCTAACCATCGTAGCTGGGACTGTTCTGCTTGGCTCTGCAGGGGCTGGGTTTTGAGGCCCTGTCGTATCTAATCCTGAAACAGTGACTTAAAATGTGTTTAAATTTCGCTTATCGTTTTCCACTTCTCTGAAAATTTACCATTTAAAAGAATTAGCGTCACTGAAAAGATATTTATCATCATGGCAGACGTGATGGCAAAAGGCAAAATCACTAGATATAATTCCAGACCCCCCCCCCCCCCCCCTCACCCCCCCCCCCCCCCCTTTTTTTTTCTCCCTCCCCCCCCCCCCCCCCCCCCCCCCGGTACCTAAATAAAGAAAGAAACAAACAAGATCTAACAATTTTTACTGACTCACTCTCAGGGATCTAATCTCTTACAAATGTATATCTTCTTTTTTTTATCCTTAGCCGCCGACCGTCAAAGCAGTTAGTGCCATCACTCCTAGTGGCGTCTTGTAGGGCAATAACAAATTGATTCCACTTTGCTCGGTCGGTGGCCATCCTTCGTATAGTGCCCCAACTCTGGTTCATTCTTTGCATCTCAGCCTCCACAGTCCTCCGCCAAGTTGTTTTTAGTCGGCTTCTCTTTCGTTTTCCTTTAGGGGTCCAAAGCATAGCTGTTCTTGTGATGGCATCGGGGTCTCTTCTGAGGACATGGCTAACCCAGCTCCAGCGTCTGCCAGCTGTGATGGTGGGCATGTCCTCTTGCTTGCTCCGAGTAAGCAGATCTTGGTTGGTGATGGTATTCGGCCAAAAGATTCGGTGAATTTTTCTTAGGCATGTTGTGTGAAAAGAGGACAATTTCGACATTTCCTTCTCTGTAACTCTCCAGCATTCCGCACCATAGAGAAGCACAGAAAGCATACAGCTATGATATAATCTTAATATTGTGCTTATGCTGTACTGAGAGGACTTCCAGATGTTGTTTAGACTAAAAAAGGCTGTTCTTGCTTTGTTCATTCTGTTGTTACTATGCATCCTAGGTATGTGAAGGTGTATGTCTGTTCCAGTTGCTGATTCCTTACTGATATGGGCTCAGGGCTACTCACATTGAACGTCATGACCTCTGCCTTCTTTATATGCATGTTCAAGCCCACCTGCTGGCTATACTTATTAAGTCTATCCGTTTTTTCCTGGATGTGTTGATGTGAATGTGCTAGTAGTGCAGTGTCATCTGCATATTCCAGATCTTCCAATGTAGAAAATGTAGTCCATCTTATTCCTCTTGGACTGCCCTCTGTTGTCTGGCGCATCACCCAGTCTATGACTGTTAAAATAGAGTGGTTGATAAGGGGCATCCCTGTCATACTCCTGTCTTCACCTCAAAGGTTAGGTTGCTCTGCCCAACGCTACACGTAAAGTTGGCATAGAGGCTTTTTATGATTGATACTATGCAGCTTGGAATTCCATAAGCCCTCAGTCTTTTCCTTAAACTGTCCCTATGTTTACTGTCAAAAGCCTTTTCAAAATCAACGAAATTAATGTACAGCTGTCTTTGCCATTCTGAGCACTGCTCTATAATGTTCATGAGGGTAAATATATGATCTACACATCTTCTGTTCTTTCTAAATCCTGCTTGTTCTTTCCTCAGTTTGTGGTCTACTGCTTTTGATATTCTCTGTATAATTATCCTGCCTAGTATTTTGCTGGGAACTGAGAGAAGAGTTATTCCTCTCTGTGACATATTATGAAAATAGCTTTCATATATTTATTTCATTATCTACACTTTTCTTTTACATAGCTTTCATCTACGCACGTTTTGTTAACACAAAACCCTCCTACAATCAGAGATCTGTCTCTTGTTCTAATTTAGCACGCCTAATTTATTTCTGTTCTCTATTTCCTTTGATGAATGTTTACCAGCAGACCTATTAGCTAACGTAGAGCCGGTTACCTGTAATTAAACGCCAGCGATTGAAAATCGTGGTAATAGGATTAGACAGCGATCAGGGGAAATCATTTGAGTAAGAAGGAGCAGATAATTTTGGAACAAAGGGGAAACAATTTCTGTTACCCTTCCCTGAATCCGTTCGTTGAAAGGTAATTAAACACGGTGAGAATCGCAAGATCAAAGGACGGGCTTCGCTCGATTTCGCTCGATTGCCAGAGACTGCAAGCGGTAAAAGGCGTGAAAATTCTCTCTGATTCGCAGATCGACCGAGGAAAAGACGAAATCTAAACGTAAGCGTTAAAAGTAACAAGGCTGAGCGAAGTTCTGGAAATTTAATATATATATTATCCAGCTTTTAAAATCCATTATTCAGTACTTCGCAGATTTTAAAGACATCTAGCTTCGATTTCTAGAATCCCTTGTATTGGTGAAGTTTTTAGTTTTTCGTTGGAGATAGGCTTAGAAGTTTGTGTGAAGGTAATTATATTTACTAGTTTTTTTTTTGAGTGATTTAAGTGGTAAAATCGTCAATTATATTTTACTAGTTTTTTTTTCTCTGTGCAGAGTGATTTACTAGATAGGTCCGTCATTTATACTTCTCTAGGTTTTACTGAGTTACAGTGGCTAGCAGAACAAATAATAATTTCTAGCTAAACTATGCCAGCTATAAAATAAATTTTATTAATTGCTAGTAACCAGTCCGCTGGGAGGACAACATTAGACAATCTTTGAAGGACCGAGGACTAGAATGGAACCAGGCCAGGAAGAAGACAGCTGATAGAATGGTCTGGCGCTCTCTCTTCCAAACCTCTACACCTCACGGTAGAAGGGGAACGACTAAGTAAGTAAGTAAGTAAGCTAGTAACCAGTCAGAGAATAGTTTAACCGACTAGTAAATGCACTGTTCATTATGAGTATTGACGAAATATATAATTATTTCTAATTCATGATGATTAAGTTTTTTAAATGACTAGAATTTATTTCACGGGAGTTTTTAAACGATGAGACAAGCTCTAAGCTTGTAGTTTCAATTTAAATAACCGAAGTGGATAAAAATATTATATTTTACGCGGGTTAAGGATAGGATTGAGAATACTATATTATGGTTAAGTATTTGTATTTTTTCTCCTTTACACAGTATTGGGTCAAACCCTAAACCTTACCAGCGGCTTCCATATAAATCTGAGAGTAACCATACAAAAGAACAATTTAATTAGTATCTGGGTTTCTTCAAGGTAAACCTGTCTGAGATTGTGTTTACACCCATAAAGAGACAGAATACCAACCCAAAGAACATTAAGAGTGACTTTGTAACTGGGCATATAGATCCAGATTTATTTTTCCAATTTCATTTACAGTCAGCCCGTTGCGGGGACTTACCAAACATTAACATTTCCCGACGTTTGACCATTTGTGGTGTGACAAGGCAGAAGATACAACACAAGTATTCGGTAAGAAAGAATGCTCGTGGCCACAGTTGTCTGAGAAGAGAGGAAGGATGAATGAATAATTCGCATATATATATTGTAGAATCCATGTACTCACTTTGTGTATTTTTTTATGCAAGTTTTTGCTAATGCTGTCCCGTTTCAGAATAGATTAACGTATAAACTATGTTCTTTACTGTAGATGGAAATCCTAGACCATAGCGTATAAATCTTTGACTCTTTGGGGGTTAATAACTTTCTTCTAATGGGATCTCGTCTCAACAGAGGGAGGGAGGATTACACCTATGAGTCTAACTCTTTAATTAATTCATTAACTTATGTTTATTTGTATTTGATTGATATTCAAAATATTGCTGTTGTGAAGTTCTTTATGATAAATAAAATTTACATAAACTTTATTTACATGTGATGGTCAGCTCGTCCCAACATATCCCTACATCCATTAATATAGTTTTCACGTTTGTGCGTCAAATTGTCGTCACTTATCTGTGTGTGTGTAGAGGTGAGTGGTTGAATATATATTTTATTTATATATATATATATATATATATATATATATATATATATATATATATATATATATATATATATATATATATATATATATATATATATATATTTAGAGGAAAACTGTCTGATCTAAAAATCTCAGTCGTGACCGATAGGCTGGATAGATTATCTCTCAAATCCAGGGACAGACTTTACCTTTCACCATTTCACTCGTGAAAAATCTATTTCTTTACCTTATCTCCCATTGAGCTGTCACCTGTTCTAGTTCTATTCAGACGGGACCAAAATTGATCTTAAATACCTATCAAAAAATCTACGACACTGTCCAATTATTGCAGCCTGCAAGATCTCTCTTCCTGGGCAATTTGACAATTATTCCTTTGTTCCACTCCGTTGGTGTTGTCCCTGTTTTCCAGACTTGTGCAAATAGTGGTTCCAATAGTTCTGCTGCTAGCTCAGGGTCTGTCTTAAATAGCTCTGCATTTAAGTTATCATGGCCAGGAGCTTTTCCATTCTTTAACCCTTTGATTACTGTGATGATTTCTTCTTTTCTGGAATGTCTGCATTAACATCTAGATCATTTTCAGCCTCAGGAACATTCATTTGTGTCTCTGGTGGTTCCTTGTTCAGAGTTTCTCTGAAATGCTCTGCCCATCTTGTTTCCTGTCCCTCTGCTGTCGTGATGAGATTTCCTTGCTTATCTCTTACTAATGTAATATTGTTTACACCTCGTTTTCCGCTGATGATTTTAGTAATTTTGTATACTGTGCTTTGTTCATTTCTCAGTGCTGCCTCATCTGCCTGTCTTGCAAGATCGTCTAGGAAATTCCTTTTGTTTGCTCGGGTTTGGTGTTTACAAATGAATATGAATGTAACGAACTAGGCATTGCAGAGGAAATGTTGCAGCTTCGTACATTTCTAAAACAAATATGGGCTATTAGTAAAATTAGAATGGATGATATCTCATGTGGGAATAAAAGGAAATAAAACTGCAGGCAAATTCAGTGTTATGAACTTCTCCATACTATGACCAGCTTTTTATAAGGTACTAGTGTAAAAGCCCGTCATAAGACGGGAATTAAATTCAAAAGCACCAATACCTAACGGCAATTTTACTTATTCAAAAGTATTTAAAAAAAACCAAAATATTTGTTTTACATCTGTTAAAAGTCTGAACATGACAGAAGCGCATCTTGATTTTCTGTTGTTTTAATCTGGTACAACTTAAATCATGGATCTCCGCATCTTCCTGTTTCAAGTTCATGTACTGTTTATCAGTTGTGTTGTTGGCTTTTTTCCATACAGTATAATCAAACTGTTCATGCACACCGTCATTTGCGCATTCTTCTTTAGTAAGTGTTACTATTTTCGGGAGAGTACATATAAGGGAAACAATACAATTAATGTCTTTCAACCAAAGTAGAGTCCCTTAGCGTTACGCACAGACAGAAAAAGCTGGGATTTTATGTATAGGATGGTGACTAGTTCCCTTCCTCGCTGCCTTTGTCTTCCCTATCTCACGAGCAGAGTCGGGCACACATCGCAGACTCGAGGATTGTTGAAACAGCCAGCTGTTGATTCATGCCCGTACCTCTTTCTCAGCGAGACGAAATCGGTGTAACATATTCTTGGCAGTACCTGTGGGTAGGCAAGAATGGCCGGCAAGAAATCCATCATAGATCTACTACCTGGTTCTGACACTGATCCGTTGGACTTTCCGTTTCGTTTCAACAGTCACGTCCCGGGAGACTTCCTGTCTACGGATCAACAGGGGGATCAAAAGGATCAGAAAGAAGAAGACCTATGTCAAAAACTTGAGAAGGTCGAAAAGCCGTAAGTAATGTTTTGTCGTTTATTGTTTACTAGTGCAGTTATGGCAGCAATGGCGTGTCTGTTGTATTTCTTTTCAAAGATTAGCGTTGGATAAGACCGTACCGGTAATAAAAAAAAAAAAAAAAATTACTTCTAGGCCTTCCATGTTAAAACCTTATCTTAAACACATTAATGTTTACACACTTATGTGTCTTGTGTTAGTTTTATATTTCTACAGGCTATAGCACTTGTATGTCTTGTGTCAGTTGTATATCTCACTAGTTACCACACTTGTCTGTCTAGTGCCATTTTCTTATCTCTTCCAGTTTTCAAAATTGTCATTTGTTAGTTTTATATCTTTACAAGATACTACATTTGTCTGTCTTGTGTCAGTTCTGTACCTCTACAAGTTAGCACACTTGTCTGTCTTGTGTCAGTTCTGTATTTCTACAAGTTAGCACACTAGGTTGTCTTGTGTCAATTCTGTATCTCTATATGTAAGCTCACTTGTCTGTCTTGTGTCAATTCTGTATCTCTACAAGTTAGCTCACTTGTCTGTCTTGTGTCAATTCTGTATCACTACAAGTTAGCTCACTTGTCTCTCTTGTGTCAATTCTGTATCTCTACAAGTTAGCTAACTTGTCTGTCTGGTGTCAATTCTGTATCTCTACAAGTTAGCTCACTTGTCTGTCTTGTGTCAATTCTGTATCTCTACAAGTTAGCTCACTTGTCTGTCTTGTGTCAGTTCTGTATCTCGTTGTAACGGGTACGGGTTTCTTCAATTATATTTGTTGGTTGAATATTAAGATCACTCTCTTGACTTGTTTAATGTTTGTTATTTTGTTGATTAGCTCTGACCATAAAGAAAGTCCCTTCGACGTTCTGATTTGCATATTTACAATAATTGATCTTTCTTGTGAGAGAGTTATCGTGCTGAGAAATATAAACATTAAACAGCTGTGGAACCAAACCCGTAACGTAATGAAGATATCAAGCCTTCAGTTTGAGTCCACATGTATTGGCGGTTTTCACATAGATAATATCCAACATTCACAAACTTCATATACAGTTCAGCATAATGATAAATTCCAAGTAATACAAGTAAGTATCCGTCCGTGTCAAAATAATATGTCAGATGAACATCATGGCTGTATACATGCGCTGCTGTAATCAGACAGCCAGAAATGAGCGCATGAGTTCTCGACAGCTACAAAATGAATCTTAATTCGATTCTCCTTCCATCATTTAGTTTACATAATAAATCTCATACTTCATACTATTATCCGAACTGACCCTGAGTTCTATATTGAATCCATACTTATGGCTATATAATAAGGCCTCTCATTGGAAGGAATACAAGACACGACTTCTCTGCTCGACGGATAGCATAAAAGGGGTAACGTAACCAAGTCACCAAGCGTGACCTTCCCAACGCGAACACGTCATAATCTTAGCATATATTTCGCGTTCAGTAGTCCGTAAAATATCGACATATTCTATTAATGTTATTGACCCCAAACGTTGCGCACTGCTAACCCCAGCAGACGCCGTCATTTAAAATAACACTGTAACAGATTTCCTGTCCGACGGGGGAAAAAAAAATCTATTAGATTTTTTTTTTCTTGAACAATATTAATCAAATTATCAAAAAATTAACAAAACCCGACGTATGGCCTACGATGTTCTATCTAGAACAGTGTCGCGGTCATGTCAGTAATATTTTATGATAAAATAAACGTCATATCATACATATAACTTATATTAAATAAAGAAATGTCACTGTCATTAATTAATTAACTAATTAATTTGATGTATGTATAGACTAACTACTAATGTGAGGTGTTATTAAAATTATTTTAACTAATTAAAATTAAAATAATTAATTATAATATGTACGTATGGTACTAACTAATTAATATCTAATTAAAGAAAATGAGAAATAGTATCAAAGAAAAAAAAAAGAAAAATTGAGAAGTACGGACAATTAAAACTAAATATTAAAGTATACATTAAATTAGTAATGTGTGTGAAAGTGAAGTATAAGGATAGATACCTAATTAATTTAACGCAATCAGAAAGAAGAGAACAAAAAAAAAAAAAATTCATACATTTTATGTATACCTATGAAATATCATCATCTAATATCTATCACCTTAATAATTAAACTATTTAAAATGTTTAATTGGTGTGATATTTTTTTTCTTCATCTTTTCTTCTGTATATTTTATTTTTTTAATTTCATCACACTTCAACTTTATTGTATTCTATATTAATTTAATAACTAGCAAATTTAACAATATTGGACATGAAGATCCAATCGTTGTTACATCCTATTGACTTGTATGAAAGTTCTTTAAGAAACAAAGTTCATCTTATCCAATTCTGATATGATGATCCAACCGTCGTTAATTCCTTTATTGAAATTTTGAACGTAATTTGAATAAGTCATTTCAGTTTATGTATCATCACAGTATCTGTCCATTCTTTATCAGAAATTTTACCTTTTTACTACTTTGCAATAGAAATGAGTGATACGCAAAGTCCAAGTGAAGTCCAAATTTTCAACCGATCTGTAAAACTTGATACTTTGATAACAACAGTTCATTTTGAAATTTCTTCATCGAAGTAGGATGTCCATATGAAGTATTATATATTCTTACGTAGCATTAATAATGTTCATTTCAAATGTAATGCTTGATTAGTCTGTAAATTGTTTCTTGAAATACTAATAGTCATTCAGAATCCGTAGGATGTCTTGATAAAGTATCGGCCATTATGTTCTCAGTTCCTGGTATCGACTGTATTTCGAAATCATAGGGTTGCAGCGCAATAGCAAATCGTGCAAGCTTTGGACTTTTATGGTTTGAACGCCGCAATGCTGCCACAGATTTCTGATCGGTCTGGATCAGAAATGGTGATCCAAGCAAAAACTTTTCCAACTTAGTAATTGCCCATATCACGGCCAGTAACTCTCTGTCCACCGTCGAATATTTAGTTTCAGGAGTTTTTAGCTTGCGTGAGATGTATAATACAGGATGAAGGATATCATCGTGATATTGGAGTAGACAAGCCCCGAGGCCGTAATTACTCGCATCTGTACGAAGGACAAACTTTTTAGAAGCATCTGGTAATCTTAAAACTGGTGGGCATGAGAAAATTTTTAAGATACTTCGAAAGGTTCTGTCACATTCGTCTGTCCAATTTATCCTTAACGGCATGTTCTTCTTTAGCAAAGATGACAAGACAGCCGTGATGGATGACAAGTTAATTTATGCTGTATTGGGCTGAGCATAGTTAATACCAATAACGACATTACTGTTTCTTGTAGGCATGGTTAAAAAAAAAAAACAAGACAGAAAACATGTGTACAAATTTGAAGATGTCAAGAAACAAAAATGTTTTTCGAGAAGAAAAAAATCAATAAATCAATCTATATTAGGATAGATGATTATGAAAGACCAGAAATGATGACTGACAAGTGCTGAGTCATCAAAGATGTGACGAATAGGGTTAAAGTACCCTATTATCTGCGTGACGCAGAATCAGGTACTAATTGCAATCTCAAAGAATGGTGTTGAAAATAAGCACCATTGTCAAGCTCGATAATCCTTCGAGCATTTCTATTGTTACGAAATGTAACCAGAGCTTCACCATACCTGTTGTTGGTAGGTGGCAACAGACGCACGAACCTAACGTCTGCAGTATAATTGAAGAAATTGCTAAGTTCCTGCCATGTAGTATCTCGTGGCAGATTGCGCACTAACACGGTGCGAGAATATGCACCTTTACCAATGTAAGTAATATCATTGTCACGAAACTGTGAACAATGACGATATGTATTCCTTGTCGAATTAAATTTCCCCTTCACCATAGACAAAGTATTTTTAATGGATGACGTATCATCTTGACTGTACTTAGGGTGATACCTATCATTACTAAAGGTAGTAAGTTTCATAGATGTCTTAGACATCTCTTGGCTGGGCAAAGCAAAAACTTTGCTGTCAGACTTATTTGTCTTAACCTTCTTATCCAAGTTCCTCCCAACCCGAACATTATTTTTCAACTTATTATACATCTTAGTACTCTCCTTTTTAATGTCGACAACATCAAAAGTTTTCTTTGGATCAGTTGTATCCTGATCCTGTCGCCAACATCTATTTTCAGAATTAGCAGTAGTGTCCTGACGAGGAAAAGTATATCTCCCTCGAAATGATCTTTTCATTTTGTTGGGTTGTGCTGAACTGGTCTTATTACATGGAGTATCCTTAGTATGTTGTACAATAAATCTATCATCCTCATCAGTTTCCGGGATAGTACTCAGAGTGAAGTTGGAAACTGCTGTGCTACATGTATTCATTTTGTTGGCACGAAGTGTAGCCATCGCAACAACAGCGTTAGCGTTGCTAAAAGATTGCAATTTTTTTTTCTCCCATTCATTAATTTCTTTAAGAGTGCAATCCTTACTGCCGTGGATGCGTCCTACTGTAAGATCAGCTGATGGATTCTGTAACATGCACACCTTGACATTACCTGTAAAAAATGGTGTGCTAACATATACTATGGCAGTGGGGTAGTACTCAATAGTACCCCCGAAGGTCATACACCTGATGTGTTCCCCTGTAGCATAACTGGGGTGAATGAGTGACTGTCGGACTCCGATAGTGGTTGATCCCGTATCCCTTAAAACTGAGATCACAGTACCATTTACTAATCCTCTATTGAACATCAGGGTGCCTGTGCCGTCGTTTGCCGAAAGACCAACTGCTGTATGAAGGTGTCCACAATTCAGCACAGTTTCTGTGGCCTTCTGAAAAATAGCATTACAATATTGGCAACTATTTGCCACATTAAAGTTAACAGCACAACATGAAGACGAAGATTGTGACTGATTATTATTATCAGAAACACTAGGGGTCGTACCATCCGTGAGTGCCGCCCCTGCATTGTGATCAAACTGTGATGGTCTACGTGACTGAGACCGATGACGAGAATAATCATTTGAATTATCCCGTTGTCCCCTGTAGTAACTGTCATCTCGATGTCTCGAGCCACGATTATTACCATTCCAATTGCTGTTATTATTGTGGTTATTTGATCTATTATAATTAGTGTTATGTTGACTGTTGTTGTAGCTTGACTGAGGTGAATAATTCCTATTCCGTGATCTACCTCTGTTCAAATCATTTTTATTGTTGAAATTATTATTATTATGTCCTTTCTGAAAATTAACATTGTAATTTCCCTTGAACCTACTTCTGTCTACGCTGTGGGTTCTTGGTTTGTTATGGTTGTAGTATGCCATATTGGAAGCCACAGGTAGAGGTTCTCTTATCAAAGAGTTAGAAATGTTCGCATTCGGATGCGCAGTACAATAGTTCAATGAATTTTTTTCTAACTCGTCAATGGTAGCTGGCTTTCGTTCTTGCAAATATGCGAAGAACGGTGGGCTGACAGAGGATAATACCTTATCACGTAGCAACAAATCAACTAATTTGTCATATGATTTGTTGACATCTGCCAGTTCAAGCCATCTGTTAAATGTATTGCGTATGTCTGTCTTGTGTCAATTCTGTATCTCTACAAGTTAGCACACTTGTCTGTCTTGTGTCAGTTCTGTATCTCTACAAGTTAGCTCACTTGTCTCTCTTGTGTCAATTCTGTATCTCTACAGGTTAGCTAACTTGTCTGTCTGGTGTCAATTCTGTATCTCTACAAGTTAGCTCACTTGTCTGTCTTGTGTCAATTCTGTATCTCTACAAGTTAGCTCACTTGTCTGTCTTGTGTCAATTCTGTATCTCTACAAGTTAGCTCACTTGTCTCTCTTGTGTCAATTCTGTATCTCTACAAGTTAGCTAACTTGTGTGTCTGGTGTCAATTCTGTATCTCTACAAGTTAGCTCACTTGTCTGTCTTGTGTCAATTCTGTATCTCTACAAGTTAGCTCACTTGTCTGTCTTGTGTCAGTTCTGTATCTTTACAAGTTAGCTAACTTGTCTGTCTTGTGTCAATTCTGTATCTCTACAAATTAGCACACTTGTCTGTCTTGTATCAGTTCTGTATCTCTACAAGTTAGCACGCTTGTCTGTCTTGTATCAGTTCTGTATCTCTACAAGTTAGCTAACTTGTCTGTCTTGTGTCAATTCTGTATCTCTACAAGTTAGCACACTTGTCTGTCTTGTGTCAGTTCTGTATCTCTATAAGTTAGCACACTTGTCTGTCTTGTATCAGTTCTGTATCTCTACAAGTTAGCACAATTGTCTGTCTTGTATCAGTTCTGTATCTCTACAAGTTTTAACACGTGTTTGTCTTCTGACAGTTTTATGATTCTTCAGGTTTCCATAATTATCTGTCATGTGTCAGACATGAAAATGATAAAGACTGAGAAAAAAAAAGAAAATTCAACACTAAATTATTAAATATTATAAGGTGGTTCTACAATTGTCGCTTCTGCAGTAGACACATTTCATGCCTTTCAATGCGGCATGGCTTATTAGAAGACTTAACACAAGACGACTGAGCCACATATAGTTGTTGTGAGCCACACGGGATAGTACACACTACGAATGCTGAAACCCTTTCTTGTCCAGAGCGTAAATCCACACGTAAACGTAGTATCCATTACCCATTACACTTCTTTTTTTCACCACAGCCACACAACACTAATTACAGAGGCCCCCATGTTTAAGAACCCTACTTTGGGGCACGTTTAAACATTATTTTCACCGATATTTCATTTGACAGAAAACAGCTCATCCCTCCAGCAGGGATTCCGCCACCAACAGCCGAGGAGTTGATGAAGCTAAAAAGTAACCAGCCAAGTTCCGCGGTTGATTATTGCAAACCGGTTGAGTACCAGTTTTTACCTTTGGAAGTTCAGGAACCAGATCTCATTGAGTTCGAGTAGGTCATGACTTAATTACTTAGACATATTTCATATGAGACTTTCTGTATTTGTAACTGAATCAAACCAATATTTTCGAACTCAGATTTTTATAAATATTCAGTGTTCTGGCAATTTCAAATGAAACAACTAGGTTGCGCCTCGTGCTAACACAGCGATCCCCTCTTGGCGCGGTTAGTTCGTTCTTGAAAACTCGAACGCTAACAGAAAATGCTATAAACGATAATTGATTTCCCATCAGAATTAATAGAAATCAAATTAATTCGTTCCCGAGGCCAAAAAGCTGTATCAAAGTAAAGTAAAAAAAAAGATTAAAAAAAACCAGTTGACAAAATATAATTATCAGACATATTGAACACAAACAAAATATTATGTATGTGCAATACTTTAAAACAAAATATTATATGACCTTAATCACTGCTACGTCCGTCGCATATGGCCACAGTTGTCACGTCAGAACTGTCTTAATTATCAGACGACTGGTTAGCAGATGTTATTGTAGGTGCTGAAAACATTTTTCTGACTCCAGATGTAGAAGGCATGGCTGTTTCGTCAATGGGGGCAGAATATATTCAGGAGACTTTTAAAAAAATCGAGCTTTCTTTGACACCTACTTTTTTCTCTTCAAGAAATACACTGTAGGAATTAAGATTTTGTTCTAAGTTACGGATTAACATAGAACTACATTCCATTTTGGGGCCATGCTTCATTATCCTAGAAACGACACTGCCTCTTGGCCAGCCTTTCACCTTGATTGAACTTGATGTGAAATAGTCCGGCCTCTCATGGAGTTTAGCGCTCAGCGTTAGATCGAATTTTTAAAGCATGCAACAGAAATGTGGCACAAAATACAAACAGCGTTATATCGAAAAAGCGCAAATCGAACAGCGTAATATTGGTGTACTCTGAGGTTTCATGACCTGAATATCTTTGTCAAGTAAAATGTCTGGTGGCATAGGCGATCATGTCTCTCCACAACTTCCTGCCTCCTATACTTTTGATCAACTCTGTTGTTGACTGCTTTCTATGCCATGATATCAAAATGTCCAGTATATTCTCTCTTTGTCTTCCTGTATCTCTGTTTCCATCAGTCTTTCCTGTTAATACGACATATTCCAAATTTCTTCTCTTCTTCTCATCACATGCCCTGAATATAGTCATGACAATTACTACTATAACTGGGAGCCGCGCTAGCGTAGTGGTCACAACACCGCTCTGGCGACCGGGTGATACAGGATCAAACCCGGGCGACGGCATTTGAGGATTTTTCGTCGACCGGGATTTGGACTGGATTAACTCGAGACCTGGTGAGGACATTTGAAGGAGTGTCGTCGACCAGGGACTGGCGGCTCCTGAGCCGACCCAGCTGCAATGGGTACCTCCGAAATCGGCGAGTATTTGCCTGAATGGCGAGGGACACCTGTCTCTGTACAAGAAATAAAGGGATACTCACGTAAAATCAATGTCAGGTTAGACATAAATAATAACCTGAGATTTCGAAAAAAAAAAAAAAAAAAAAAAACTACTATAACTATTCCCATGGATTTGTTTTTTGGCGTGGTTTCTATCTCTCGATTTCTTCTTGTTGTTTTTAAAATGTTGTGAAACATCTCTTGGAGTTCTTATTATCGCTTCAAACACAGCGCCGGGAGTGATCCTCTACGTGATATCGTCAGGATCTGTTCTAGGGTTGCTGGCGCCCTGGCCATAGCTTAGCTTTGGTGCTCATATAACATGTGTCAAACCTATTATTCTGGATTTAAATGCAAGAAATCAGAGTAGTTTGTCTGTCTTAATTGCGACATGGTTGACGTTGAGAGAGAGAGAGAGAGAGAGAGAGAGAGAGAGAGAGAGAGAGAGAGAGAGAGAGAGAGAGAGAGAGAGAGAGAGAATTTTTACTGAGAAATAGCCACACCATATGTGTACGTACTTGCTGCTATTTTTTAAAATTTAATATTCACAGTTATACTTTGTACAGGGTGGCCACTGAAAGACTGAAGGGTTAGGAAAAGTCATAACTTGTTAATTTTCAATATTTATTTTATTTTATTTTATTTTTTTTGGTTATAGAGCATCCCTTGGAGATTAAAATGGCTACGTATGATGTCCAGCAACGAGTAAAACTCGTTGACTTTTTCTATTCCAGTGAAAGATCAATTATTCAAACTCAGAGAAAATATCGCCAACATTTTAATGTCAGCGTATCTCCTAGCGATAACATGATTCGGAACCTAATCACCCGGTTACATCAACAAACAAAACTGCAGATTTTGGGGTACTGAGAATCCCAGAGAATTAAATCAGCATCAATTGCATCCCCAAAAATGCACTGTTTGGTGCGGTGTTATGGCTGAAAGAGTTATCGGCCCATATTTCTTTGAAAATGAGGAAGGTCAGCCAGAAAGAATCAACGGGGCCCTGTATAGGACAATGCTTGAAAATTGTTTACGCCAAGCGGTCGAAGATAATCAGGAGGTATGGTTCCAACAGGATGGAGCTACTGCGCACACTGCCAGGATGGACCTCCTGCGAGAAATTTTCGGTGAACGAATAATTTCAAAAAATGCTGAATTTGTTTGGCCTCCCCGTTCATCTGATTTGATGGCACCAGACTTCTTTTGTGGGGCTACTTGAAAGAACGGGTTTACGTAAATAAACCTCGAACAATTCAAGAACTTAAGGAGAACATTCGAGCCGAAATCCGACGTTTAGGACCTGAAACATTGCGTTCGGTCATGGAAAATGCTGTGGAAAGAGCCTGTATCTTGTGAGCAGGAAAATGGTTGTCATTTGAGGGATGTCGTTTTTCACACATAATACTGAAAAAAATCCATTAATTATATTTCCAAATAAAATAATAAAAAATTAAAAAAAACATGTGTTTGTAAAAGTTATTTTTGTTTTATACCCTTCAGTCTTTCAGTGGCCACCCTATATTTGAAAGATTTCAGAAATACCACAGGGCGCCTTCAATGACTTGGAACGCATCGGAATATAGCCGGAATTGTCGGTGCCTAAAACTGGCCAGGTCGTGTATTTCATGACGATCACTGTCACTCCAAACTTATGCTGGGCCGTCTCAGTGCCCCATCAGCCTCTAAGCTGTGTTTCTAGTTGATCCGGCTTCATCGTCAGAGCATGTCCAAACTGCTTTACCATTTTTCATTAGTAATGTAAAATTACCATTTTTTATTAGTATTGTAAAATTACCATTTTTCATTAGTAATGTAAAATTACCATTTTCCATTAGTAATGTAAAATTACCATTTTTCATTAGTAAATTAAATGCTCTTTCCTTTAAAAAAAAAAAAAAAAAAAGGAGACGTGTCTATTTTAGCGAGGCATGCTAAACCTAGACCAGGGTGGTCCAACTTATTCAACCCCGAGGGCCAAATAAACCATAAAAAATTAAAGTTCGTGGGTTATTCATGATAAAAAGTTATTTAGAATAAACGCTAAGTGAAAAAATGGTTGAAAATGGAAGAGTGTGAAATCAAATACAATAAAAATAACAATGATGATTGAATTTCTATTGAAATAATTTTTATTCTTAATGGGAACGAACGAACGAACGAACGAACGAACGAACGAACGAACGAAATCTTTATTTCATCAGGGTAAAGAAATAGGCATAATTGCCTTTTTACATTTCTGCCCTGCAATACAATTTACAGTGTGTTAAAAATTAAAATATTAACAACTTCAGACAGGATCAATTAATAATATTATCACAATCAGAAACTTAGCTCAGACAAGTACATTTACTCATAGTCATTCACACACATAGAGAGAGAGAGAGAGAGAGAGAGAGAGAGAGAGAGAGAGAGAGAGAGAGAGAGAGAGAGAGAGAGAGAGAGAGAGAGAGAGAGAGAGAGAGGTCAAGCTATAGAGCGGGGAGGGGGTGGATTTTCTGTAACAAGAGTCTCGATATCAATGTCAATTGAACGGTTTCGGATGCTAACTGCAGGCAGTAAAACATTGCTTTCCACTGGACGTTTTGAGTCTAATCTCAAAATCATTAATTATACCATATAATTAATAAATAATTTTTTTTTGTATGAGCGTGGGCCACAAAACAATTTTACCTGCGCCACATTTACGCCGCAGGACTGAAGTTGAACCACGCTGACCTAGACACAAAGTCCGTCGGTTATATTAGGGAGCATGTCCAAATTTAAAAGACCTTGTGGTCTAGTACTGATTTTATAATATTATGTTCCTTCCTGTAAACTTGTTCAACAATGTCATTGATCTTCCTATTATTTGGCTTTATTATATTGATCATCCTATTTATTTTTCGGATATTTTGCGTCGTTTCGAACCCTTGACCTCTCATTCCTTACCTCTACACCTCACGGTAGAAGGGGAACGACTAAGTAAGACCTCTCATTCAACGTGTGTTCATGTTTTTTTTTTCAATTCTCGCCTGTTTCGTTGTTAATGTCCAGGTTTGGAAATGATAGCGTTATGTTATTAGAGAAATTGCTATTGTAGTTTGTGGTTATTCAATTTAATGAATGGTTGAATATTCCAGATCATGATAAGTTGAGTCATTTTAATTGAAATAGTTTGTACATTATGAATCTCACTTTTGATCTCGTTATCTTGCCTGTTGTCAATATACTGCCCAGGATTGTGAGCCTCTTTTGCTCCAAATTGGTATCACATTGATATTTTTTCCACCCTTACTCTCTTCGTCCTTACCTACATACCTACCTACCTGCTTAAATCACTACCTGATTATTAGACAGTGTGCTTGTCTACATACATACCTATCTACTCACCTGCCTGTTTGCTTGTCTATTTAACTATCTACCTACCTGCCCACTTACTTACCTACCCATCTAAACTATCAACCTACTTGCCTACCTCACTGTCTATCTATCTATATAGATCCTATCGGCTGTCTTCATCCTGGCCTGGTTCCATTCTAGTCCTCAGTCCTTCAGAGATTGTCTAATGTTGTCCTCCCAGCGGACTCTGGGTCGTCCTGGAGGTCTGGATCCCTGGCTCTTAGCCTCCTATACCTGCCGTGGCTAACATACACGATAAAATTGTTTCTCAAATGTCTGCCTAACGTCAAATTGAGTGTCTGATTAACAGAGTGGTTAGAGCGCTGGCCTCTCACGGCAAAGGTGCCAGTTTTGAAACACGATGGCATCTATCTATCTATCTATCTATCTATCTATCTATCTATCTATCTATCTATCTATCTATCTATCTATCTATCTATCTATCTATCTATCTATCTATCTATCTATCTATCTATCTGTCTGTCTGTCTGTCTGTCTGTCTGTCTGTCTGTCTGTCTGTCTGTCTGTCTGTCTGTCTGTCTGTATCGTATGTATGTATGTATGTCTAATTTATCTGCCTGTCTCTGCTTTTTTTATTGTCTGCGTGCGTTGTTAACTTGAGAAAAAAATATACTGATTCGAGCATTCGTGACATTTGTAACACGATCTATTCTGAGCATAGAGTGATGATAAAGCAGCCGGGATGCCCGTCGTGATGAGTGATGACAAATAATAAACGGAAAATTGTATATCCCTTGCCAATTGTAAAACTGATATGCATACCATTTTATGATTAAAATTTTAATATCACTTTTGCCGATTTCTAGCTTTTCTATCCCAACCGATTGGTGACGAGTTTGAATCTGTAATTAAGAATAAAAAAAAAAACAACAACAAAACAAACAAAAGTCTGACAATGCCACTTGACATTAACGTTGTCTGAAATTAATAAGACTGATATTAAAATAGTTACACTCAGTTCATTCACACATACTCTTAGTTTCAACATTGTGAAAAAATTGTTTCATTGACTCCAATCCATTAAATAAATCATTTTTCTTCCAGGTCCACCGGCGATAACATTCAGACCATTGTAGAGGTAGAAAAGTTATCTTAATCGATTTCTTTACATCAAGTTGCACCTAATCACCTGAAGCCGGAGACGTATTAAAAAAAAAAAAAAAAAGGAAGTTTCGAATATTTAAATTAAGGAGAGCGTCTATTTAGTGCTACAAAATCAAGAACCCAGGACATCAAAGCAGTAGATACAAAATCAAAGTAAGGTTTAGTGTATGATCAGTATACATATACAGTTCAATGTTATAATAAGTGTACTTGTAAGTCTTAGTGCTATGATGAGTGTGCCTGTAAGACTTAGTGTGACGATCCGTGAATTTAAGACTTTTTTTCCTATGATAAGTGTACTTTTTTATTATTATAATAAGTGTACATGTAATACTTTTTGCTATGATAAGTGTGCATGTAAGACTTGATGCTATGATAAGGGTGTACTCAGAGCCGGATTAACGTAGTAGCACAAGTAGCATATGCTACGGGCCCCGCGCTTTTAGGGGCCCCGCGTCAATAAATATGTACATAATTTTTGGGTCATCTTCTAATACGAGCGTTGATGGGAAGGAGCGAAGCTCCTGACCGGGTTGGAAGGAAAGTCCACTGACCCCCCAGCCTCGCAATGACATGTCATTGGGCCAAAAGAGCTGGAAAGCTCGAGTGCCGCTGGTTAGAGAGAAGAAAAAAAAATACGAGCGTTGTCGTGAAACGAAGTGTAACCCACTACTTTGTTAATCACTATGTCGAGATACAGATTTGCTTCAACCAATCAACGATCAACGTTCACCAGTCTCTGAGACAGAATAAATTAACGGCCATCTTGTTCATGCAAGATGGCCGATGAAAACTGAATAAAATTAGGCTGTATAAGACCAGGTACAAAACCGGAGGAAACCAATCATTTTGCTCCGCCAGGAACCAACCGAAAGCTTTCCTCAAGTAGTTACCTGACTATATAATCAAGCGGATTTTATGCTAACCACGCAATCCCGAACTTGACGCCAGAGCTGAAGAGGAAGAAGCTGTCACTTTGATTTACAACTTACCTGAGGGCATCGACCTGCAACCTACTTCACTAAGTCGCGTCAAAACCTGGCCAGTTTAAAATCTTAGGAGGGTAAATATATTCACGATAACCGTTGGTATTTGTTGTGTGTCATTTATACTACCTATCAGGTTACTGATTGTATCTTGGGGAAATTAAGTATAATGATTGTATTTCCTATTATGATTGAACAGACGAAGACTAATAGGACTCATACTTCAACCTATTGTCTCCTATACTTCAATCTATTGTCAGTCTATAACTTCAGTCTATTGTCTCAGATAAAACCAACTGCAAATATAACCAAAACAGTCCTTGTTAGGACTCAATCTATTGTCTCCTATAACCTGCAATATAACCAAAACAGTCCTTGTTAGGACTCAATCTATTGTCTCCTATAACTCAATCTATTGTCTCAGATAAGACCAACTGCAATATAACCAAAACAGTCCTTGTCAGGACTCAATCTATTGTCGCATCTAACTCAATCTATTGTCTTCTATAACTCAATCTATTGTCTCAGATAAGACCAACTCCAATATAACCAAAACAATCCTTGTCAGGACTCAATCTATTGGCGCATCTAACTCCAATCTATTGTCTCCTATAACTCCAACCTGATATATCACCAAACAGTCCTCGTCGCATATACTCCTATCATAAGAACATAACAATATTGTTAGGATATATGTTACCAGCTAGTATAGCACTTGTCAGAGAGGGCGTGGTATAGTATAGGGGGAAGGACATTGTTGTATCACACCTAGGTGTACATATTATTGGATTTATTCATGTATTGATTTATATTATGGGATGTATTCATGTATTAAATGTATTCATGTATTGAATCTATATTATTGAATGTATCCATGTATTAGTTTATCAGAAAGAATGTTTTGCAAGTAGACACCTGTCTTGTCTCGCTATTGCTAAATCATACTGAGCCATGTTGTCATTCATCCCACATGCATACATCGGAGACACGCTCATTTCACTCACACTAGAAATAGGTGGGCTTGAGGACAGAAATTAGCCCCTATTTTTGCTTTGTTACAGGTTTAATTGTGTCCTAAAAACCCGAGGTCGTATGTTCGAGTCAATCCCGCTGCCTGGAACTCCGCAGGAGCATAGAGGTTGACCAGACTCTACATCTTTGGTCCCCCTCAGTCTTGGGTGGGCTAAAGGAACGATACTCTGCCGGTGGTGTGAACCAAACAAAGAAGAACAGACTTATGAGAGATGAGTACACATTAGTACCATTTCTGTCGGCATTGTGAGCATAGAAACTGTCAGTGATGAGAAAGTGAATTAGCATAGCAAGAGACAAAATTAACAGCATAGCTGATAAGTGTTATATCTTTAATTAACAGCACAGCTGATATAATTTTTTTTTTGTTCCTATAATTGGAAAACTTGTAAAATATATATATATATATATATATATATATATATATATATATATATAAAATAAATATATGTAAATCATATATAAACTTACAAATTCATTACATTCCTTTTTCAACATTCACCCTTCAGCACAAGAGTAGATAGTGTATATACTAAATAAATATAAGGAAATTGTATTTGAACGACTTGTCAATTTTATCTTTGTTAAGTAAAATCTGTTTCCTTGTTTATTAATATCACAGTTAGTTACACAGCGGAGGTGGCACTTTATGTCGGTCTCCTCTCTACTATTGTTTCGAGATCAGAACATTCACAGCCGTAACTAATTTGTGATACCAGTAGTTCTCTCAGACACTGGGACTTCACCATTTTCTGCAGAAATTCTATTTCTGTAATTGTCAGTACTATACTGATCCAAGAGCCAAATAAAACCTCTCGCCACACTGGGGGCTCGTTCCTGGGATATTTCTGTATATCTTGAGCCATACTTAGTCTATTCATCTATCTACACTCTATCTTGTGCCACCCATAGATAACATAAGAAACCAATTTTTGAAAAAAATTCTATAATAGGATTTTTTATTGTTTTCTTAGGAGGAGTACCATTTAGTACTCAGTAAATAGTTGATGCTCACAAAGTTGCACGGAAATTTTTTGTTCATTTAAAGTAATTAAGTTTTATTACAATAATTTGGTTATAGTAGATATACATACCCTATCTAAGTAACGCCATGGCTGATCTAGTGAAGTTCAGGACTGCGATCATGCAGATGGGTAAGGAATTAAATATGACAGGTGATGCTCTCACTCAGTATGTCACAACAGAAGTGGACAAACATATGGATAGGGAAGAAAGAAAGTTGCAATTAGAGACTGAAGCAAGGAAATTAGAGGCGGATAGAGAAGCAAAGAAATTAGAGGCTGAAGAAAGGCGGTTGCAAGCGGAAGCTGAGAGAGAAGTCAAAAGACTGGAAGCTGAGAGAGAAGACAAAAGACTGGAAGCTGAAAGAGAAGTCAAAAGACTGGAAGCTGAGAGAGAAGTCAAAAGACTGGAAGCTGAGAGAGAAGACAAAAGACTGGAAGCTGAGAGAGAAGACAAAAGACTGGAAGCTGAAAGAGAAACTAAAAGGTTAGAAGCTGAGGAAAGGAAATTACAAGCAGAGAGAGACCATCAGTTGAGATTAAAAGAGCTTGAAATTCAGGCAAATACTGGCAATAATGGTGGTAGCTCACCTCACTCTGAGAGTAGCTCCAGCCAGAGCACCTCAAGTGGGGCCATGAATTTTCATCTGGACCCATTTGTTGAGAAAGAAGACGCCATTGAGTCGTACCTGGATAGATACGAAAGATTAGCCACTACCTATGGCTTAGTGAAAGAAAAATGGAGTCTTAAATTATCTCAGGGATTGAGAGGTGTGGCCTACGATGTGTATTTGAAGCTCTCAAGAGATGACCAGGAAGATTATGAAATCCTGAAGCAGACACTGCTTGTGAGATATGAAAAGAACTCGGAATCATATAGAAAGAAATTCAAACAGCTAAACTTCTTCCAGGAGAAAACTATCACCAATTCTCTGCTAGACTGGAAACCTATTTGGAAAAATGGAGTAGTTTAGGAAAGTGTCAGGATCTGAAAGAAATGATAATGATGGAGCAAGTGAAAGAGTCCATGCCTCAAGAAATGAGGAAGTTTATCATGGAACAAGGAGCAGAGAGATTGGAAGATATTGTAACTGTTGCTGAGAGATATCAAGCAGCTCAGGCAGAATTGTTAGGAAATAAGAAGAAGCAGGGTGAAAACTTCAAATCATCACAAAACTATACCAAATATGAACAAAAGGACCATACCACAAGGAACAAACAAAGATTTGACCAAAAGGACAAAAACCCTCTAAGATCGGATAAGACACCTTACCGGAAGGAAGGAAAGTGGTGTAAAACTTGTCTAATGAGTAACCACAATACTGCGGACTGCAGAAGGAAGAATCCTCCGCATCATGCTGCATGTCTTACAACAGGGAATCAGGGAAGGAAGGAAATGGCAGTAAGTCAGAAAGACTTCCATCATCCCCCTGTCTGTGAGGAAGTGACCGTGAATGGCACTCAAGTACTGTGTTTATATGACACAGGATTGGACTTTGATTCAGTTGTGTGCTCTTCTCTAGTGAGTCCTGACCAGATAACCACAGAAACAGTGGAAATCAGAGGACCGATCAAGGGAGCAAGAACCATGACACTACCCATAGCTCGAATCAACATAAGATCTCGCTATAAGGAAGGAGAAATCAAAGCAGCAGTGATGGACGACCCTATTTACCCTTTGATTTTGGGGTGTAGGTATGTTTTCCTTGGAGAACCTATAAAACCCGTAGTTATGGCAACAGTCCAGACCAGGGAAAGCTCCAGGAAAATGGAGGAGAATCCTATCAATACTCATCCAGAAGAGATGAAAAAGGCTCAAGCAGCAGACAGCACATTGAAGCCTTGTTTTGGCAAATTGCCTAAAGCACATAGCCCTCCAGAGAAAAGTGACTTGTATATGAAGAATGGCCTACTATACAGAAAAGCTGGAACAGGACCTAAAGGGCATGGACAGCTTGTAGTGCCAAAATCTTACAGGGAGAAGGTTATGACGCTAGGACATGCTATACCCTTCAGTGGACATATGGGAATAGGGGCCACTGGACAAAGGATAGCCTGTCACTACTTCTGGCCAGGAATTACAGAGGACATAAAAAGATATGTAAGATCCTGTCCAGAATGCCAAAGAGTAGCTCCTAAGCATAGGACTGCACCAGCAACACTGGGAGAAATGCCTATTATGGGAACCCCTTTTGAACGTGTTGCAGTAGATACTGTTGGACCCCTCACTAGGACCAAGAAGAGAAATGCTTACATCTTAACCTTGGTTAATACTTGCTCTATGTGGGGAGAAGCAGTGGCCATGTCAGCTATAGATTCAAAGCACGTGGCAGAGGCCCTGTTGACAATATTTACCCGATTAGGTTTCCCGCATCAGATATTGACTGACAATGGGTCTCAGTTTAAGGGAAAGCTAACACAAGAAGTATTCAGGATATTTCAAGCCAGGCACTATCATTGTAGTCCCTACCATGCCCAAGGGAACGGTCAAGTAGAGCGGTTCAATGGTACGCTAATTTCAATCCTTAGAAAGCTGGCGAGTGAAAAACCTGATACTTGGGATACATACTTACCCGCTGCACTATTTGCATATAGGGAAGTACCCCACAACTCAACTGGATTGGCTCCAGCTACATTGTTGTTTGGAAGACCAATAAAAGGTCCACTGGAAGCATTGCTGCGGACATGGACTGATGAAAAGGCAGAGGAAACAGTGACTTCCGCATACCAGTACGTCAACGAGTTGACATCTCGGTTGAAAGCAGGTTGGAAACTGGCCAATGATAACTTAAGACAGGCCAGGAGGAAGCATGCTGCGTACTACAACAAAAAAGCAAAGGATAGGGAACTGGAGGTGGGTGAAAAGGTGTTATTACTGTTGCCAAGCAGCAATAATAAATTGCAGATTGGATGGCAGGGACCCTATGTCATACTGGAGAAACTTTCCAGGACCAATTATAAGATTGACAAGAAAGGAAAGGAGAAGGTATATCATGTCAATCTTCTTAAAAAATACTATGACAAGGAATCATCAGAAGTTGCACATATCATGACCCTAGCCATAGCAACAGAAATGCACGGCGAACCACTTCACTCTATGGAGTATCCACTCACAACTACAGAGGATTATGTTCAAGTAAATATTAGTGAACATTTAACTCCAGAGCAGAAAAAGATGGTTCAGCAAGTGTTGGAAACCCATGCTGATGTGCTCACAGATAAGCCAGGTCGGACGAATCTGTTAGAGTACGACATGAAGGTTACCGACCCTACCCCAGTATGCATGAGAACATACCCTATACCCTATGCGAAAGCCCAAGCACTAAGGGAGGAAGTTGATTATCTGTTGAAGGAGAAAATTATCTCGAAGTCAGACTCTCCCTATAGCTCAAGTGTGGTGCTATTGAGAAAACCGAGTGGTGAACACAGGTTATGTATTGACTACCAGAAGCTTAATGCGATCACAGAATCTCAGGTGGACCCATTACCTGACACCAACCAGCTGTTCTCTACACTGAGTAAGGCTAGGTATTTATCGAAGGTAGATCTAAGCAAGGGATACTACCAAATACCAGTGAAACCAGAAGTTAGGAAAATGCTGGCATTTAGTACATCAGACGGACACTACGAGTTTAATGTACTACCCTTTGGGCTGAAAAATGCTCCAAGTATCTTTTCAAGAATGATGAGGAAATTGTTTGGAACCTCTACAAAATCCCCATATCACTAACTTTATGGATGACATTCTTGTTGCTACAAACACATTTGAAGAGCATATAGTAGCGCTCTCCATGTTGTTCGACAGACTGAGAGAAACTGGATTGACTGCACGTCCAACCAAGTGCTATATCGTTTGTAAGGAGTTGGAATTCTTAGGTCACACTATTTCTACAGGTCATATGTCTCCTGACCAAAAAAATATAGAGAAGCTAAAGAAGGCACCCAGACCTCAAACGAAGAAAGATGTGAGATCATTCGTGTCTTTATGTGGGTTCTATCAGAAGTACATACCCCACTTTAACTCTCTGTGTGCACCATTAACCAACTTAACGAAGAAAGGACAGCCTGACAAAATCCAATGGAATGCTGATTGTGAAAAAGCTTACACAGAGCTAAAAGAAAAACTCACCAGCAAACCCATCCTTACACTACCCGATATCACACAGGAATTTGTATTAAGGACGGACGCTAGCAGTATAGGTATTGGTGCAACTCTCTTGCAGAAATCAAAAGCCCAGCCGGAGGAACTTTTACCAGTCGCCTACGCCAGTAGGAAACTGAATGCAGCTGAGTTGAACTACTCGACCATAGAGAAGGAATGTTTAGCTCTAATTTGGTCCATCAACAAATTTTCACCTTATCTGTATGGGACACACTTCATTGTCCAAAGCGATCACCAACCTTTAACATTCTTGGCTGCATCTAAAAAGCTAAATTCGAGATTGTTAAGGTGGAGTCTGCTTCTGGCGCCTTATTCCTTTACCGTGAATTACATTCCGGGAAGAGACAATGTAGGAGCTGATTTTTTAAGTCAACACCCTAGTACTCTGGAAGGACAGACGCAAAAGGATTAACCACAGCAGGGGTTTACACGTCAGCTATGACAAGTCACAGCTAGGAAAGGAGGGGGCTATGTCGTGAAACGAAGTGTAACCCACTACTTTGTTAATCACTATGTCGAGATACAGATTTGCTTCAACCAATCAACGATCAACGTTCACCAGTCTCTGAGACAGAATAAATTAACGGCCATCTTGTTCATGCAAGATGGCCGATGAAAACTGAATAAAATTAGGCTGTATGAGACCAGGTACAAAACCGGAGGAAACCAATCATTTTGCTCCGCCAGGAACCAACCGAAAGCTTTCCTCAAGTAGTTACCTGACTATATAATCAAGCGGATTTTATGCTAACCACGCAATCCCGAACTTGACGCCAGAGCTGAAGAGGAAGAAGCTGTCACTTTGATTTACAACTTACCTGAGGGCATCGACCTGCAACCTACTTCACTAAGTCGCGTCAAAACCTGGCCAGTTTAAAATCTTAGGAGGGTAAATATATTCACGATAACCGTTGGTATTTGTTGTGTGTCATTTATACTACCTATCAGGTTACTGATTGTATCTTGGGGAAATTAAGTATAATGATTGTATTTCCTATTATGATTGAATAGACGAAGACTAATAGGACTCATACTTCAACCTATTGTCTCCTATACTTCAATCTATTGTCAGTCTATAACTTCAGTCTATTGTCTCAGATAAAACCAACTGCAAATATAACCAAAACAGTCCTTGTTAGGACTCAATCTATTGTCTCCTATAACCTGCAATATAACCAAAACAGTCCTTGTTAGGACTCAATCTATTGTCTCCTATAACTCAATCTATTGTCTCAGATAAGACCAACTGCAATATAACCAAAACAGTCCTTGTCAGGACTCAATCTATTGTCGCATCTAACTCAATCTATTGTCTTCTATAACTCAATCTATTGTCTCAGATAAGACCAACTCCAATATAACCAAAACAGTCCTTGTCAGGACTCAATCTACTGGCGCATCTAACTCCAATCTATTGTCTCCTATAACTCCAACCTGATATATCACCAAACAGTCCTCGTCGCATATACTCCTATCATAAGAACATAACAATATTGTTAGGATATATGTTACCAGCTAGTATAGCACTTGTCAGAGAGGGCGTGGTATAGTATAGGGGGAAGGACATTGTTGTATCACACCTAGGTGTACATATTATTGGATTTATTCATGTATTGATTTATATTATGGGATGTATTCATGTATTAAATGTATTCATGTATTGAATCTATATTATTGAATGTATCCATGTATTAGTTTATCAGAAAGAATGTTTTGCAAGTAGACACCTGTCTTGTCTCGCTATTGCTAAATCATACTGAGCCATGTTGTCATTCATCCCACATGCATACATCGGAGACACGCTCATTTCACTCACACTAGAAATAGGTGGGCTTGAGGACAGAAATTAGCCCCTATTTTTGCTTTGTTACAGGTTTAATTGTGTCCTAAAAACCCGAGGTCGTATGTTCGAGTCAATCCCGCTGCCTGGAACTCCGCAGGAGCATAGAGGTTGACCAGACTCTACATCTTTGGTCCCCCTCAGTCTTGGGTGGGCTAAAGGAACGATACTCTGCCGGTGGTGTGAACCAAACAAAGAAGAACAGACTTATGAGAGATGAAATGCCTCTAAAACTAAAGCTATGAACTTTTCTAACGAGACCTTTGATATCATCTTGAACGGGGAAAAAAACTACAGAAAGTTGAAAGTTTCAATTATTTAGGCAGTAAAATGACTCAGGATGGTGACACAACAAGAGAAATCCATACTAGAATTGCTTTGGCAGCTAGCGCCTTCAATAGATTATCTAACATTTGGAAATTACGATCATTGAATATACATACCAAGCTTCGTCTGTTTAATTCAAATGTTATCTCAGTGTTAACATACGGCTGTGAGAGTTGGAAAATAACAAAATCATTGGAGAACAAGCTGAATACATTCGAGAACAAATGTCTTAGAAAACTCATGAACATCAGTTGGAAAGAATTCAAGACTAATCGACAAATAAGAGAAGACTCTAGGCAGAAATATGTCTCCGACTATATAAGGAAAAGACGATGGTCATATATCGGTCATGTCCTACGAATGCAAAACAACAGAATACCACTACAGGCGCTCACTTGGGTTCCTGAGGGTAAGCGGAAAAAAGGAAGACCAAAAGAAACACTCAGAAGAACAATAATAAGAGAAGGAAGAACGTTGGGCCTAAATAAAGTGCAAGAGCTAAGAGGAGTGATGTAAACTTACAAATCAATTACATTCCATTTTTCAACATTCACCCTTTCAGCACAAGAGTAGATAGTGTATATACTAAATAAATATAAGGAAATTGTATTTGAACGACTTGTCATTTTTATCTCTTGTTAAGTAAAATCTGTTTCCTTGTTTATTAATATCACAGTTAGTTACACAGCGAGGATGGCACTTTTTTTTTTTTTTTTTTTTTTTTTTTTTTTTAATGTTCGGTTTTCTCCTCTCTACTATTGTTTCCGAGATCAGACATTGCACATCCGTAGATCCAATAATGTCATCATACCAGTATTTCTACCTCTCTCAAACACTGGGACCAAATAAAACCACAAAAGGACACGAAGATGCAACCTTACAGTACATTTCTGTAAATAATCAAACCACCCATACCAGATCAAGAACCAAAGATCAAACCTAGACAACACCACCCAGCGTAACACAACCAACTGATCAAAACTCATGAATTCATACCCAACTTTAGCCACATTTCCGGCATCAAAAGCTCACACGAGTACATTGCCATTCACCCAACGTTACCAATACTACACTTTAACAACAATGTTGGATTTTTATTTCCCCTTTAATGATATCCACCCGAAAGATTCCAGTTTGCCCCTTACTCAATCACTTAGCAACATCATCCTCATCATCAGTTGATAATTTAATATTTCTATGAATGGTATATTTTTGATCCACTGTAGTGATATGGAATTTTTTACTTTGACCTAGTATGTTGTTTTTTTTCGTTTACATTGGATTGAGTGTTAACAATGGTGCCGATAATTTAATAATATATTAATGTTTATATCGTGTTTTAGAGGTCGGATGACTTAATAATTAGACTAAACACTCATACTAAATCACAAAACCAACAATACCCATGAATAGAACATAAAGCGACCACTGGTATAACAGACATAATAAAGTTTTAATCCTGGACGTAACAGAAAAACATCCAGCAAACACTACCATACAACATGGACTACCTATGACATAAGGACCAAGAATAATAACGAGGAACTACACTAGTAGACTGGTAAAAATTTACAGACATTCACATACCACACAACAAAAAAAACCAACAGAAGGTCGAAACCGGATTACACCCTAATAACTATAATGGTCTACCTGTCACAACAACCAAACCACCCTCATATTAACCTTTATAATCTCTCCCAACCATAAACAAGCAATAAATCAAGACAATGAACTCAAAATCACCAAGAAAAACAAGTAAAGAACTCAATAGAAACGTCAGCTAATAAATAAAAACAAAAGACCCAGACTGAACACAAACTAACCAACATAATCTACAAAGTTTCAAATCTGAACGAAAAGTCCCCTTATCGAACTGCGTCAACCACAATATTAAACCAATGGCTTATCGCAATATAACCTTTATCAACAATTTGAACCAATTCCAAATATCAATAAACCAGTAACCCATACAAATCTTATAGAACAGTGTCGTACCAGGAATAGCGAAGTAGAAAATCATCGACATACACCAAATGAAATCTAGCCAAGGACCTTCAATATACCACAAACCCGATAAATAACCAATTGATATATAAATACAACCACACCAACCAAAGAAGAATGGTAAAGAACAGTGCTGTCACAATGACTGTACTCGAAATCCCCTTGTTTTCTACTGCGTATGCAAATTGTAACGTTTCACGTTGATATTAAAGGCCTTCTGCAACATACACGCGTTTCCCAAACACACAATAAAATGTGCTGCCTTTCTAAGAAAAACCTTGAAATATGCAAGTTGACCTAAATTTTAAATTCCATTCATGTCTTTTTTCTACACTATGTTACCAAGATCAAAAGACAGATGGACAAAAGGATAGCGAGAAGGGAGAGGCAGAAAGCCGAACACTAAACACGCTTCGCGCGATACACAAATGCTGCCATCACGCGTGTAAGACTACAAGCACTAACTTTTTTTCAGACGGACAGTGATAAATTCACTACCCTTCCCAGAGTTAGGTTTTAAAATCATAAAAAACGCTTATTAGGAAAGATAACATTATATGGGTTTACGTTTGAAAACATTACAGTACCCAGACAGCACATCTTCGAAACAGGAGGTAGAAAATACATATTTTGAACGCAGCCACGTAGCTCTTTTAAATTTGGATATTTGGGTTCCTTAGGGCTTGCTGACAAAGAATATGTAAAACGTTACGCAAATAGTCCAGGAATTAATAAATTATACCCAAAATAAAATAGTGGGGATGCCTGACAGCATGGAATCATATCTGCTCATAAAATTTTTTTATAACGTGTTTGAAAAAAATCTTACGTTACAGAATTAGCCTACCATGTAAACTCCAAATTGATTGGAGCGCAACAAATGAAAGACTAACCACGATTGGTCGGGCTATAAATACTATCTTTCGTTGTTAGGGGAGACGTCGAAAGGTAACATTTTTTCAAACACTTGTCGAAACGTGGCCTCATTGGCTAGACTCGCTGATATACTCACTTAGGAGCGTTAGTTCGAGACCACTAGTGCAAATAATCTTGATAAAGCAACGTGCGTTGAAGCCAGCTCATATTTGTGTTAAATAAAAGCCTGGAACATAAGCAGATGGGAATTTGTGCCAGTAATTGTGCCAGAATTCATTGCTAATCAACGTATCTGTGTTTATTTCCATGAAATTGTGGTAAGCTTGAACCATTCAGTATCTTTTAATGAAAATTGAATGTAAATTGTTAATTTATGCCTGTATATATATGTGTAGTTCAGTGGCAAACAGGAGATAAAGCCTATAATGCTCCAGCCTGAACAGAGGGTGTCGGAGGGAAGTAAAACGGCATGGAATGGCCAAATAGTACACTGACACCTGGATGATTGATTAGACAGAAATAATGCTGGAAGTGCAGAGGCGTGGTAACCATTAAGGAGGTAAATACTGGTAAAAAGTATTTCAGATGAAGCTGACAGTTGGCCTAACGCTCTGAACTCAATGTTTGTGTTGTATTGTGCTCAGTGTAGAACTAGAGTATCAATTAGTTATGAAGTAGAAGGTACATCCTTCTTGTTTTCAGGGACCGTGGTCTTGATGGTAAACTGAGCAGCACCTGGTCAGAGCTTTGCTGAATCCAGAGTCGGACAGCATACTCCTTTGGTCTTTTTTAGCTATCAGTGAGGTGTCTCCAGAGCCCCAGAGGAGAATTCGAGCAGAGGAGTCCTTTCCTGCCGCCATCACGCCAGATAAGCTAACTTGGCCAGCTGAGCTCAACATTATGTCCCCTCATCTTGAAATGACTTTATAAAAATAACATTCAGAGGGGAATTTAATTGTCTTAATATCAGGAACTGAGAACATCTCCAATACTAGTCCCAAAAGACAAACTATTGAAGTCATGATGACAAATACCAACAGAGCTTGAACAAAACAAAACCAGTATTACCTCATATTGCCACTACACAACTGACACACATAGGATATTTTTAATAATAAAGTGTCACTAGCTACCATATTCATATGGATAAAGTCCTGTACATATACGCTGTAAATTAAAATTGATTGTGATGTCCCTGGTTCCTTTGAGTGATTTGTAATTCAGAACACACTAGACCTTTATGAATAACCAAGAATACATATTGTTATATGAAAATTTATCAAGTGACTCCTTAAGGAT